>NQII01003512.1:62860-190102 GCA_002778355.1 Clitarchus hookeri | reverse complement strand
CGTTGCGCGTGCGGCCGGAGAGACGAGACGGGAAGCCTAGCAGTGCAGCTGCACGGGACTCGCGTGCTGTCGCCTGGCAGATCGCCCCAGCATAACATCCACTGGAGAGTGATACATTTTCATGACTCACATTCTGCATGCTCGACACACTGCGTTTAGTTTCTATTTTTAACTGTGGTAATTTTTTATACTGTACTAAAGTGTTTTCTTTCCAAAAAAAAAAAACTAATAGTTTGTGTTTTTTGCTGCAATCAAAAATTGACAATGGAAGAAAATGTGACTGTCAAACACTTGTTAGAAAAACAGTTTTCCAAGCAATCCCTTCAACAAANCACTTGTTATAAAAACAGTTTTCCAAGCAATCCCTTCAACAAAAATGAGTAGTAATTAGAAAAGGTGGGCCAAAACCACTGCTGCTAAACCTTGTATTAGAGCAAGAAAGAACAATACACTAGACATTTCTCTGTTCCGCAGTATGAAAGTTTTGAGTATGAGCGCATAACTTTCAACTGTAATATTGCTTCTAAGTTCTCTGATGCTGAAGATAACACCAAGCCTGCCAGAATTATTCAGGAGACGCCATGTTCTGTTACAAAGTGTTATAGAGCACAAAAAGAAGCAAAGTGAAATAAAGAACATCAGGTATGAAATATTTCCCTGCATCGTATGTTTATACTCGCTTGTTGCGTACACATAAATGAGCTACAAGCGTACGAAGCAGGTGATCAGTACTGTACTGCATCCTCACCAAGGCTCACACTCCGGGAAGCAGAGTGGAAAACATTCTGCATGAACTCTTGGTTGTTGTAGTTATATTTGCTTCTTTGCATTTTTTTTTACTCACAATTTTCCTGATCTTTGTACCCCGAACTATTGTGATTAATAGATTGTCTTGGGAATATACTAATGTGACCATGGTATTGCGCTTTGGAATGATAGCACCATTGAAACATAACATTTTCGTGTAATGCTTTCTTATTTCTAACAAGATCCTCTATTCTTCGCCGCTACTGGAAATGCAACAATTTGCTAAAGAACATAAATTTTCATAATAAATGAGTCAAATTCAGACACATAAAATAAAATTTTGTAAAATGAAAATCAACACATTAGCAATGCCACAAGCATTTTCTCTCTACAACGTACGAGCGTAGTAAGTCTGAGCGAACACCGAGCAGTGTGTTCAGCAGGCAAGGCACTGCAAGTTCTGCTGCATGCTTAGGTGCTATTGGCAGTCAACTTTTCCAAGTTCCCAAATGAATTTCATGTAGGCTTTTAAATGTAGGGAGTTTTAATTATTTCCAAAACAATCTAGACACCTGGATTAGTATTTTGCCATCTGTTGTGGAGACTTGGCAAGTTATTTTCTACTCCACATGCACTGCCTTCCAGCAGGACAACTGAACAACGTGGAGGGTACAGCGCTGCAACACTGCTCAGCACGCAAACATTAACTCCTCAACCCCGACACAGATTACTGTAACTAACAATAGCAACACCAATCAAGGGGTGGCATTGCCTATGGCAGTAGCCAAGCCTATCTTAGTATATTATATAATAATAACCTGCAATTGGTGGCGAGCTCTCTCACCTCTCCCCTACCAGACCAAACTCCTCGTCCACGCCCTTCCTGAAATTTGCAACCCCCCCTCACAGATACCAATTCCTCCCGCAACACATTCCAATCCCTCACAGACCTTGCGAGCATAGACTGCCTACCCCGCTCCGTTCTCCTCCAAGTCCTCTGAAGCTTCTCACTGTTGTTTCCTCTCCCTCTAAACGCCCCCGTACTTAGCTGGCAGCGTAACCTTCCCCTCCCCTCTCTCTCCATTCAACTCCCTGTACATCCTGACCAGTCCTTCAACGAGCTCCACCCCATTTCTTTCATCATCACAGATAGCCTATAGTTCCCTTCGTCCTCACCATCCTGCCCGTCTTCTCCACGAACCCTTCACCCATCTTCTCTAGCCCTCGCACCTCCACCTCCTCATACGTATCACATATTGCATCCGCATATTCTAACATCGGCCGTACCATTGTGCCATACGCCTCCTTCACCTCACAGCTGTCTCCCTTCCCAACATACCCAAAGCCCTTCTTCCATTTGCAACCACCCTCTCTACCCGTTTTTTCCATATGAGGTCTCCCTGCAATATTACAAGTTAACCGTTTCTAAATATATAGTCCTTCCCATCAGACATATACTGTACAAGGAAATTGGTCACAACAGTAAGTTTATAACATGAAAAAAAATAAGCTTTCTTACTTTCATGGAGCTCTACAAACACCTCCGAATTTTTTACAGTGTCCAAAGTTGTTAACAACAAGTCTTTTTCTTCTTCCATTTTTAAAGCCTCGCGCCTCATTCTTTCAACAAGTTTTTCAACTTTATCTAACATCGAAATAATACGATCTTTGGGCGCTTTCTCTGAAACACTCGACGTCGACTCCTCAATATGAGGTTGCGTACTGTCTGGTTCCGGCGATTCCTGATAATTGTCGACTTCCATTATGTTCCAAGTTTCGTAGAAAGGGAGAGGAATAGCAGTGTTCGACGCCAGTATTGCGGATTATCTGGTGACAAATGTAACAAAAACCTCGAAACTAAATTACGAGCACTGCAAAAAACCGTAACAACAAACCACCAATCACCAAAGATTACTGTCACAAAACACCTCACCGATACGTGTAGAACAAAAANAAAACCGTAACAACAAACCACCAATCACCAAAGATTACTGTCACAAAACACCTCACCGATACGTGTAGAACAAAAAGATATTTTGCAGAACGAACTAGAACATTGGCCTCTGATTTAAAGATGACGGGAAAAAACCCAAAAGGAAGAAATATGATCTCATTAATCATAACAATCATGAAGAAAGAGTGCAACTATAACCACAAACATAAAAACCTTTAACTTAAATAACATTTTTTTGTAATGCGAAATATATTTTTGTTTTTAATTTTCAGCTGACAAATTTGATTTAAGAGTAGATTAATTANAAAACCGTAACAACAAACCACCAATCACCAAAGATTACTGTCACAAAACACCTCACCGATACGTGTAGAACAAAAATATATTTTGCAGAACGAACTAGAACATTGGCCTCTGATTTAAAGATGACGGGAAAAAACCCAAAAGGAAGAAATATGATCTCATTAATCATAACAATCATGAAGAAAGAGTGCAACTATAACCACAAACATAAAAACCTTTAACTTAAATAATATTTTTTTGTAATGCGAAATATATTTTTGTTTTTAATTTTCAGCTGACAAATTTGATTTAAGAGTAGATTAATTANTATTTTTTTGTAATGCGAAATATATTTTTGTTTTTAATTTTCAGCTGACAAATTTGATTTAAGAGTAGATTAATTAAAATAGTTTTGAAACTGGCAGCATTGAATTTGACGTTATGAACGAGAGGGATTTTTGAGCGTAGTGCCCATTTATGCCCTATCTCATCAATATTAACTTGAAATTTAGATTTTTGGAGTTAAATATTTTTCACTTTCAAACATTCATTGGCAGCATCTGGATTCTAACTTAACTAAAATATTGTTAATTTGCAGTTTTGAAACTTGATTTTTGCGAAAACAATGAGTTAAAGGCCGACGGAGTACGCTCCAGGCAGAAGAAGAGGTCGGGCTATAATTTTGTTGCTGTAATCACGTTTTTAATAAAAAGTTTCTCAAGATGGCAGAGATGACACCCAGGGCTGGTATCGACATCTGAAACCTTGTATTTAGACCCGGCTTATTTTATCGTAGGCGTGTGGTATATGACTTTTAACTACCTTTTGTGACTTACACAGTTCGGAGTGATCACAAGGTCCAACAGGTGAAGTTACATTGTCCAGAGGGTGCGAACTAACTAGTAAAGAGAATATATTCGGATTAGCAAAAGTTCCATAAGGTGGGCCACTTTCTAAAAGCCCGAGCTAAGAACCCTGTGCCCCATACCTTATGTCACACATTATGGCTGACGTGGTCGAGGTTCGTTGGATGCCTGAACAAACAAGTTATTACCAGACTGGGGTATTGTGGTTTCCCAGCATGCTGTTCCAGCGCACAAACATGTAACACTTCAAAAACAGAAAATACACTGACTTACGTGCTGTAGATAACGTGGCAGGTGTTGGATGGTTAAGAGGGTCCATCACCCTTAAACTCCCCATGAAGCCGGAATAAGTGCACTCACACAATTTGATTTTAGATCATGAGTTGCATTGACTTGAGACATCTGTCTTGGGCACATGGCCTTTGGCCAAGCTGCGTACGGCCGCTGTGTAGAGAGGGTAGTTCCTGCCTGGACTGGTAGAAGGTATGCAAGGGTCTACAAGGGCTCTGGGGGAGGCTGTGGGTGGTGTCATGACATTATATCTACTTTCAATGAAGTTCTGGCAGTTTTTTTTATCAAGTTCCAACAGCAAATTACATAATTTATTTCATGCAGTTACTGTAAATTCATGCTTCGGAATACTAAGATTTGTGGATTCTACACTGTTCCCATATGTTCTAAATTTCTATACATTTTGGCTACACATCTCTTCGATGCAGTTTTAATTGTCTCCACAGACCATTTTAAACTACTGAGCTAAACCGATGCATTAAGAAGTGGGGTAGGGAAGTGACTAGTTAAGAGAGAAATATCTTGCAACTGACAGTAAATTTTAAATTACATGTGTAAAGACTTTCAATTTGATTTGCCGCCACATTTTACATGAAGTAATACGCAAAAGTACACGCATCATTTTCTGGAGTTTGGAGACACACTGATATTATTTCTATTGTTTTTTAACCCTGAGTTTTACTAAAAAAAATTCCATCCACTGCAGTAACATGGTTACGATTTTTATTAAAAGTAAATGCTCCACCAGCATCATGTTACCTTACCTAGTTCTCTACTGTACATTGACGCGGGGTTGGTGGTTTGGACATACAAGAGGGAATGAATGTTATGTGGATTGTAAGTGGTCTGAGGCAGAGGCCTGCCAGAAGATGATGAATTTCTTCCCTAGGGCACCAACATGGCAGCATATTAATGAGAGGTGGGGGACGGTCGCCGACCCTTATATATTATTTAGTTCATATAGCAATTTGCATTTGCACCAAGTAGCATCCAAATGTCTGTTTATGTATGTGTGGTATTGTTTCGAAATTATTCGTTAAATTTTCTGTTATTCTAATTTGGTTTCTTTCTGTGATCCTTCATAGGGCCAATTAAGTCTGCAGTAGGCATGAGTTGTTTCAATGATATATAATATGTGTATAAAAAAAATACCGCAACTTTGAAGGTCTATAATATAAAAACCAAAAAACCTACAACCTTGGTTGAGCAATCAAATGAACCGTGGAACTGTGAAGTTTGTTTACCATATATTCGTAGATATTCAATGTGACCACCACAAGTGGCCTGAACTACATCTACGCGATAATCAAACTCGTTCCACACTCTTGTCAGCATGTCTGGTGTTACAGTTCGGATGGTGTCCGTAATTCTCATTTTGAAGTCGTCAATGTTAGCTGCAATGGTGGACGAAACACTTGATCCTTTATGTACCCCCATAGAAAAAAAATCGCANCTTTATGCACCCCCATAGAAAAAAAATCGCATGGGGTAAGATCCGGGCTTCTTGGGGGCTAGTGAAGAGTCTGGTCATCAGCTGCTCCTCGACTAATCCAGCATTGCGGCAACGNGTACCCCCATAGAAAAAAAATCGCAAGGGTTAGATCCGGGCTTCTTGGGGGCTAGTGAAGAGTCTGGTCATCAGCTGCTCCTCGACTAATCCAGCATTGCGGCAACGTCTCGCTCAGGTATCCGCGAACAGCTAGGTGCAAATGGGGTGGTGCACCATCCTGCTGGAAAATGAAGTCCCCCACCGCCTCTTCTAACTGAGGAAACAACCACTCTGCAAGCATGTCCAAATAAGGGATTCCAGTAACAGTGGGCTCGTGAAAAAAGAAAGAGCCGAAAACAGTGTCTTTGGATTCAGCGCAAAACACGTTCCCTTTGGGGAAAGTGCGCTCGTGTTCGGTGGTTTCATGTGAAGGCTCCTGATCCCATATCCACACGTTGTGCTGTTTCACCTTACCCTTTGTATGGAACGTCGTTTCATCGCTAAAACCCAGCTTAGACATGAAGGCATCGTCTACCCCGTTCTGGACAAGAACGAATGTGCAGAAATCACGTCTTAGTTCTATATCAGGTAAGAGCCTGTACAAGCTGTAACCTGTATGATTTGTACAGCAATCGCTTTCGCAATACTGTCCAGAGTGATGTGAAAACATTACTCTGGTTAAAGCCAGCGCCACTCAACAAAAGATGACCTGCCCCTCTCTACTAGTATTTTTCCTCTACCCACTAATAAAGAGCATGGTTCCCACCCAACTGTCTCCTGTAGCATTTTCTGTTAAATCTTATAATGCATGCAACAATTTTTAATTTTTTCCTGTCGAAAGGGTTTTTACAGTGACTATGCCAGGTTTTCCCTTTCTCTTCTAAGTATAGTAGTTAAGCTATTAATACACTTAGGGAGGTTTTCATGGCCAAAATTTGGCCATGGCAGCCCAATCCCTCTCTGCCGCGATGCATGTCTCCTTGCATGATTCTCCTTTCCTTGTGGGCGTATGGGGCTTAGCCCTGACACGCAATAAACTCCCGTTCCAACCACGAGCTCACATAACACTTAGTTTTAGAGTAGGTTAGAAAGAAAAAAAATCCCCTTCACATTGATGTGTCGAATGCGAGCTCGCTTTCGCCTCACCAGCTCAAGCCGAGCATTACGAACGCCATCCAAACCTCAACACTGGACATGCTGACAAGAGCGTGGAACTAGTTTTATTATTGCATAGATGTAGTTCGGGCCGCTCATGATGGTCACAGTGAACATTTATGAATGCATGGTAAACAAACTTCACGGTTCCACGGTTCATTTGATTGGTCAATCAAGGTTGTAGGATATTGGGTTTTGATATTATAGACCTTCATAGTTGTGGTATTCTTTTATACTCATTCTGTTTATAGATAATCTGATGGATCCAACAAAACAATCTTTTCACAGGAGCTTGTTAAGCAGACGTGACGCAACAAAATGACACATCATTTGTGCTTAGACAATCCTTGGAAAAATTAATATTTTTTTTGCCGGACACTTTACATTTTGTATGACTGTGGTGTAAATGCAAAATTGGCGATTGCAATGAAATATGTGGTTTTGGTTTTTTCTTTTAGCTTACTTAGGTATAACTTTACGCATACACCATTCTTGGACAAACTGTGATATGAATCCTAAATTCATTTAAATAATTGTATGTTTTTTTTTTCGAAAGTAACTTCAATTTGTTCTTTTTTTCTTTGCATTTTACTGACGGTTTATTTTTAATTTAATTCTTGTGGATGTTTATTTTTGGCAAATACATAAAAAAAATACGAAGGTTTTTTAAAATAGACAATTTTTCTGAATTTTTATCTTAAAGGTAAATGTTTTTGGTATGTGTGTTTCTTGCCTATATTGTCATGGCCGTACGCTTAATGTAAATGGTTGACATTATATACGTATGGGTATTTACCAGAGGGTTTGCGCGGGAGTTCGACATTTTGGCGCGTTTGTTGCACTAAGTTTATGATCAGTGTTGTTGACGAAGAAAATAACGTTTTGTAACTATTGCTATGTGTTAAATATTGCACACACATATAAGTGCTTGTTATTAGTTGGAGTTGTGTGTTGTGAAGAATTAAAATCAGCCATGCCCGTGCCTATAGAAGATATAAAATCTCAGTGGGTATACTTCTGTTAGGTGACAATAGCTGTGGCATTGCGTGTCATCCATTGAATTAATTTTACAGCTGTTTTTTATTTGTTATTATATATATATATAATACTACAATGGAAAATTATGACGTTTAAAACTTCAAAAATATTCTTACTACCATGACGGAAACATTTATTTTGCAATCGTTCTTATTTTATGGCTTATTTACTGAATTCGTCTATGTATGGTTTGGGGGTTTAGAAAGCATCCAATATTAAGTATTTGAATAATTGAAACATTAATTAAAAAGTGTGTACTGAAATTTGCATTTGAGCATGTTAAGTGTTAAATTTTCATATTTTAAAAATGTTTTATCTTACTTTTATTAGCTTCCATGTCACACAGACTATTGTGTAGGTAAGTGTCATAAAAGTTTAAATCACAAATAAGGCCTTATTTAAAGTAGGCACACGTTATATAAGAGAGAGCATACAATATAAAAATCAAAATTATTCACACACATGAATATCATCAAAAATTACAGTAACAAAGTACAAAAAAAATGTACATATTACATTGGTAATATCAGCATAATTACACTTACGCAAAGGAACTTTCATACACTAAATAATGCAGTCGATAGAAAGAATTCATTAACATCATTAAAAGCCTTTTCTAACATCATGAAGTATTCCTGCGCACCTACAAGCAGTGTTGCATGACTGCAACCTACGAGTATATCTATTCGTGGTTTTGTCACACTTATGGAAATTAACCTTTGAAAAATCACCGCATGTATAATGTGTTTGGTTGTTCGTAAAAATGATGTGTATAACAAGCCTTTTATACTTGTGTTGTCATAAAAGTACCTCATTTGTAGTAAAATTTAACACTTATATTTTATTTAGAAATTATGTTATTTCATTTTTAACAACAAAAATAAAAGCAGGGAGAAAATAGGTATGTTGGCAATGCCTACTAAGAAGTAGTTCTTATGTGAAATGTTATTACACTGAGTGAACACGAATGCAGTGCGTTGTCTCTTATGGACTGGGTTTGCACGAGGCGGAGGAACAGTCCGGAAGTGCAACTGCAGCAGTGTCTCTGCAGTGTTGGGAGTAACTGTGATTGGACGAGTGCGTACATAGCAGGGATGTAGGCAGGTGGTAGGACCCCCCNCACTCTGACTTTTTGTTACTGTGTAAACAGGTAGTAGTACAATTATTGATAAGTTATAATGATAATTAAAAATTTTGTTATTCCTGTAAATATTATATTGAGGTAATTTTTTTCTTAATATTTGTTCTACCCGACACATGTCAGATCTGCTAACGCTCATCTGACCCCATCTTTTTCTCTTTTTGAGAATTTTAGTAGAGAGCTGCGAAAATGTGGTGATACATGTTTTTTTCTTTCAGCAGGTACGTGGACTTTAATGAATTCTCCTCTTAACAGAATGTGTGAATATTGATGGAGCTATGTGACGTAATTTTTATCTTGGAGATTAATCTTTTTAGTGCTTTGAAAAACACATGTTCAGTCTGTCAGTTGCTGTCATTTGAAATATCTTGCGCTCGCGCATCCAGCCTGCCAGTCGCACTCTGCACTGCTCTGGTGCTCGCAGTCGCAGATTCTCCTCCCGCTGGTCACTTGCAGCACCACTCGTTGCTCCTCCGGCTCGTCGTGTATTGTTTGAAGTGACGCTATCGCACGGACTCTCGTAGAACTCTCTGCTCAGAAGCCCGTCGCGAGGTCGCTGGCCTCGATCTGGAATATTTTCCACACCCCAAGTCACGCTAGGAGAGGCAAGGAAGCTCAACACCAGGACATTCTTCAGATAATCGCAGAATTCCAATTTGCTGAAGGTTGGGAGTGTGCTAGCCACGAAAGGCTTATCGCGGTGACATGCGCAGCGGCGTGCCTCTTGAAACAAGATACTGCACTTGTAGGATTATCGCTAGCCTGACCATCATTCCTTTGTTCTCGCGGACAGGACGGGGCAAGGCGAGCGTTGAAGGCCTGCGACACACAACGTTATTTATGTTTGTGGAAGCATTCTCAGCCTGCTTAAATTAGGGTACTTTACCTCCATCAATAATCACCTAATGACGTTTGTACCATTTGGTCTGAAAGAGTCTTTATTTTTTTTTCACCAATTTATGTGTCAGAAAATCAGTACATAAGACAATAATTATTGTATACATAAAATATTTTCCTGCAATAATTACACAAATTTTTATCTTATTACATTTGTAACCAAGTCCCTCACTCTTCATGATTTACAGGAAAAAGAAAGCGTACATTGCAGTTTGTTATGTTTTTAAAAAGGTTTCTTCAATGGATCATTTATTATGATGAAATCTTATACATTGTTATAAAATGTGTAAAAATTGAAATGGAAATTTTTATGTAAGTTTTGTATTAAGACAATGTTTGTGTTGATCTGAATCTTTAAATATGCAAATTATTATACACTTGCAATTACTATAATACGAGAGGTCACTGCACGTCAGCTCGCACCATGCTGGCGGCCGTAGGAGAGTATGAACACACAGAATACAGCATGTGACATGTCAAGCAGACTTAAAATCTCAACATAGCTGTAAAATGGGTTCATACCTCATCAATGGAATATTATCCTTTTTCTAATTATAAATAAATCATCAAACGATTGATGGTTGAGATAATACGAGCCGAATGACCTGTAGCAGTTCAGTAGGAGAATGAGCTTACCTCGCCAAAGTAATGGTTTGGCATTTGGTTCTATGGTATTCAACACCTAACATGACCAAAAATACTTTGGTTAAGTGAGCTTTGTGGAGCAGATGCTTGGGATTTTGGAACATTTAGATAATGGCATTGGTATTTGAAGGTAGCATGGGTGTTGTCTGGGTGCTGCTGGCGAGGGGAGGAGGTTCGACAGTACGACGTCGTGTGTGTTGGGCGGGGCACAGCTCTTCCCTCCTAGCAGATATGGTGTGCGCCGGGTACGCTTGGTGCCACGGCTGCCGCCCCCAGCAGCTTGCCGCTGGACTGGGAGGATGCACTAGAGTCGTGTACATCAACTCTGCAGCAGACCGCGCTTGTGTTGTGACGCTGCACTCTCTTGGTCTTGCCGCACTTATCTGCTCGTTGGGACGGAGATCAGGCCCCTCCATCACAGGAGTCCCACCTCACACTTGGCCGTTGTCCAAAATCAGTTTTATTTTAGTTTATTTTATTTTAGCATATCTTAGATCATATTACTGCAGCATAGGGCAAAGGATATGGAATTGGTTAAATTATACAAAATTGGAATGTACAAAAAAAACACAGAAAGGCAAAATGTTACGATACAAAAGTTGACCATTTCAAATACAGATGCAATTGAGTTCAAATGATATGCTCAGAAAACGTAGAAAACAACGGGTATGAATTTATCATAAACATAATGAACATTGGTAGACAAAATGACAGTCGGTGCCCCATTGTGATACAGCGGTGCGAAGTGCGACACGCTGGGGGATGCTGATGATCATATGTGAAGAGACGACTGCTCCCAGCAATCTGCGACGATGTGCAATTAGGTCTTGAGCATGCATTTGCAGTATTGGCTGCCCGCTTGATGANACGCTGATGATCATATGTGAAGAGACGACTCTGCTCCCAGCAATCTGCGACGATGTGCAATTAGGTCTTGAGCATGCATTTGCAGTATTGGCTGCCCGCTTGATGAGATAGACTTCAGTACTGTTGGCTCTTTAAGTATATTAAATAAATATAATATATTTGCTTGAAGAGAAGAGAAGAACTTATATTAACAAATGCAGTAATTTTGTGATTTGTTTGTAGTGTGTTCTGCTCATTGAGGTTAGAACGTTATTTTTGTTTGCCCATATTTGTCATAGGAATTAAAGTTAGTCGAATTTGAACCCACGTGAACCAAGTTAAGGTATGTTAGCTGACTGATTCATTTTTCACGTAATCTTGAGAGATGGCCAAGTCAGAAAGTTCTTTGACATGAGAAAGGTAAGTGAGGGAGCGTGAGTTTGTGTTTGTGAAGATATTTACAGGATGTCTACTAATACGAGAGATTCTGGTATTATACTGCATTCATTTTTACGTATTGGAAATACTGGAATTTAGTGGAATTGATACTTCAATACTGGTATTGTTTGGTAGTTGTATTCGTTAAATGAAAACTACCAAATCACCTCAAAAGGCATCTACGTGCATCTTAAATGCAAATCAGTTTTACCCATAAACTTTGTTGAAGCTACGGTTTATATAACGCCACACTTCCAGTACAGTTTTGGTAACAAATTGTGGTTACAGTAGAATACAGTGTTTACAGTTGTTTAACAACTCTACGGTCACACGAGACTGATATGATTGTCATGAAAGAAGAGGACAGTATTGTGTTTAGGTTTTATTATATGATTATGTGGCTGTATAATCTTCTGGGTTTTTGAGATATGTTTTAAACAGTGTCATCTGAAATGTAATTGGTTCCTTGTACTATCTTATGCCAACAGACACCTTCATATATTTGTGAGGTAGTGTGATGTTGGTTTTTGTTTGTCGCAGGCTGCACGCTCTGCGACGAGACTTTGAAGATGGTCTCCTCACGAAGAAAGGCTTCAGTGCGAAGAGCTGGAGGCTACTCCAGCCGCATGTGCCCTGCTCACTCAAGAGTAAAATAGACGAGTTGAATTCCAAACTGGAGACTCTGGATTTGCCGGAAGTACGATCATGTTTTAAGTGTTTCAGTTATGCAGTTGCCCATGTTGTAAGCATGTTTTGCTACTCATTTCTAGGCTAAATGTGGAACCTGCAATCTAGTATACAGTATAATCCCCTTGTTTTTACTCCCAAAGTTTTGCACTTTCGTGTATGTAACACCTGCGTTCTTTGCGGGGCCACGGTCGGCACAGTGGCTAGAGTGATCTCCTATCAAGGTTTGATTGCCGGCAGGGTTACTCCCTGATTTTGGCATGTGGGGACAGGTTTTCCCAGGGATCTCATGTTTCCTCGCCCTTGCATTCCTGCGCTGCTCCATCTCTATCTCGCTTCACACTCATTGTCTCTCAAGATCTCTCCATTACCTTCTTTGATCTTCTTCCATTGTACTTCAGTTCCTACGTCCTTCTTGTCTAAACTCTTACTTCCCATCCTCTTGACGTGTCTCATTCTCTGCCGGCTTCTCGTTGCCACCATCATGCCCCTTGCAACTTTCATGCCTATTGCATAATTTACAAGTCTCGCAATGTCAGTGTTCAGATAGCACAACATAGTTTCTACATGCACCTTTCACAGAATAAGTTACTGTACACGGGAGTAAACAGTGTGATTCAACTCTCCTCACCCTAGTAATGTAACTCGCAACTTGTACTTGGCAGCTGGACTGAGGAGTGTGGGTTGTCGCAGGAGGACTACCACCAGCAGGTGGTCACTTTGCTGGAGAACATCGACCTGCGCCTTGCACGAGGCAGTGAGAACGGAGAGGCTGCGGACAGCAGGCCACGGAGTGTCTCGCCCCGGGCACGATCGTCGGGCAGCGTGGACTGTGGGATTGGACCAGGACCTTCGGCCAGCGACAAGGGGACAGATCTTGCAACACTGGAGGACGATGCCGAGGGAGCCTCGTGCTCTGGAGGTTGGTGCAGCATCTTCCCCTCTTAGCAGCTCCATCGTAATGTTTTGTTGCTGTGTTCAAACAGATAATTTCACAATTATATATTAGTAGTCTTAACCATGCACTTCCTGTCAAGACTAACTGAGTTCGATTCCTGGCAGAGTCACCTGGATTTTTTCATGTGGGAAACTTTGTGCGGTGGATTTTGTTGGGGCCCTCTTGTTTCCCTTGCCCTTGCTACTCCTTCTCACGCCACCCTTAAGAGCATCGAATATGTGGTGGCCGGGTACCCTCGTAGAGTCTCAACTCCACGGCAAGTATAGGCTTTTCATGGTAAACTGAGCACTTTTGAAATGTCTGCATAAGGTATACATATATGCATATTGTTTATTCTTCCACCGTATGTACCAATACTATTGCCACGGGCCTGTTTCCTGCATTTGGTCAAGTGAAACTGTAAAAATCTATAGAAATCAATATATTACAAATTTTTATATAAAAAAAACAGAAAGCAAAAGAAATTATTTTTATATTCCCCATCAGGCCACTGACAAATAATCACAATTTTTAGTGGGTCTCACTCACTTATTACAAAGTCATGGTGCATGTATGCATAGTCAGTTAATTTTTGTGAAGGTGTGATGAATAAAATAATATATAATAATTTTATTACAACTTTTTGTAATGAAGTAATATATAACTTTGTTACAAGTTTGTGCCAGTCATGGTTGCAGTTGACATTGGTTTAGGCCATTGTATTCAAATGTAGACGTTAAAAAAGAATGGCTGATAAAATATTTTGTCTGCGGGCCAGTGTAACAAGCCTGGCGTGCCTCTAAGCGAATGGCCGTGGTGTATAGCGAGACGTGCCTTGTGTGTTCTCCAGTGTCTCAGAAGAAGAGTAAGAGGAAGGGCGGCCAGAGGACCATGGACATGTTCCTCAAGCTGGATGTGAACGGCGCGGACAAGAGAGAGGATAAGGTGATGGAGGTGGATGGCGATGCTGGTCCTGCACCGGAGAAGGCGAAGCAGGCTGCTCCCACCGTCGAGGTGAACGGCGCGGACAAGAGAGAGGATAAGGTGATGGAGGTGGATGGCGATGCTGGTCCTGCACCGGAGGAGGCGAAGCAGGTTGTGCCCGCCGTCGAGGTGAACGGCGACCTGGCTGACGACTCCCGGCCGCGCAAGAAGCCGAAGCTCGATGATGAGGTGAGGCCAACTCCGTGCAGACGCGTATGGTTTCTGTAGTCTGGGACTTTTCCCACCTATTGAAATTTTCATGCCATGAATTTACGCACAGTGTAATTTGTGTTATTTACTGTTATGTTAAAGTAATAGTACTCCACGTTGCTGCATTTTTAGGTTTGTACACATTTTGTTGTTGGTTTGTGTAGACATGGTAGCCTCAAAAAACAAATGCTTCAACTGTCCCTTCACTAGTTGTGTAGTTTTTCTCTGAATACTCCTGTTTTGCAGTCAGTGGACAAGTCTGTTTGAGTTGTGAATGTACTGAAGGTGGCAGGGGAGTGCAACGGGGTGCAGAACGGCACGGAGGAGGACAAGTCCCCAGAGGGCAAGCCCCGCGTGAGCCACCCACGCTGCCACGTCTGTCGTCAGCTGCTAGACAGCCCGGAGCTGCGGCTGTACCCGGGCCACCCCAACAACGCCGTGGAAGAGTACGTGGCGCTCACCGACCCGCGCCTCTCCCTCTTCACTGGCACCGAGGAGGTCGTCAACGAGTACGACGCACACCCCCAGAACAAGATCACCTCCTTCAGGTCACACACACACACACTCTCTCTCTCTCTCTCTCTCTCTCTCTCTCTCTCTCTCTCTCTCTCTCTCTCTCTCTCTTTTTTTTTCTCTCTCTCATTTTTATCACATACCCTCGCTGCAAATACATAGCAGAAGAGTAGCTTGTGCCATGAGACGGCTTCCTTCCTGTTAGAGCCAGGGGAGAACTTTGATATAGGCCGTTCATGGTAAAGTAAGCACTTTTAAATGCACCTTTGAGAACTATCACTGTCCTTTAGTTGGCTGCTACAGCAGGCTCCCAGTTCAGTTGGCAACAAAGTGAAAGAATTTTGTAAATGTTCACGTACTGCTGGTGTAATGTTTAAATTTAGGACTAATAAATTTCTTTTTCTGCTCATAAGAGTATGAGTTGGCATGATTGTTTGAACAATTGACATATGTCATTGCAAATACTTTGTTGTAGTCTCAAAAAAACTTACTAAGCAAAATATAATAACTTTAATTAGGCTTGTTCATTCATATTTATTTTATTTATGGTTTTAATNTCATGTTTAAATTTAGGACTAATAAATTTCTTTTTCTGCTCATAAGAGTATGAGTTGGCATGATTGTTTGAACAATTGACATATGTCATTGCAAATACTTTGTTGTAGTCTCAAAAAACTTACTAAGCAAAATATAATAACTTTAATTAGGCTTGTTCATTCATATTTATTTTATTTATGGTTTTAATCCAAGTTGTTTTATTTTTCTTAGAAGGTTTTCTGAGGCTACAGCGAAGTGTTTACAGTGGTGTGTACCTGGTCAAACAAATCAGTTGTATCCATTGCAAGAATCATTTGAACAGTACATACGTTGACATGTTCCACTGCGTTCTGTACAAGTGCTCAGTTAGCTGTGAGTGGCTTATACCTGCAGTGCCCTGATGTATGTACTCGGCCAGTGACAGGAGACTGTAGACAACTTCAGACAGGTGTCAAATGTACCCAGCTGCAACCTTGGACTCACTAGTCAGCTTTAAATTGATCAAAGTTTTTGTGTCTAATTGAAAACTGATTGATCACTACACAATTCCAAATGAAACACTTCTTTTAGTGTTGATCAAAAAATATTTCTGAAGTTCTCATTTAAAGTTAAGTTTACTTTGCCTACATGTTCATTGCTATAAATTTTTTATTAATGGCTCATTTTAGAAATATTTTTAATTATATACAATTAAATCTGGTCGAGAGTAGTTAATGTTTGAAATTTTGCTGTTTTATTTTCTTAAATTGGTAGAGGGTCCAGTGAACAAGGTAGAATGGCAAATACATGCTGAATGCACGTGACATCAGCAAATGTTGGCATGTGTGTCGTCATAGTGATTTGTTTTTGACAAGTTGTCACCTGGCTCACAAAAGTCACAAGTCATAGAAACTGTCATGAATGTCTAAAATATCACTAATCGTCATTATTGTAAAGTTATGAAAATGTTTTTCTGGCTAAACCTAGGAGTTTGGATCCACACAGCAATATGTATGTGATTTGGTGACCAATTATCACGAGCAAAAACAAAAACACTCTTAACTAATTATATAGCCATCATTAAAAGATTATTTTAGAAAGAGACTAAGATAAAGCAATAATTTTAATTTTGAGAAGTAATTGATTTTCATAATTTGTGGCGGGAATAGGCCGCTAGGCTACTGATTACATAACAAAAAATAGACAGAATGCACAAGTACTCACAGTACGGTACTTGTGTACACACGCACAAAAGTCGGACGAACACATTTCCCACGCGGGGCTTTTTATGTAATAAATGTTTGTTATTTCCTAGCATGTTATTTGTTACAGTTGACTGTATTATTTGTCGATAACCCTCATAATTAAAAACATGGTTTTGTTTATTGTTCTTTATTGCCATTGATAGCTAGTAAGGTTACTTCATATTAAACCAATTATTTCCATTCATGTAATGGCCAAGAAAAAGTTACAAATTTTTGTCCTACATTCCAGTAGTCATTCTGAATTTGTAAATAACAGTCTTAACTTCAATAAAATATTTCTTTATAATATATTTAGAAGTTCACCGGGTGAAGGTCCGTCTCAATGTGCAGGTAATGTAGTGCAAGTATTGACGTGTGACGTCAAGTGGCTGATGGCGACGTCACGGTCGGACAAGGTTTTGTCGTGTCGTTTCGGGGTTCAAAACTCGCCTGGAGTAGCATGATGTTATATTATGTACAGATGAGGCGAAGCCGTGTGTGTGTATATATGTTAAATAAGTGCCACGCGTTAGTATGTAGACTTTGCTTTGAATTATCTCTAAGATAAAGTAATGCATAAAATGTAAAGTTTTCAGAAAGAAGTAGTGAATGTTAAAGCACGAGTACTTATTCACGATAGATTTTATTACAAATATTTTCTACTATACTATTACATAATTATAATGTTACAGTGTAATCCTGTGCGTGGATTGTAGATTACAAGGATGACAGGTAATGAGTTGTTTAATCCCACAGTGTGTATGATAAAGAAGGACACCTGTGCTCCTTTGACAACAACCTGATTGAGAAGAATGTTCTGTTGTACTTCTCCGGGTACGTGAAGGCCATCTACGAAGAGTGCCCTGACGTGGAAGGTGAGGATTGTATCCTGGTTGCCATTGTGCCAGGCTGGGTGAGTAGTAAGCCCACCTTGGAAAGCTGAACTACACAGTGTAGATGTGCCATTAATTATCCATGTTTAATTCCTGTATTGCATTTAACTGGTTTATATTATTTGACAGTCGAGCCTTGATATTAAACCCCTCCCCCCTCTTTTCATCAATTACATTTTCCTCTTTTTCAGGAAATCATAATTTTCACTTTCGCAGTGTATTAAATTCCTGCCGCTTACATTACAATTTGTTACTGTTTACCGTATTTTACACTTTTTTTTCTTAATCCATTAAGTTGCCAAATTTTGTAAATTCATTCATCACAGGTGTTTAGAAGACACACCCATGCAGTCATTGAGTGTGCAATCATCGGGGTGCAGCGCAGTTTCATCGCAAACTAGAAGTAGCATTCTTGAAAATGTTGGCACTGGATAAAAAATTTATCTTATTTACAGCAGCATTATAGACCACAGGATAGCTTGAGTGATAGTAAATATATTATTCTGTGATTCAGTTTTGATTTAAACTGGAAATTTTGATAGTGAAATTGTAGTAAACAAGAGTTACTAGTTTTCAGTCTATCCTTGCAGTTGTTTAAATATCTTTCCAGTTCTACAAAAACTAAATTAAATAGAAAATAATGCCTAATGTTAACTACACATCCAAGTTTAGAACTCAACATGTTGAGCTAGCATCTCTTCTGCTTATTAATCTTCGCTATCATTAACTGCTAAAGATGGTCCTCAACTATGCCTGTGATTTACACAATTTTACGTTTGTTCCCAGAAAAGTGCAAAATACTTTTTTGAGTTACTAATTCATTGCAGAGTGAAAAGCAAGTGTTAGTCGTGGAGGGAATACTCAACTTTGTATAACTGTTCTTTCATGTACCAGGAGGCATCCCAACAAAGGACCTGGGGCCCGTTAATGAGTGGTGGGTGTCGGGCTACGACGGCGGGGAGAGGGCCATCGTGGGGTTTGCGACCGGCTACGGCGAGTACGTGCTGATGGAGCCCAGCGACGAGTACGCGCCGTTCATGGCGGCCATCCAGGAGAAGATATTCGTCAGCAAGGTCGTCATCGAAGTGTTGTCGGACGATATCGCCACCACCTACGAGGACCTGTTGCAAAGACTGGAGGTGGGTTCATCATTACATTCAAGTACCAATTTAACCAACTTCACATTAACAAAAATTTTGTTATAATGAGCAACTGTTTTGGTTATGGCAAAAGCCTATGCAATGTATATTTGTTTCATTTTAATGAATTTTTACATTATTACTTTAGGCATACAGTAGACTCCCGATTATCCGAGGTAATTGGGACCGAGATCACCTCGGATACGGTAAAACTCGGATAATACGGAGGTTAGGTATTATTGTGTTAAAAACATGAAAAAAATGTTAAGAATGTAAAAACTGCTATATTGTACATAATTGAAAATCGTAAAATAAACCTGTAAGTTAGTGCAAACATGAGATTACATATTAGTACTTAAAAAAGTCTTTTATTGTTTTCTGAGTTAACCTCTGTCCTCTCTTGGATGATGCGATGTTACGCCAACGCTGAAAAGTTAGTATGTCATGTGGCCTACACTCTTCTTGTTGCTCTATGTAAGCAAGAGCAGCGTTGATCGATTTCAACCCATCAGAATGTGATAATTTTGGAGTTATCTCGTCCGTGTCGTCTTCTTCACTGTGCTTAGGATTGGTAACCATATCGATAATTTCCTCATCGGTAATCTCCATCTGGACATCTGCACTGCACCAATCATGAATGTCGTCGCTGTTGATTTGATTTTCAACAGGTAGCTCATTGGCCAGTTGAACTAGTTCGTTCACATTCTCCTGTTCTGGCACTTGTTTGGGTTGTCCATCTAAGCCAAATAAATTTTTCCAGGACTTTTGAATGGTGGTAGGTTTTACCTCATCCCACGCTGAAGCAATCCAGTACGCAACATCTTTCATTGTGACTTGCTTTAAGGCTTCCTTGACAGTCATTCCGTCATCTAATTTTGTAATCAACATCTGGAGAAGCCTTCGACGGTAAATTCTCTTCATCGTTTCGAGAACTCCTTGGTCTAGAGGTTGAATGAGCGATGTCACATTAGGGGGTAGAAATATCGTTTTAATATCACCACTGCACAGCTCTTGGGCATCTGGGTGACATGGCGCATTGTCTAGTAATAAAATAGCTTTCCTGGGGAGCTTTTTTTTTTTCAAAAATGCTTCAGTGACAGGAACAAATTCATTGAAAAACCAGTCACTAAAAATCTTGCTTTCCATCCATGCATTTCTTTGGTTGCGGTACATTGTTGGCAGACAATTGACTTTTATATTTTTAAAGGCCCTTGGGTTCTTAGACTTTCCAATAAGCAGAGGCTTTAGTTTCAAAGAACCCGAAGAATTGCAGGTAGCCAGAATTGTGACTCTCTCTTTACTCTTTTTAAATCCGGGAGCAGTTTTTTCAGATTTTGCTGCTAAGGTTTTTGAAGGTAGCATTCGAAAGTTAAGACCAGTTTCATCTGAGTTAAAGATTTGATCTGAGGTTAATCCCTCCTCAAAAATGATTTCTTCCATTTTTTTCTGGAATTCCGCAATTTCAGACGAGTCAGCCGACAATTTTTCCCCACTAATGTTCAGCTGTCTTATGCCATATTTCTTTTTCCACCTGTCCAGCCAACCATCGCTTGCAGTGAATTTTTCATCGCCGTCTTTAAAGTTCTTGTGGAACTCGAGCGCCTTAGCTTGAAGCATTGGGCCACTCACAGGACTACCCATCCCTCGAAGCTGTGAAAACCACAAAAAAAGAGCTTCAGACGTCTGCTCATAGTCGCCCTTCTTCAAAGTCTTTCGACTCAAGCCACTGCCACCACTCACACTTTTGTTGACAAAGTTTTCGATTTCTTTCCGGTTACGTCTCCAGTCCCCAACAGTCACTTCCCCAACTCCCAACTCGGCAGCCACCTTTTTAATTGCTTCGCCACTGTCTAACCGTTTCAATGCACTACATTTTGTTTCAAGAGAAACTACAACTCTCTTCCGTTTTCCACTCATAATGAAACAAAGAAATCAATAAAAGCACAGATGTTAAAATCACTAACACAATATGAGCAGTTCCCAGTAAACCCGACGATTCGGGTGGGCCAGCATTCCTAGAATTAGTTCCCTTCAAATTCGCACGAAATGACAGCTCGACCTAACAACAGCCAATACAGGAAACATATGGCACCTAGCAATAGCCGATTTCTCAACCTTGCACGTCAAACAAAGAAACATCGCTTCTCATCCTAATTGTCCTGCTTTTGAGAGCATTATTTTTATTTTGTATCTTCCGATGACTAGCTCGGTTAACCCGGAGGCTCGGTTGACCGGGGCTCGGATAATCGGGAGTCTACTGTATTATGAAATATTTGCTTTAAAAAACATATGCCATGTTTACTAGAATTTGGCAATGGTTCTACAAAAAAAGTTTCGTGCCTTAGCTATCCACATGTGTTGACGTACGTGACTTTAGATGACAAAACCACAGGAAATTGTCTCGCAAAATGGCTTCTATCAATACCACAAAGTGCTTGTGATGTGGCAGGCATGTCAACTAAATATATTTCTGTTGCACAGTAGGAAACTTATTTTCTTGTGTACAGAATTTAAGGTATGAGTAAGTTTATCTTCATGTGACATGTAAGTTACGTTCTTTAATGTGAAAAAATTATTTTATCAATAGCATTCTGTATACTGTTTTGGTAGGCTGTTAAATGTTGTGGAACTGGGTTAATTAAAAATTGGGCATGCCACTTGGGTCATGTTGTTTCTGAATGCAAATTACGAATTGTCAACGCTCTTATAAAAACATAATACATACATTGGTGTAGTACTTTTAATATTTCACGGGTATTGTAAATCTGTATTGATGCGCTAGGTACTGTAAAGGTGTGTGAATGTGGTAAGTGGTGTTGACAGATGTTTGTGCCGCCCAATGGCATGGCCACGCTCACGGAGGAGACACTGCTGAAGCACGCGCAGTTCGTATGCAACCAGGTGAACAGCTTTGACGGCAGTGCCGCAGACGACGACGAACTGCTCATCACGTCCCCCTGCATGCGCACGCTCGTCAAGCTGTCCGGGGCCGCACCCTCCAAGAGGTATGTCCCGCCTCTGCTCTCCTCCTCTTCCCCCTCCACTACTTTCACTTCCTACATGCTACCAAGAGAGTTGGCGCAGTGGTAACATTCTGAACCTGCATTCGAGTGGACACAGGCTCAATTCCTGGCCCAGCCATTCTGATTTCTGTTTACATGGTTTCTCAGAATCACTCGAGGAGAATGCTGGTATGGTTCCTGACTACTGTCCGCCGTCGTACATTCCTTCCCTGCTCCGTCTCCAACGACCTCGCTGTCAACGAGACATTACGCTCTACCTATTTGTTATGGGTGTGGGGACAAGCAACGTAGACGTGACTGGGCAATGTGCTAGCGACTCTTTGTGCATCAGTCCCCTGCCAAGGCAATGTGTGTTTCATTCCTGGCAGGGTGAGTTGTGATTTTTGCTGTATGGCAACATGTTGGACAATGCCAATAACTGCTGGCTTTTCAGGTTACTTACAATACCACCGCCTTTGTATTCCATTGCTTCTTCACCACTGAAGACCTAGCAGCTAAGTACCCTCCTAATCTCTGAATTCACCTACACCTACATTGAAATTCCCATGGACTTTGAGATGTGTTGTCAATGGTGCAGGTGCAATGGCACGTGTATGCAAATCACAATGTTAGCAGAATCATCAAAATACTATGTAATAATGAATGTATAATGAAGCCATGTGTGGTGTGTTGTAGGCTGGCCCTGCGGAGGATGGTGGTGAAGGACTGCAAGCTGCACAAGTCGGTGCGCTGGACCAAGGCCACTACCACGCCTCTCGTGCAGAACGTCTTCGAGTCGTTCTTCCGCGACCAGCTGGACAACAAGCAGTCCAAGGAGGACGCTGTGAGTTGCACCACTAGCACGCTACTGCACCTGTCTACCTCGTCATTAGTGTCTCTCTTATTCGTACTGTTTGTAGTTTATGTATGTCTACGACTGCAAGGTGCTCTGAAATACTAATACTGACGCCTGCCGATGTTCTTACCTTAGGCCTATCACATTGCTGTACCGTAGGGGTTATGTGTGTAAAGCAGATAAATGACGTTTGTATTAACATCTTTTAGAGCAGACAAGCAGCACAAATATTTAATCTTAACGTAATTTGTACGGCTTCCGCGATTATGCCTCTAATTAAATGTCCCTTAATAATAGCTGCCAGAGATAAACATTCAGTAAGAGAAATAAGTCACTGCCGGTATTAGAACAAGGGACCATTCCACGCAATAAGATTGTGTGTAAATAATGTTAAAGTATAATGAACATGTAGACATTTGTAATTAAGTAATTCTTTAAAGTACTTGTGATTTTTTACGTAAAATATTTTTGTGCTAATGTTGAGAGCAGTGTCCATTCATTGGTCTTTNAGTAATTCTTTAAAGTACTTGTGATTTTTTACGTAAAATATTTTTGTGCTAATGTTGAGAGCAGTGTCCATTCATTGGTCTTTTGTTTCTGCCGTAGAAGGGGTCACGCGCCACCCCTCCACTCAAGCCGCCGCCATTTTGTGACGTCAGTCCCCCCCCCGCGGGGCAGGTATATGAGCCGGTCGTAGGCGGGAGAACAGATTTAAAACAAAATATAAACAAAAAAAAATCAATTTAAAACATGCGAGATATTCAGAAATAAAAGAAAATAAAAAATTCTTTAAAATTAAAAAAAAATAGAATCAAGGCTGCAAGGCTGGTTTTCTTGTTTTAAGGATAAGTTACAAATGATGCCCCTCGGGAGGCTGACGTAGACACGCCAACTACACTGGTTAACACTAACTTCAACCAGGGCTGGCAACAGTCCTGGTACATACGGTGCCAGAAAAGTGTACTAATTACATGCAATTCTTTTCACAAATTTTTTTATAGTGTATAGCCAGCCGGGGCCAAGCTATCTAGAGTCGTGCCCAATTACTCCAATCAGCGACTGTTTAGCGCAGTGGTTAGAGTGGTGGGTTTACCCTGGATGTCCGACAGTGACGTGGGTGTGGTTCAAAGGTTGGCAGACCTCCAGAACCAGTCTATCACTCCTTCTGGCGACAGTTCAGCACAGTGGATGGAGTGAGTTGACTGGGCTAGTTGACTAGCGACCTTGTGGATTGAGTTCCTAGTGGTTGGGACTCACCCGTACTGCACACCAGGTGTACAGCATGGGTGGCCGTCTAATGGGTTTGTTTGCGATGTACGTGTGCCCGGTTAAGGGAGCCCGCAGTTCTACTCTAGGTTTGACAATTGGGTTATATTGACACAGTCTCCTGATTTTTCCTGGTGGACAGACGTCTACAGGGGATACAAGTCACAGTCACCCTAGAATCAGTACTCTGAGGTTTGATAGAAAACGTGTTTATTCCCTTGAGGAAATAGACACTGTGGCTCGTACTATCTCCTAACTAACAAGGACTGTAACGGAAGTAGACTACCACAATACCAGGTGAAGGGGACCTGGGTCTAAACTAGACAAGAGCAGATGCGGCTAGGTAGCTATAATACTAACTGACCCTAACTAACTCGATGCTTTTGTCACAAAGAGACTTGGGTGTCACTACCAGAAGGGAAGTGGCAGTTCAAGGGGTGAAGACTTCTTCGGGGGTTGCTGGTGAAGGTCTTGAAGATGTCTGGTAGGTAGCTGTGGTCCTACTGGATGACGTTGATGTCTGCAGAGAGCTCCAGCATACGAGGTGGTGGAGCGAGCTGCGGAGAATGAACTACTGTTCTGCGGCTGTGAACAGACATATATACCACCTGCCCGCGGGCTCTCTGTGGTGAGAGGGTGAGCTCCTCCTCCCATGGGTGGAGCTGCGCTGTCTGGTGTCATCTCTCGGTGCATGGTGAAATGAGGCGTTTCTGTCATGCGGGGTTGCATCGGCGCCGTGAGCTTAGGCGCTTAGCTGGGCTGCTTGGCTGGTTTCTATCACACGTGGGAGTTTGCATGACGTCTGACGTAGTGGCGAAACAACTTGGCTGACGTGTGTGGGTGCCCCTGCGTCTAGGAGCATGCTCGTAGACTGGTAGCAAGTTGTTCAGGGTTCAAACCCCGCCTGGGGTGATGTGATGACACTTGAAGCTGAGGCAAAGTCGTGTTTAAACAAATGTCAGTGCACGTCACGCGTCAGTATAAAACAGTGAAACCTGGAATAGTTACTGATGTTAGCCATGTTGCATGAGCTGCTTCTCTGTGTGCTCTATAGTAACCAGGGCAGTGAGTGTACATGAGGTAAGGAGAGTGCACGGCAGTGCAGTGATGGCTGGTGGTGTGTGTGTGTGCAGGGGCCGCGCCGCAAGAGGTGTGGCGTATGCGAGACGTGTCAGCAGCCAGACTGTGGGACCTGCACGGCCTGCAAGGATATGCTCAAGTTTGGAGGCTCTGGCAAGAGCAAGCAGGCTTGCCTCAAGAGGAGGTTCGTTCATGCTCAACATACAGTCTCTCTGCCAGTGTGATTTACACTTTCCTATCTTTTACAATTTTAATATTTACCTCTGTTTAAATCTTATTCCAATATTTACTTGCAAAAAAGTTCAGGACTGTATTATTTTCCAATTTAAACAATTTTGAGGTCATTGTTTTGGTGTGAGTAGCAGCAATTGGTAGTATTTAACTAAACCAGTTTTTTTTAATCAATTAAAGCTTCATTATCTGGACCGGTTATCTTCTGGCTGGTTGAATAGGATACTCAAGTCACTAGATAGTAGATACGTACTTTGCAGTGGAACCCATTATTTACCTCTTCCTATTCACACTTCCCTGCATTCTACTCCTATCTTCGTTGGTCACATGGACTGCATATCCTAAACGTGTTTCCCTGTTTTGACACTTCCCTTCAACTTGCAACATTTTCTTTGGTCCCTTGGAGATGAAATTTGGTATAGGCTGTTCAAGGTTAACTGAGCACTTTCAAAATCAACCTTAGAAAAANAGTTACTGATGTTAGCCATGTTGCATGAGCTGCTTCTCTGTGTGCTCTATAGTAACCAGGGCAGTGAGTGTACATGAGGTAAGGAGAGTGCACGGCAGTGCAGTGATGGCTGGTGGTGTGTGTGTGTGCAGGGGCCGCGCCGCAAGAGGTGTGGCGTATGCGAGACGTGTCAGCAGCCAGACTGTGGGACCTGCACGGCCTGCAAGGATATGCTCAAGTTTGGAGGCTCTGGCAAGAGCAAGCAGGCTTGCCTCAAGAGGAGGTTCGTTCACGCTCAACATACAGTCTCTCTGCCAGTGTGATTTACACTTTCCTATCTTTTACAATTTTAATATTTACCTCTGTTTAAATCTTATTCCAATATTTACTTGCAAAAAAGTTCAGGACTGTATTATTTTCCAATTTTAAAAATTTTGAGGTCTTTGTTTTGGTGTGAGTAGCAGCAATTGGTAGTATTTAACTAAACCAGTTTTTTTAAATTAATTAAAGCTTCATTATCTGGACGGTTATCTTCTGGCTGGTTGAATAGAATACTCAAGTCACTATATAGTAGATACGTACTTTGCAGTGGAACCCATTATTTACCTCTTCCTATTTCACACTTCCCTGCATTCTACTCCTATCTTCGTTGGTCACATGGACTGCATATCCTAAACGTGTTTCCCTGTTTTGACACTTCCCTTCAACTTGCAACATTTTCTCTGGTCCCTTGGAGATGAAATTTGGTATAGGCTGTTCAAGGTTAACTGAGCACTTTCAAAATCAACCTTAGAAAAANTTGGTCCCTTGGAGATGAAATTTGGTATAGGCTGTTCAAGGTTAACTGAGCACTTTCAAAATCAACCTTAGAAAAATTCATTGCCCCTGCCTGCATATATTTTAACGAGTGCACTTGACTGGCTAGCACCCAGGAAAGTTGATGACAAAGAGAAAGTAGTTCCATCTCGTAACGTTGAATTAATAGTGTTAGGTAAATATTTGTGGTTTGTTTTTTCTGAATAATTATGGAAATGAGCATATTTGTAAAATGTTTACCTCTATGATGCAGTTTCACTTGACCAATGCGTGAACAAAGTGATAGAGCCCTTAAGCCCATGAAAGTGTTAATGTTATGTGTGGGGGAAGAATGCACAACGTGCATACAGTGTACCGTGAACAGCCTACACCAAGTAGTCTCACTGTTGAGATGTGTGGCATTGTAAGTCCTTCGTAAAGTAACACTGCTTATTGAATCATGTTAATATGGGAGCTTGAGCGTAATGTGCTGAGACTAGTTCAGCAGCCAGCAGTGTCGTGCGTGTGTGGCACTGAATAGCACGGGTGTTGTCAGGTGCCCCAACATGGCAATAGCGGAGGCGGACGAGTCGGAGCCGGAGGATGACGTGGAGGACTTGAGCCTCGAGGGCGTGGCGACGGAGGAGGGGGTGCCAGACGCCAAGATAGCGCGCGACATCAGAGACACCAAGCGCAAGGTAGAATGGCTTGGGGAGCCGGTCGTCGTCGAGACTGCCCGCAAGTACTACAGGTATCGCTCGTGCAACACGTACCGTAGTTGTAAGAGGAGAGGAGGCTTGCAAGAGGCACAGAGGCTGTCTTCCAAGCAGTGCTACGTAATGTGTGCACGTGTGTCGTAGCGCTGCTCTGGTCGGGGAACTGGAGGTGCGGCAGAACGACTGTGTGCTGGTGGAGTCTAAGGTAGCCAACGCCCCGCTGTTCGTCGCACACGTCATGTACATGTACCAAAACTTGTTTGGAGAGAAGAAGTTTCACTGCCGTTGGTTCAGGTGAGTTGATGTTTACATTCTTGACCTAGAATATCCAATTCACTTTGGAAACTGTTCTCACGTCTGATTATTTTGTTCTCGACTTAAGTGGTGCAGCGATGATTGTAAACTTAACCTAGGACAGGCTGGGTGCATTTTTACCTCACTAGCTCTCGTTGAGTGCTGTTTCGTTTCCTTCGTTCTAATGGTGCTGGCAAGACCTGAGATATTACTGTAATAGTATATAGCTGTGACAAGGGTCCTTGAGTGTATTCATGTCTTCACCCAATCCTGGCGTAGGCCCTGCATGACGGAGCTTACGCAGTATCTAGGCCAGACAAGGAGACTCTCCTGCCAGCATTACAGAAGACCCTATACTTTATGACTGGCATACCACTTCAGGTTTATAGTTGTTTTGTAAGTGGGGTGAGATGTAGCTGGAGAGAGGGAATGCAATGGTGGTGAAAATAGGAGTACCTGGAGAAAAATACCTAGCCATCTACATTTGTTACTTGTTCTGCAGACTGGAGCGAGCCTAGTATGAAACTAGGAGGTTGGCATTATGATCCTTGTGGCCTCAGCAGCCGCTGCGTAGTAGATACACATGGTGACAGTGTGTAGCAGTGTTGTGGTTGTGTTATGCTTCAGTCGTGGTACGGACACGGTGCTGGGGGAGACGGCCGACCCGACGGAGCTGTTCTGGCTGGACGAGTGCGAGGACTGCTCGCTGTCCGTCATCTCGCGCACAGCCCTCGTGGAGTACGTGCTGCCCGCAGAGAACTGGGCCACGCTCGGCGGGAAGGACCAGGGACAGGATGAGGAGCGCAGAGATGACGGCACGACCTTCTTCTGCAAGAAGCTGTAAATTATTTTAGTTCATGTCTCAGCATTAGTTTTCTTTGAGTNGATGACGGCACGACCTTCTTCTGCAAGAAGCTGTAAATTATTTTAGTTCATGTCTCAGCATTAGTTTTCTTTGAGTCTTTATCAGAGTAAAAAAAATTTTAGTGGTGTTTGTCAAATTATGACTGTTTGGCAAAGTAATTACAGAAGTAATGATAGAATGCGAAATATGTAATGTAGTGAAAATTTAATTCTCTTATCTGAATACGCCTGACTGGCATCAAATGCTTGCTGTCAATGTGCACATTTTTGCTTTGTTTACAAATTTGGTTTTGGTGCGATAAACGCCTAAACGAAGTTTGGAATAATAGATAATGAAATGCATATACTGTAAAGGCTATTCACAGTCTTTTGAAGGCCCCACCACGTCGATGATTGTTACAAGGCTTCCTGCTATAGTGCTTGTCGCACCATGTCGCGCTATGAATTGTATTCATCTGTGGGTTAATTGCCTTAGTTAATATTTCAGTAACATATATTACTAACACATATTTTGTTTTGATATTAAATTTTGTATCAACCATATAAAAATCACTTGTAATCATAATCTTCCTTGATTAAAACCACTTTGTATTAGATCTTGCCAGTATTTCTTATCAAACTAACTGTTCAACATTACAAAGTATCATACTTATTTCACAAGACCAACATACGTCTCACAAACTCAGTTTCATACTAAGCAGTATTTTATTAATGAAGTTTGACTTTAATATAATCAGGGAACAAGAATGGTCAAATTTCACAATTTTTGAAAACAGAATACCTTACATCTGTGTTTTTCATCATGCTGTTAATTGATCTTTTTGTTTACGTTACGATTCTGAATTATTATTCTCAATTATTAACCTACACATAATCTGTAGATATTGATAGTTTATATAATGGATTTTCCCATTCTATTGAACATATTACACCGTTGAGTAGAACCAAGACTNGATGACGGCACGACCTTCTTCTGCAAGAAGCTGTAAATTATTTTAGTTCATGTCTCAGCATTAGTTTTCTTTGAGTGTCTTTATCAGAGTAAAAAAATTTTTAGTGGTGTTTGTCAAATTATGACTGTTTGGCAAAGTAATTACAGAAGTAATGATAGAATGCGAAATATGTAATGTAGTGCGAATTTAATTCTCTTATCTGAATACGCCTGACTGGCATCAAATGCTTGCTGTCAATGTGCACATTTTCGCTTTGTTTACAAATTTGGTTTTGGTGCGATAAACGCCTAAACGAAGTTTGGAATAATAGATAATGAAATGCATATACTGTAAAGGCTATTCACAGTCTTTTGAAGGCCCCACCACGTCGATGATTGTTACGAGGCTTCCTGCTATAGTGCTTGTCGCACCATGTCGCGCTATGAATTGTATTCATCTGTGGGTTAAATGCCTTAGTTAATATTTCAGTAACATATATTACTAACACATATTTTGTTTTGATATTAAATTTTGTATCAACCATATAAAAATCACTTGTAATCATAATCTTCCTTGATTAAAACCACTTTGTATTAGATCTTGCCAGTATTTCTTATCAAACTAACTGTTCAACATTACAAAGTATCATACTTATTTCACAAGACCAACATACGTCTCACAAACTCAGTTTCATACTAAGCAGTATTTTATTAATGAAGTTTGACTTTAATATAATCAGGGAACAAGAATGGTCAAATTTCACAATTTTTGAAAACAGAATACCTTACATCTGTGTTTTTCATCATGCTGTTAATTGATCTTTTTGTTTACGTTACGATTCTGAATTATTATTCTCAATTATTAACCTACACATAATCTGTAGATNTTTTGAAAACAGAATACCTTACATCTGTGTTTTTCATCATGCTGTTAATTGATCTTTTTGTTTACGTTACGATTCTCAATTATTATTCTCAATTATTAACCTACACATAATCGGTAGATATTGATAGTTTATATAATGGATTTTCCCATTCTATTGAACATATTACACCGTTGAGTAGAACCAAGACTNTGTAGATATTGATAGTTTATATAATGGATTTTCCCATTCTATTGAACATATTACACCGTTGAGTAGAACCAAGACTGCATGTTGTCCCTCATTGCAGCTGGTATCTTCTAAGAGGAGCGCTTGCTTGGTTCTAGTCCTTAGCATCTCTGTGTGACCTGAAATTTTCAGCTATTTAAAATGATTAAGAAATTCTTATAGTGTTAGTTTGGTTTGTTGCAGGTATGACTCTGTCCAAGCTAGATTCATGGATCTTCATTCCACTGCGGAGTGTACTGACGAAAAGAGAAAACACAGGTAATTTGTGGCGGTCACTTCCAGTAAAAGTAATTTGTTACATAGCGATACTCATATTTTTTTTTAGTTTCTGTTGAAGGGGGGNTGGCGGTCACTTCCAGTAAAAGTAATTTGTTACATAGCGATACTCATATTTTTTTTTAGTTTCTGTTGAAGGGGGGGCTGTAATGGTGTAGTGGTTAGACTACTCGCCTCTCACCGTGCTCGATCACTGGTAGGGTCACTCCCAGANGGGGGGGCTGTAATGGTGTAGTGGTTAGACTACTCGCCTCTCACCGTGCTCGATCACTGGTAGGGTCACTCCCAGAGTTTTGCATGTGGGAATTGTGCCAGACGATGCTGCTGGTCAATGGGTTTTCTTGAGGATTTCCTGTCTCCCCAGCCGTTCCAGTGCTGCTCCATACTCACCTTGCTTCACCCTCATCGGCTCTCAAGACTTTGCTGTTAAGAGCCGCCCAAATCTCTTCCCTCGTTCATTCTATTGAAGCTCATTTTTACCTGTATGTATGTTAGAAAAAAATAGTTTTCTAGTTAAATGTACGAGTTGCTCTCCTACTGTGGTAGGTGAGGAAATTAAAAAGGAATCATTGGTGTGATAGAATATATTAAAATTGTAAAGTGTATAGTTTTTAGTTNTAAATGTACGAGTTGCTCTCCTACTGTGGTAGGTGAGGAAATTAAAAAGGAATCATTGGTGTGATAGAATATATTAAAATTGTAAAGTGTATAGTTTTTAGTTAACTTGTGATAATTTAGCATGCTTGTATGGTATATGTATGTGTTTGTAATGGATGGTGTGTAGGTACTGTAACGCGTGTGACTACCTGCATCATCAGAAGTACGCTCACCTGATACCGAGTCTAGAGGAGAGAGCGGACGCTCCGCGCTGCAACGGGGAGGTACGCCTTTGTCGGCCTGCTGTGTGTGCTTGCAGGNTAACTTGTGATAATTTAGCATGCTTGTATGGTATATGTATGTGTTTGTAATGGATGGTGTGTAGGTACTGTAACGCCTGTGACTACCTGCATCATCAGAAGTACGCTCACCTGATACCGAGCCTAGAGGAGAGAGCGGACGCTCCGCGCTGCAACGGGGAGGTACGCCTTTGTCGGCCTGCTGTGTGTGCTTGCAGGGCCTACGAGTCCACTTGTGGCTTTCTGAGAACTACATTTCCACCACACTTTCCTCTAGCGTACCTTCTTTATTTTGTTACATTTACTGGTTTTGAACAATAAAGTTAGCTCTTTTTACACTTTTATGCATTTTGCAATAATTTTTCTTTGTCCCTTGAACAGTGTAACAAATTGGTTTCACTGTAATACAGCAAGTTGAATATCTGTTTATAAAAAAAAACCTTCAATTTTGTTGCTGCTCATTTATTTTGTGGGTGTTAAGGTTTATTCTTTCCAATATAGAACATTGACATAAATAAAAAAATTGAATTCCAAGTGTCTGAAATCATTTTGATTGCTGTCATAAAATTCAGATGACCCACTTGATACGGTGGGACGTGGCTGCCAGTACAATCTCTATGCCAACAGTTACTTGGTATAAAAAAATTACTGTATAGTTAAAATTATTACCTGTGTGTGAAATGCCCCTTTTTATGACATTAAATGCAAATGTTACATTTTTGTTTTTGATTCAGAACAACTTAAATATTTTAGTTGTTACAATGCAAACTTTTTAAGTTCATACCAAACATTTGATTTTTAATTGCATTAACTTCAAAATGTGCCATAATTTTAATTTCGCAATTTATGAAAGAGTACGTCATATGCAACCTAAATTCACGTACATAATTGCAGTTTTTTAATTTCAAAAATTGGGTTGATGAAACAAGACAGTAACTGTGTTACTTCAGTCATCTGAATAAATGCTTGCACGCAAGAAAAATATATAATTTTCCACTTTCATGACTGTTCATAATAATTGTATTTACATTCATATTTTACTTCTGTGTGTAAAATGGTATTCCAGGTAGAAATANTCATGACTGTTCATAATAATTGTATTTACATTCATATTTTACTTCTGTGTGTAAAATGGTATTCCAGGTAGAAATAGTAAAACCATATTTTTTAGTTAATAAATTACATTCAGTCTTGCAATTTTCTGAAAAGGGGTTTTACTATGTCTGTGCAGGTTTCCCCCTCCCCCTCTTATTTCAGGTTAGAAGTTAACATTGGAGTTAATCGTGGTCATGTTGCACATGTCCCATAGTTGTCCATCATGCGTAGTCATATGGAGGTGCAGTTAGGCTCTATACCTGCATATGACCTCCGACTTTCTTAGTTTTACTGTCGGTTACAAAAAGAAAAGTATATGTGCATTTTGCCATTGGTGAGTGTGCAGGGGTTTTGCGTTGCCTTCTAGTGCAGTGTGGAGGTTGCTTGTTGTCCACAGGTGCACTACGGCCTGATCAAGTGGAAGAAGATGGAGTTCCGGCCGGGCCACTGCGTCTACGTGTTGCCAGGAGTGTTTCGCCTCAAGAACAACATAATCAGTGCCAAGAGATCGTCACAGGAGAGCGACAAGGTATGTCACGTGTGCCCTTGAACGGCCGAAAGATAAACTAATAACGTATATTATGGACTTGCAACAAACACAGAAATGTCCCGAGTCCTTGCCACAAACAACATAGCAAGCAAAGTGGCATACAAAGAATAAACAAATTACCAGGGGACCCGGCACAAACAAAGATAAAAGGCGGCGATACACAATCAAATATGCTCATCAAAGCCAAATAGGAAGCACTAATAAATTATCATGCGAGTCGGCTTCCCTTTGACTGGCTCACAGCGTGGGAAAAATGCTTTAAACTTCCAATTGTAATGGAATTATGTCTCATTTCTACTTGTAATCACAGGTAAGTAGTGAAATGAACAGTTCTGACAAATTAAAAGAAACACCTAATAGATGCAGAAAAACGTGAGACACGTTACCCTTCAAAGAAACATACGCGAACACAAGACAAATATTCATACCATTCGTNGATGCAGAAAAACGTGAGACACGTTACCCTTCAAAGAAACATACGCGAACACAAGACAAATATTCATACCATTCGTATAAACACTAGAACAAGAAGCATGAAAACCACTTGAAATTAAAATGCTAACTAGTCCACATTCTACACAAAGCATAACACATTCATTTGGTGCAGAAAATTGTAATTTTACTAAGGAAAATGTATGTGAAAGGTAAAAATTCATTGATAATCGTAAATTAATCTAATCAGTTCAGAAAGCAATATATAATTAATTAAAAATCCAATGAAAACTGATGTTATTCGCATGATAATTCAGTTGTGAAGAGATCTGTAAAACTAAATCACCTCTTAAAATAGTAGCATACAAAATTGATAATTCAAATGAGAAGTATAATTGTAACTGTCTCGTCTATTACTCAGCATTTGATATTAGGAAAATGTTTGCGGTTTTGCACGGCTTTAGAGCAAGANTTGTAACTGTCTCGTCTATTACTCAGCATTTGATATTAGGAAAATGTTTGCGGTTTTGCACGGCTTTAGAGCAAGACATCTCATCTACTGGCTTCTGGTTTGCATCCGAACCAAAATTGACACCCTTATTAATTTCTGAAAATCAAAATTAAAAGTCCAAATGTCACACTCCTAAATTTCACAGTAATTTAGCAATTATGTAAATGGTGTAGAAGTGTTTGCAGCACCCGTACGTAAATTCTGCTAAATTTGTATTACCAAACCCCAAGTAGGTCATACTTAATCAGTTTCGGTGGAGATGGCAGTAGACAAATTTGAAGCACTTCAAGACCTAATTGCAATGTGGTTTTGGGCCTCTTCTGATCACGCCCCGCATATTTAATGCAACTAGGCTCATCTCAAACACCTTTCCTACCATTACGATGGGCAGTAAGTACTAAAGTAAAGGAATTCTTGCAGACAAACTATATGATGTACCGCTTGTCATGGCGTCTGAGGAGATAGTAATTAGTAACGAGGTTCACACGAGGACGTTAATTGAAACTGGAAATTCCTAAAAGACGTCGCTTCCTGATACGCCACAGTCTTATCAGTTCTGTACTTTAATGCATTCCTCCGTGGCCAAAACTGCGTGATTAAACCAGGTAAATTGCAAAGAGAAAACAATGACAAAATAATTATCACGTCCAAAGATAATTGAGCTCAGTTCACTAAACAAAATAAAAGAAAGAAGTAAAACTGTCAAAGTAAGTGAAAATGTAAACAAACCTAAATAAATCAATAAAATGTAGAGGTGATTTCCTGGATTATAATTCTAGCTAAGCCTGCGGGTGGAGGCTTTAAAATTGACGTTTCAAAATAAATAAACATTTAACTCGAAATCATTTAAAACATAACAAAAAGTTTTAAATACTGAAATTATTTTACAACTTTTTTATTAGAAAGAATTTTTGGTAAGTCGACTAAACAAGATAAGCAACCAATAATGCGCAGAAAAAATATTTTTAAATTAACTTATAAGGATATAAAAAACTACTATTTGTTTACATTTCACATAGACATTTATATTGGTAAATGTTATTAGTTTATTTTTGTGTTTACATCTGTCAGTTTAATATTTTCTTGTTTGTTTACATTCAGAATGATGGTAGAAATTTTATCACAATTTTATTTTAATTATTTGCTACTAATTTTTCTGAATTCTAGTTAATTTAATGTCACAGATTTGTGTAATTATTGTTTCTTATTTTATGTGATATCTCGTAGGTTCTCCTAGGTAGTTAGTAATTAAAAAAACTATCGAAGACTACATCGCTACCACGCCAATAAAAGTATACCGGTAACTTAAAAAAAAAAACCGTAATCTCAAGTTCCGAAGACACGGCCATTAGAGCCAGGCAACACACCATCTTGACTGTGGCTGGACAGAAAGTGCTGAGGAAAAACTCGTGGAGCGCTCAGAAGGTAGGAACAAAACCCGAACGTAAAGCTTAGATTTACGACGCTAGATGTCGCATGCTGTCCAGAAGAGGTGAATTGTTCTGAAACGCTCAGCGGTGGGAGAACCTAGCACTTGAACAAAGGTGCCCTCTTTATGTTAAATCACATGCTAACTGCACGAGAGAAATGCAGACTGCAGTGAAGTGAGTGGAAGGGGTAGCCTCAGACGGCGACAACTGGAGGAATTCGCAACACAGCTCTGCATATCCGGTTGGTAGAGAAACAATCTCTCTTGAAGCACGATTGTGCAGGCATGACGGGATTAAAAAACATAGCTTTCAAAGCACAGCAAAATGAATTGAAATCAAAGTAACTAGAAAAACATGTAAATGGTAAAATATTGACAAAAAATGATTAAGTAAACTGAAATTCGTAAATAACACATTACATATGCTTTAATAAATAAATAAAATATTTACCATGATGAGTTATATCATAAAATCGGACAAATAGACATTTTAAAATAAATTGTAGATGCTCAAATGAATAATAATAGTATTAAATATCTCATTAATTAACTACAAAAATGAAACAAGACAACTAAAATATCGCTGACAATAATTTTTTTACTAAATTAAGAGGTTTCAAAATTGTTGCCAAATAGTACACTAGTAGTGAAGCAACAGTAAACTAGTCGTGACATATTTTAAAACGGCGCACACGGCAGTTGCTGTGCGGCCGTGCCAGGCAGGCTACGTAGTGATGTGGCTTCCCTCCCAAGGTGTGTGTGTGCCCAGATTTCTTTCCCCTATGAAGATGCATTTTATTGACTTTTAATGCCAGTTGTGCTTCATTGAAATATTGCAAGGTTTGGCTCCAGTCTTGCCCACAGGTCATTGCGTCCCACAAAATGTTCCTGTCGCTAACCATAAGGCGGGCTAAACATTTATACATGATATGCTCCAGACACCTACTACTGTTAGAAAATACCATATTTCTAACCTACCAGAGTAGTCAAGGTATTTTCAGTCAGCGCTAGGAGTCTAATCCTGGAATATTGGCTCCATGCCAGTTGCCACTGTCGGCCCACCACAGCATTACAAAAAGTACATGTAAATCATTTAAAATCGCAGGATCAGCGCTCTCTAAATTGATACATATATGGTACATAGAAACCTCTGTAACAAAAACCTTGTATAATACGAGTTCTCATTAAAACAAAGTTGCCTTTTTCCCCTTGGAGTGGCATAGGAATTAAATGTTAATTTGTATGATTAATTTAAAATTAGTTAATTTGTATTACAATGTAATGTTAAGTCCACTGACAAAAAGAAGTAATACTTGTGATAAGGATTTTTTGAGAATTTTGTAACCTCATGATTACGACTGTAAAAATACAGTTCTCAAGAGATTTGTATTAAAGGGGTTGTACTCTAATGATTTAANTAACCTCATGATTACGACTGTAAAAATACAGTTCTCAAGAGATTTGTATTAAAGGGGTTGTACTCTAATGATTTAAGTAACAATTATCTCAACAGTTGTAGAACTTTGCGCCGTGCTCTTACGCCACAATGTTCTACCTCGGACTGACTTTGTGGCAACCGTGTGAATGTGCTTGTAAGTGTGTAGGAGGTGTCTAGAGCGTGTTGCCATGTGTTTGGTGTACAGAAGCAGGTAGACGAGACCAAGTTCCCAGAGGTGCACCGCAAGTCTTCGGACCGCATCAAGGGCTCGAACGTGGATACCCCAGAGCCGTTCAGCGTGGGCTACATCAGCGCAGTGTACACTCTGAGCGAGGAGACCCTGGTGCCAGTGCAGAAGGTGTACCTGCGAGTGAATAAGATGTACCGACCGGAGAACACCAGCAAGGGCCCCGCCTTCTGCCAGCAGGCTGACCTCAACCTGCTCTTCTGGTCCAGCGAAGGTAACTTCCTGCAGTCACACCTGCTCAGCGTGTTGCTCTAGCCAGGGTTTGTTACAGCTGTTTGTGTGAGACTTGTCGGCTCTGGTGAGAGGCTGGCTCCACTGTGGCTGGCAGGCGCCTGGCCCTGTGGTTGGTCCGACATCGTTGGCTGTCTCGATGCCTAGTACCAGGGGTGGGCCCAGGCGGAGGTACTCAACAACCTGATGTGCAGCTCCGGGGGTTTTCACTAGGGGACCAAACAAGTTAAGTTACGGCGGGACTGCGAGGTGAGGCCTCAACAGTTGGCGGGCGGCATGAGCTCGTTCCCGGGGATCAAGTAGCTGAAGGCTGGGGCAGGTTGTTTAAGCAGGGCTTGCTTCTCAGCCAGGATAGCAGTGCCTTCCTGTCGCTCCACTTACTGCCCCTTCTGTGGGTGAACGGCATTTACCAGCGATGAGCTGCTACGGTTCACTTTCACAATGGGGTGGCAGGCAATGATGTCTCTAGCTAGAGTGTATCTCAGAGTGTATTCTCTCCTTGTCAGACCTGGCACTCCTTCCAGCGATGGAGTGGGTTAACTGACAAGGGTGATCTAGCCTCTTTGTCGTGTGTCTTTATAATGGTCGTGGCTCTTACTATACGTGTTCACCAGTTACCTTTGCGTGCCTGGTCCACAGTATGGGTGTGGCCATCTAATGGGTTGTGTTTTGATGACGTACGTCTAAGTTCGGCAAACCAGTCTCAGATCCGAGGTTCCCTGCCTCTTCTTTGTGGGGTGACCCATACCAGGGGTGACAGAGCACTATTCACACAAGAAGGAACAGACGTCAGTTAGACAAGTAACGTATTTTATTTTGTCCAGAATAGAACACAGTGACCCGTACTCTCCTGCTGTAATCAAGACACTGATTAACTCTCGGAAGGTGAAAGCGAAAGAAAGGTGAAGAGGCCTGTCGGCTTGAAAAACCTTTCCTGAAGGGTGTGCTAGAAGAGCAAAAGCAACGAATTAGGTAACTGTCAACAAACCCTACTGAGGCTATGTTGTCCTGAAGGGGCTTAAGGGGGAAGTGTGGGGTTGACGGCAAGTGTCAAATGTGGGTAACGACGACTCTTTGGAGCTGCAGCGTATGCTTGAAGAAGTCCGCCGTTGGTACTGGTGATCACTGGGCGTTACTTCTTAAGGCGGAAGAGAGCAGAGCAGCTCACCTTAGCGTGACTTGTGCTAAGGCGAGCTGCTGGTATCAACTGCCATTCTGCGGCGGTGCAGGGCCATATATCCTCCTGGGCTAGGGGTGGCTCCTCCCTCGTAGGCGGAGCCATACCTGCTGCCATCTGTGGGGGGCAGCTGGAAACAGGTCTTTCTGTTGTGCGGGTGGTATCGACTGCGCGAGCTTAGGGGCACCTTGCTGGCATGGTCGATTGGTTTCCCTTCTCATGGGGTTTTGTTTAGGCGAGGTGATTTACAATATTCTCTTCCTTCAGGTGCATTCCGCTCTCCAGGTATCCACCTTATCTATGGAGACGGAATGCGGGTTTGGGTAGCTGTCATTCAGGGTGTGTATCACTTCTAGGGCATGTGACGTGATGATACTTAGTTGCACGTAAATGAAAATCTGAACATTTTAGCACGCATCATGTATTATCAAGCACAAAGGTGTGGTGTGGTGTGTCGTGGTTTCTGACGGTGGAGCGTCATGTGATGTGTGATTGCAGAGATGGTGGTGAGCCTGGATAAGGTGGTGGGTCGCTGCTACCTCGTGCACCTGGACAATCTCTCCGTACCCGTAGCTGAGTGGTCGCAGCGTGGACCAGACAGGTTCTACTTCTCCGAGGCTTACGACCCTGCCACCAAGACCTTCCATGAGCCTCCACTCACCGCCTCCAACATTGGCCTGACTGTCGAGGTGAGTTTCTTCATGAATACACCATTTTTATATCGCTCAATTTTTGGAATGAGCTCTCTCTCTCTCTGTTTTATGGTTTTGTGTATTGAGAATGATTTTCTTTAACCTTTTGATTCTAAAACTTTTACATTTAGATATTTGTTTATTGGTTTTGTATTTATCTAGAATTTTATACAAATGTGTTGGTGTCACACTTAGTCTCGTATGTTGTTGGCTGCAGCAATGAAGTGGCAAATAATTTGAACTTTCTACTGTTTGTCTCAAAGATCTTTCTTCATTTGCATTTGTGTTTAAATGGTTTTGCAATGTTTGGGAAAAATTATTGCTAGCTCTTTGTGGAAATAGTCTATAAAATTGTGTTGAGGCTGTCCAGTTGCTTGAAAGTGGGCTCCAGGATATTTATCATACATTTTGTGTGTGTATGTGTGTGCACGTGTGGAGGGCGATGGTTGGCTTAGCAGATGAGTCACTCACCTCCCACTTCTGAGATCCCCAGTTTGATCCTGGGCCTTGGTGGCAGGGAAATTATTTGATTGGATTGTTCTCATGTGGGAGGTGGGGTTTCTCAGGGTTCTCCCGCTTCCTGCCCCGTATTTATTCCGCAGTGTGCTGGCCATAGTGTCGGACCTGTCTCTTAGATATGGCAGCCGGCTACCATTAGCGCCGGCCTCCTCTCGTACATACACCAGCCTGTCTCAGGCAGGACCCACGGATGTATTTTCATTTTCAGAAGCATACGGGTTACAAATTTCCTTCAGAAGTGTTGCAGGTGTTTGTTTTGCAGAGCTGTGGGTAACGTGATGGTGTGTTGTGTTGCAGAGCAAAGGGAAAGGCAAAGGAAAGGGGAAAGGCAAGCTGCGTGAGAGAGAGAAGAAGGTGGACATCGAGGTTCCCGAGTGGCCGACCGTCGGCGCGAGGCTACGTTGCCTGGACGTGTTCGCCGGCTGCGGAGGTAGGTACTCTGTGTCGCTGGAAACTTCACTTCTCAGCTGACACATGCCCCAGCGTGCAGTTTGTTGGCAGTGTGCTGAAGTTTTGGAAAGTCTTATCATCAACCAGTTATGAAGAAATTTCTTCTGCGTGTTTCTTTTAGTGGCATTGTAGTTCAATTTTACTCTCAAAAAATTTAGCTTGGTCTTTATTTTCATACTAAAAATTTTGAGGTCATTATATATGCTTTAGTGACAAGGGCTCAGTGAATATTATCTAAGTAGACATTTGTTTCATAACAATAAAAGCCACTTACAAGCATCAAACAGACGGTGGCTCAGAATTTGTCCAAGATGTGCGTTGGATTCATAACATTTCTTTACATTTTTGTTCATTGGCATAAAAGCTGTGATTGAAAGATACACTGCTGCTCTACTTAAGTTTTGCAATGAATATGAGTCGTCATTTTAATCAGAACACGCCTATGTTTTAAAATGTTGACACGTGACAGTCGGGCTGAGTTCAAGTCGGAGAAACAAAAAAAGAAATTTCCAGCTATGTGTCGTGCATCAGCATTATTATGTGAATGAAGATTTTCGTATGTGGGAAATGTGCTGGATGATGCCACAGGTGGATGGGTTTTCTCAGGTATCTCCGGTTTACCCAGCCCCTTCATTCCTGTGCTGCTCTATACTCACCTTGCTTCACCCTCATCAGCTCTGAAGACCTCAATTTCAAAAGAGCCGTCCAAATCTCGTCACTAGTGAATGTCATATTTTCTAGGAAACTGTAAACAGGACATCCCCAGCGCTGTGTCTCAAGCCAATTCACAGCTGGTTTTAATGCTAATTTCGATGGTAGCGTGTGCTCATGTCTGCCATTTTGAAGTTCTGCTGGACGGTAAATGTCAATTTCCTCTGTAAAATAGGGAAAGTGTAAAATAAGGGGGTGTTAGAAAGGGATGCTACTGTATGTAGTTGCATCTCCATTCAATTTTAAAAGATGTGGCTTAACTTTTATTAATTTTTCAGAGTGATGAGTAGTATTCTACACAACATGTACACAGAATAATTATTTTCGTATTATAATTTGTAACTAGCAGAGCCGGCTGGATAAATTATTACCCACCCATCTCTATCACCCACCTCCCCCATCACCACCCACCCATATCACCCACCCACCACCAACACCCCCCTCCATTTCACACACACACTCTCGGAGGAGTGGGGGTCCGTCCAAGCTGATAACCTCGCGCACTCCCGTCCCATCGCTCACCTATATCTAGAATTGCGGCTGTCGAACACCAGGAGATCTCGGCAACTTTCACCTCCAGAACTTTATCTCCCGGTTGGAGAAGCCTGGAAGCAAGCAGCTGAAGCGAGCTCAGAGTGATGAAGCTGAGCCAGCCTGCGCTCTATCAGAGTATGCTGCCCCAGGTAATGCAACACGTCAGTGTGTCTTGCAGTTAGACAGAGTAGGGCTGTTAGGTTAGGGCCAGTTCCAACCCTGGACAGAGCATAGCCAAGTCCTGCAACAGTAAGCCAGAGGCAAGGCCGTATCTTGTGTGCGCCAAGCAGTCGGCACGTCTGCAGTAGCCCTCCTAGTCCATACTACTCCAAACCCCAACACGTCAACTTCATTCTTGCAATATACTGTTGTGCATATGTAAATATTAAAACTATTACGTGTCTTTTGCTTGCAACAAATAGATTGTAGGTTATAAGTAACGTTTCTTTAAAAATTGGCTATCAAGGTGATGTGAAAAATCAAAATTCTTGTCTTCCAAATTAAACTTAAATGTTTTTATAAGTGCAATTTTCCCATTGCAGCAGAAGGAAAAAAACCTTTTTAGTTTCACTTTTAATATTAATAAAGTTTGGTTCGGGTGTTTCCAATATTCTGAATACCGGCAGGCTTTTAGTTTGTGGCTGTAGGTGTGATGGCGGTTGTTCAGAGTGTATATCAGTGCAGCGAGCGTACATGCAGTATGTTTACCTGGCAGGGTTGTCGGAAGGCCTGCACCAGAGCGGCGTCGCGGACACGTGCTGGGCCATCGAGAAGGAAGAGACGGCCGCGCATGCCTTCCGCCTCAATAACCTCGGCTGCGAGGTCTTCACCGACGACTGCAATGTCTTGCTCAAGTTGGTCATGGCGGTGAGATTCTTTCCAACAATCAGCTATTTGACTGTTTTTCTTTTGAATTGTGTACATAGACGTTCATCTGAATTTATTAAATATTAGTTTTGTAGGTTTTCATTGATTGTTCTGGTTTGCCTGATTCTGCTGGCGGAAGTTCTATCAACGTTCAGGTCAGGTGGAAGTGATATATGGTATTGTGTTAGTTTGAAGTTTTAATAAATTTCAGTTAAACTGTACTAAATTTTTTCTGCTCTGTTACGAGTGGTAAGTCAACTGTAGAAATATGTTTTAGTGAAAAATATGGAAGAAAGGAACGCAAGATAATAATGTTGCTACCTTGGCAAAAGTGCAGGGTTGCCAACTATTGAAGACAGCTAATTGTAGCCACGGTTGTATGGTTAACAAAATAAATTTTAATCCAGCAAGTCCTAAAAAAACGTTGCAGGTTAGCAATTTTGCTCCGTAATTTTTTACAGTGCTATCACAAACTGAGCCAGCTTTAATTACAAGAAAATTATGTAATAAATATGTGAAAGAATTAATTAATGTAAACCTTTGATCTGTTTTCTTCCAGCATGAGGTAATTTGGACATTGCATTTTAACCTAAATTCCAGGTTCTCAAATTGTAAAGCTGGCCTATACATACAGTCTTAGCTCCAATTTATAGTTTACGTGTTTTGCCGTGTAATTAGACTTGGAAACTGTCGACCTTGCAGGATCTACTGTGTTTGAGAGTCGTTTGCTTTACAGTTTATTTGAAACATTTGTTACTTGCCGAGTTAGTTCTAAGGAAACTGTTCTCCTAAGGCNTTGCAGGATCTACTGTGTTTGAGAGTCGTTTGCTTTACAGTTTATTTGAAACATTTGTTACTTGCCGAGTTAGTTCTCCTAAGGAAGTACGATTGGTCACTTTGAACTGTATGTTCTTGACTTCTGGCTTGTAACTGCAGCACCGTGATATTTTGTTCTGGTGTTTTGTAACGTCTGACCAAAGTATGACAGCGACGTAGCTACAACCCAGAAGCTAAGAACATGCGAACAACGGCAGCCAAAGCCTACGAGCTTTAGTGGATGGTGAGAGCAAGCAGAGTTGTCGGTGTGACTGACGTGTTGTGGTCGTGCAGGGTGAGAAGAGCAACGAGAGGGGACAGAAGCTGCCACAGAAGGGCGAGGTGGAGCTGCTGTGTGGGGGTCCGCCCTGCCAGGGGTTCAGCGGCATGAACCGCTTCAACTCGCGCCAGTACTCCCTCTTCAAGGTAACTACAGTCTCGCTAGAGCAGGAACAAAGGAGAGGTGACATGCGTGCCGTCACAACCATACACAAAAATAAGTAGATGACAGCGTCGAAGCATCTTTATGTTGCGTGTGTTGTGCATTAAGCCACATTGTTAAATTACTTATGGTATGTGAAATATAGGCTGTTACGATTAATTTAGCACTTTTAAAATCAACATTTGAAAAATGTCACTATTCCTACGTGCATAGGTTTTAAAGACCTCACACGTTGGTATGTTAAAAAATTATTGCTATATTTAATAGTTCGTTATATTCCATAAGTGTGGTTCCACTGTATTTCTGAAATAGTTCTTTTAAAAGTGCCTACAAAAATTACTTAAGTGGATCGTACAAGGAAATAACAATGCTTTAGCAACAATTTTGAAGTACTTAAACATATTCTGCCAAATTAAAAAAATTATATTTATTTATTTTTTTTTGGTAATATTATAATGGACAAAAACAAATTGCTACATATAAACAAATTTTTAACTAAACAAAAATTTGAAAAGCCCTTGAATAGCGATTGAAGGTGGAAAATATTCATTAAATTTCGACTTCAGCTACCAGTTTTCTTATTGAAATGGAGGATGAAACTCTTAATTATTTATACTGATTATTGGATGTGTTATGCAATGTGCGTGTGTTTCAGAACTGATTATTGGATGTGTTATGCAATGTGCGTGTGTTTCAGAACTGATTATTGGATGTGTTATGCAATGTGCGTGTGTTTCAGAACTCGCTGATAGTGTCGTACCTGTCGTACTGCGACTACTACCGCCCAAAGTTCTTCATCCTGGAGAACGTGAGGAACTTTGTGTCGTTCAAGCACAACATGGTACTGAAGCTGACGCTGCGCTGCCTGGTGAAGATGGGCTACCAATGCACCTTCGGCATCCTGCAGGCGGGCAGCTACGGTGTGCCGCAAACTCGCCGCAGGTACCTCTTCTTCTGCTTCCGTGTGTGACGTTGCTCGTCCATGTCTGTTCTTTGATAGCCGCTGGTTCAGCACTGGATATCTCTTGTGATTTTCATTTGTGTTTGTGCTATGTTTGTGTTTGGCAGCAGTGTTCATGTGTCATTAATTTCCAGTGGCAGAAAGTTTTGTTCAGTCCTGCTTCCAGCCTCACTTTTGTCCCGTTGTGATTGATATGTGTGATGTTTCCCGACAGTAGATACTCTTTGCGTAGTTTACACTTCTCATTAAGATGGATTCCAAAATCAGTGTTGACAAGGCAGTTACAGTATGTTGACAATCAGGTATCAGCGACTGTAACTAACTATTTGGGATGGTTCCACTCTTTTGCCAGGTTTTAGTTCATTTCTGGTTCTGAAAAATCTGCTCTCTTTTTTTCCAACAGAGAAAAATCAGTTTTTCACACAATTAACGCCCTGCATAGAGTTCATTTTCATTCCAAATATTAAAATACTGCCACACTTTAAAAGCCATTATTTGCTCTTTATGTCTGAAAGTAAAAGTAATATCTCGCTATAAAACAGAAAAAAAATTTCAGTATCTAAACTGCAAGCAATTCCGTGTGAAAGTTGGTGGTGGTAAGACTTCATAACCTCAAAGTATTTTTATGCAGTGTATTCTTTACCGAATTGCAATGACTTTAGTTTCCACTGACTGCATAAACAGTTAACATGCATGCTGTTTTCCCATGATCGCCCTCCCTGGTAATCCACTGCAGTGAACGTAGCGTTGCTGGCATCGACAGTGCGGAAAGTCCGTCCCTTGCACATGCACTGGCCACGATTCAGCGACTACGATGGCAGTTTCTCTTAGTTCACTTCTGACAGAGAAACTTGTTTGTTTACATTGAAAATTGTGGTTTTTGCAACATCTATTTTGCATGACATGTGCTATTTTCCTGGGGAATACATTTCATGTATAAATTATTATTGTAATAGGAATATGGTGGGACCAATGTAGGTTGCTCTTACAAGGAAAGTGAAGGAACGGAGAATATAAATTACGTTGTTCTGTTTCTCGAGGCGAACAACTGGTGGATCCAAAAATTGCAGCTGACCCATACCTAATTATTAAGACACACCGGTTTTTTCGCGGCGCGCGACATCACTGAATACACAGTTTCTCACGATAAATAACAAAACACACGAAAAATGTGCGAAAAAATACAGCATTTTGGCGTGTATAGACCACACATTTTCACAAAATAAATTACTACAAGTGGTGTGCAGTTTATTCTGATGGGCCTATACACGCCAAAATAGGTACATTTCCGTTGTGAATTCACATGTTTAAGATGCTAATTCGATAAACTGATTCAATATGTAGTCGGGATCGCAAAGTAGACACAATCAATGTTTCTAAAACATCGCCTCTGAAGCTATATTGCTATATTTTGGAAATAAACTGATCTTGGTGACAAAGTAATTTTGTTTGCATTTCATCCCTTTTCACTTTGCATCGGATAATTAATGTAATCTTGTTGGTAGCTCTGGTAGAGCACTGTTATAAAAGCTGTAAATTACTTGAGCATTTGGAAAATTCTAGTGCACCAGAGGCAGCAACTCTCGCCTCGCAATGTAGTGACCTGAAAAAAATGTTTGAATTGCTAAAAGATGGGTTTTTTTTCCTTCAGAAAATATCAGATGCACTTTCAAAGCTTTCCAAACGAAGTCAGTCACATTTGACTTCACAGTTGAAATTGGTCGGTGAGAGGAGTCTCAAAAAATTAAATGATTTAATTGAGCCTGACAGTGGTAGGGAATTCATTGAATGTCTTGGTAAACTCTTTGATCAAAGAAATATTCTAAAATTGTCTTAAAAAGCCATGAAATATGTGATGCAATGAAAAAAGTACCTATCTTGTGTGAGCTTTCATCAGAGAGTTTGTAACCATATTTGTTGTTCAGGGATTCTGTAGTTATGGTGTTTCAAAATGATCAAGATGTCGATATTGTTAAATTGTTGCTTTCGCTGAAGTGTGATTTTTTTTACTTTGTTAATGCTGCAGTGAAATCAGTATGGATTCCAGTCAGCAAAGTAAGACACTGAAAGGAGTTTCTCAATGTATGCTAATATAATGACCGACAGGACAAACCTTAAGTNAATCAGTATGGATTCCAGTCAGCAAAGTAAGACACTGAAAGGAGTTTCTCAATGTATGCTAATATAATGACCGACAGAAGGACAAAACTTAAGCCGAGCAATATGGAATTAATGACAGTGCTTGCGTTTTCTGATTAAATGTTTGCTATTTTATTTTTGTGCCATCACCNATTAATGACAGTGCTTGCGTTTTCTGATTAAATGTTTGCTATTTTATTTTTGTGCCATCACCAAAGTAGCCAAAGTAAGTTGCAATATGAAATAAGTGCGAGCGCTAGCATTTTTTAACGAAATATATATAATTTTATTTTTCTGATATTACCAAACCATTTTTTTCTCAACCAAATATTAGTGATATTTTTGACGAAATGAATTAAAAATTGATGAAAAATTCACTGAAATCAGCTATAAACAATTCATGATATCTATCAAAATTTTTCACCACAAACAAATGTCTCTACTAATTATCAATTATTTTTTTTCTAGTAAGTATCCAACCAATTCCCACGTAACTTAGTTTGGAGTGTGAGAGATTGACGAGTTGTAAGCGCAGTGTCGGAAAGTGACGTGCGAGGGGGAAGGTGAGGAGTTGTAGGCAGACAGGTGACGGGCATGCGTTACTGTGTTGTAGGCAGACAGGTGACGGGCATGCTTTACTGTGTTGTAGGCAGACAGGTGACTGACATGCGTTACTGTGTTCTCAGAGCCATCATCCTGGCAGCGGCCCCGGGTGAGGTGCTTCCCAACTACCCGGAGCCCCTACACGTCTTCAGCCCGCGAGTCTGCCAGCTCACCGTCGTCGTCGATGACAAGAAGGTATGTTGCTCCCCGTCTCCTGCCAGTTATGTCGAGACGTGACAGCCATGTCCCAGACATTACAGTGCAGAGCAGCTCAGTATGCAGGAATGCTTTATAAACTATATATTAATATTACGCATCTACGTGTAGTGGAGTGGGGATATTTAGGTGGCTGTTAACATAGAGGTCCTGAGAGCCCTGACATTTACATGTAGATATCAAACAAAGTAAACTTCAGTTTGATGACTGATGTGATGGCTTAAGTCAATTAAATTTCCCCCAATACTATCAGTTTTACATTAATAGTTACGATAATATGACATACCTCAAGTATAAAATGTAGTAATTGTCAATAAAAAACCACAAAAATATATTTTTTAGTTTTATTTTTGTGTTTTTTATAATAACATCTACATAGAATGTCACAACGCGTGACATCGGGTGACTGACGACTACGTCACAGTCGGACGAGGTTTTGTGTGTTGGTCGGAGACACGGGCGGTATGCTTGGCTGCTAACTGGACCTCGGCCGGTGTATAGGCTAGGGCACGTGGCTTGACGGCACGACACAAAGCCGGCTGTGGGCTCGGCTGTCCTTCGTATTACAGGTTGGCACACAGCCACTGGCTTACCTGTATTGGGCGTGGCCCGGGGTAGCTCCTCACTGAGGTGGGTCCTACAGGGAGTTTAGGTTGTCGAGCAAAATACAGAACTGATAATAGTCAGGTTCACCATAATATTGACTGCCTTTTCCTCCTGCCGAGCGCATAACTACAACAGGGGTGGTGTTTTGTCAGCCACTTGGCTTTTATAGAAACAAAATAGATATTTGTAATAGGAGGCTTTCGGGCTAGTCTGCCAGCTTTGGCAGGCGAGCAATCCACATTTATTGTTTTTGTTAAAGTTGTTCACTTTTTCATAATCTGAAGTTCATGTGCCATGGGTTGAGTGGCGTTTTGCGTGTAAATATTGAGTCTATTTGTGGCGTGCGTAGAATGCACTTATCGAGTGACAGTTTCCCATAGTGTTATTGATCGCCGGGTCCTGAGAGGCAAAACAGCAAACTCATAAACATAACACCCACCCTGTCTCCAAGATGCCAGGTTTTTTTTACCTCTTCAAGAATTTGTGATGTTTATTTAGGGTAAATACGGTACAGTCTTTTGCTGTAACATATGTGCAGTTTGTCCACTGAAACACTGAGTGTGTGCAAGTGCATTTGTTGGGAGAGTAGTTGGAATGTACCGGGGGCTCATGTGGTACACGGGTAAGTACAGTAAGAGGAGAGAGTTACGACTACAGTATTTGATTTTGATTACTATAAATAGAGGAACATTATTTTCTTTTATCATTTCACCATCCTGTCGTAAGTTGTTATAATTTTACCGACTGAAATGTTTAAGTGTTTTTTTTTGTCTGTATGATAATAGTTTTGCTGCAAGATTCCTAGGTATACAGTTTGTTTCTACTTTAATTACTTATTGCAGTTGTGTCTGACATTAGTCAAAGTTGTGTAAGAAATCCTTTGTGCTAAGTTGTTGTAATTGTGAAGAATTTGATGATTTCCTCCAAACAAATGTAGCATGATATGCATGGTCTTGTAGGTCTCAATAGTTCATCATTAGTATGAAGCGTCATCAAATACTCACACAAATTTACTTTTATGTTTTCCAAGGGAGTTGAGTCTGTAAGTACCGACCACATCTATGACTATTGGTAGTCATTATAAAATCATGAAAACCAAAGAACATGCTTTACAAACTAAATTTTTCTTATCTGGTGCATTAAACAAACATTCATTAATAGGGGCATGCAAAATTCGAATTTGCAATAAAATGAATTTTTGTGTTTTAAAACTAATAAACTCGGTTTTTATCTTTTCCCGATAATACATACTACGAAAAGTTGGGCGGAAAAGCCTTTTTAGCCGCAAATAGTGGCGTATCAGCTTGCTTGCAAGTTTTCATTCCACAAATTTTCAGGTGTGAGATGATATTAATTAGATAAGTGAATAAAGAAACTGAGAAATTAGGTCATAACCTCACTTCTGCTAGGAAATCATCCCTGTCGTGGAATATCTCATCGTATTTTCCTCAACAGAAACAATACTGGCTTTCATTATATTTCAAAACATTTGTTCTCCGTGAACACGGAAACACTATAAAAATAGCCTAAGTTAACAACAAAATCACTTATTTAACCTCTTATTATGTAAATATAGTTCAGCGCTTCTTTTAGTAACTCTTGAAATTTTCCGTGGNCTTCTTTTAGTAACTCTTGAAATTTTCCGTGGTTTCGTCTATAGATAGTAGCGCTGTGACAGATCACTGGTTGTCATGTTGCGTGCCTGCGACGAACAACCAACAAATCTCTTGGAAGCTTCTACAATCTTAGACGGAAGTATGTCAACTGATTTTGTTAATGCATCTTTAAATTTTGTATTGCCACCTGCTCTGGTTTGGGCTAATATCGCGAGCAGTGTGTGGAGGAAGTTAGTTTTGTGTAAATATTTGGGCACTTTGTATGACGTAATTTTCTTTGTAAAATGCTGGAACCCGCCGTTACTGCAAAGTGACGTGCGGCAGGATTTTCAAAACATGGCTTGTATGCAAGTGATGATAAAACTATATTTTGTAAATTTATTAACGTGTTGGTAACTTGCGACTATAGAGACTCATAAGTAAAGCACATTGAAAGTGAAAAAAAAAATAATAATAATAATAAACGATCAATCAAAAATTTGAAGTTCAAGTTTATAGTCTTTGTCTCATTTTATAATCTGTTACTGTTATTTTAATGTGGTTTTGTTTGTATTTACATAGGTAACTGCTAACCAAAAATAACACAGCTTTCATATGACACAACACCGATTTTTAGGAATAATAACCTTGACTTCTGTATATATGAACACCCACGCTGCATGCCCCTATTGATTAAACACCCGAATATTCATTGAAATGAAGAATTTTCATTTCATTACAACTTTTGGCAAACAAATTTTGTTACCGAAGCAATAATGAAAGTTGCAATTTTTGATTTTCAGTTTGATACACTGAATATTTGCGCAACCCTTCTAAATAATTACTGTATCTACTTTATTGTAGATATACACACATTTTTCAATTATTAATAACTAGCAATTAAGAAATATTAATTTTGAACAATTTTAATTTTATTTTTCATAGTTAAGGAGTAACAATTCATAGTTATGTCGTTTCGGCAGTTACATAACGTACAGTAGTTATAATGCAGGATGATACAAGCGCAAGTTGCCGGAGCGTAGTGGTGATGTGTGTGTGGTTGCAGTTTGTGACCAACTGCAAGTGGCTGAGCAACGCTCCTCTGCGCACCATCACGGTGCGGGACGCCATGTCTGACCTGCCGGAGATCCGCAACGGCCACCGCAAGGAGGAGATGCTGTACGGGGGAGACCCTCTGTCTCACTTCCAGAGGAAGGTATGTACTCGCCACCTTCCTTCCGCTACTGTCCCTGGTGCAGCATCTCTTTGCCACTCCACTCATCGTCGTCCACTGCTGTTTTCAGTCTTCAGCACAGCAAAATGTCTCCTATCTCCACCAGTCTTCCCCATTGAGCGTACTCCAATCGTCTGCTCTCTCCTGTACTCCTACCATCATCTGTTCCTGCAACTCCTTGGTCTTCCCTGGGGTCTTCTTCCCTGTGTTTAGTTTCCGTAATTTGTTTGGGCAGCCTCCCTCCTGTCATCGTCGGTGCAAGTCCACACCTTCATTCCAGCCTTTACAATGACATCATTCAAACCCCGTACGCCTGCTTGNGGCAGCCTCCCTCCTGTCATCGTCGGTGCAAGTCCACACCTTCATTCCAGCCTTTACAATGACATCATTCAAACCCCATACGCCTGCTTGTATGACTTATGACTTTGTTTCTAGTCCTGTCCCACTTTACTGTCATCATGCACGTCATTCTCATTTCTTTAATATTTCTACATCCCTCTTATCTATTGTCCACTTTTCTGCTGCACGTGTCCCAAACGGATGTTGTGATTGGTGTGTTTTTATTCAATTTCCGTTGGTTTGCTGCCACAAAATCATAAAATATGCTCAAAATAGATAAACAATTTTAAGACATTTAAACATCTGTAGTTGCTTGCTGCATGTGTGCATTTTATCAGTGCTGCGTGTTGGTGTGTCTCCCACACAAACGTCTCTGTGAGCGGTAACTAGAGATAAGTAAGCCTCTGTGTATGGTCCTTGAACTGAGCCAAGCCAATTCAAAAGTAGCATCAAACCAAGCCGTGCCCAGCAACTGTAGTTTTAGTTGGCTATAAAGCCTTATTTCAGTAATAAAAAAGAATTAGTTACTTTGAAGCATCAAGAATATACAAGTGAAAATGTATAGCCACTACAATGTTTGCATTTGCTACCAGCAATTACAAACTGCATGCTTCTTCACATGTTACCAAACATAGATACTAAGTCAAAGATACTTTCAGTTCGCAACCCACAAGAGATGATGGCCATAGATGTGTAAACATCTTGTGCCGTGACCCAGAGCAGAGTAGTGATTGTCAACATTGCAGTGTTATTTCACTCTCAATCACACATCTCTTGGTGTGAATCTCAAATATGCAATTGTAACCACAAACACAAGCACTTGCGATGCAATAACTTCAAAATATTACGTGCTTTCTCAATCAAAGTCATTGCGAAGCCCATCACTAGTGTTTATCACTGCATGGAGTTTTAATCAAAAAGAAAAGTCTTTCCTTACAACTATATTATATTACAGTGGTAACCTGAAAGGTGAGGAAGCCAAGTAAATAGGGATGATTATAGTGCTGTGGGTCGACGAGACAGTTAAATTGGGTTTACGTTTCAATCTGATGCGAGCTGTAAAGTGTTGACTTGGCTCGAGTTTTGGAAGCGCAGTGAGACCGTAGCTGAGTGTAGCGGTGCAGGAACGTGCAGCGAGGACTGTGTTGCAGCTACGAGGCATCCAGGAGCAGCCAATCCTGCGAGATCACATCTGCAAGGAGATGGCACCACTGGTGGAGGCGCGCATGGCGCACATCCCCACTGCCTGCGGCTCCGACTGGCGTGACCTGCCCAACACCGTGGTGCGCCTCTCCGACGGCACCTACACCAACAAGTTGTGAGTGCCTTCACCTGCCTACCTCTCTCTCTCTCTCTCTCTCTCTCTCTCTCTGTGTCTGCCTGTCTTTCATCTTATCTCTAACTCTCACTGTCTCTCATGTGTATGTATCTAACTCACTCTCCCCCCTCCTTCACATTATACTTCTCCAAGGTTCTTCCATTTACAGTCAAAGAGTTGTGTAAGGGATAGGCTCAAATAAGCTATCTAAAATCAAACCACCGTCGTGGAACCCCATGCATGACAAAAAAACTGTTTTATTTTGTTGTATAATGCTGAGAATGTTAACAATTAGTGTAGATAAGAATTATATTATTAGGCACTGCTGAACAGTACGATGATGGGTAAGGATATCTTTGTCCTTCCATGAATGTTACAACAGTGTTCAAAGTGATAACTATTACAGCAAGGTGGTAGAGCACCTACTCGAGGCATTGCCGCGTGTGTTCACGGACTTGGTCCTACTCCTCAGCAGCTGTAACTGCTGCAAAATTACAATGACAATGTGCAGTGTTTAGCACGATTAGTCTCTAACACACTTAACATTATTGTGCGAAGTACAATGAGCAATCACATACACCATATGCATTATAGAATTTTCATTTTTTTTATTTATTTCAGAATTATTTATATTAATGTAAGTCTGTAATTTTTATTTTCTCTTGATTATCATTTTCTGCTACGACTTAGGTAACACTTATTAGTTTATGTTAATCACCCATCCATTTTATAGGGTTTATTTAGTTAAATAACTAAATTGGAAAGTTTGTCAGCACGTGCCAATATTTACAAACATTCGAAAACAAATACACGTGGAAGATGAGAAAAAAAATGTTATCTTGGCATTACCAACATTACTGTCTCTGTACCTGTATGGAAAGAAAGACAACATTAAAATACCCTTTTCTGTAGAACAATAATTACATAAAAACAATGACACTGAAATTACACATTATACAACTTACTTAATCATTATTTTTCTTTTAAAACATTTATTTACTGAAATTAATTGAAAACGGAAAAATATTAAACATTGTAAGTTAAAATCCTTTAAATGTAGGAAGGCAATTTGTCGAGCTGACTCCGGCGCTAAAGTGGCTTTCGTATCCGTACACAGTAAAGGTTGCTGGAAAAACAGTCAGTCTTGGCGCGCATTTGGGGTAACCAGCTTGCCTCTTCGTTGTCGCGTCTGGTAAACGCACAAATATCGTTCTTGATGCGAGTATTTTATGGCACTAACACTGTGCAGTTCACCCTCGGAAGTGTGTTCATGAAGATTACATTAAATTTGTTAAGTGTTCAAGTTTATGCGTGTGAGTACCCTCAACAATCACCACGGTGTGATCTGTGTTTACAAGGTGCAGCAGTGTTTTTTCACTCGCATCTATATGCTCGTAATCACTAAATCAGTTTGCCACAGTGTAAAAATTTAATTTACTTTAAATGGTATTTCACAGATCGTTTTTAATTTTACTCGTTGCGATGTTTTTCTTAAATCTCACTTGTATTTTGCTGGGAAAATGTCCGTCTTATCTTGGCCTGGCAACAATATGTGCTAAATCGTCTCATGACGAAAAATATTTCTTTTGATGTGATGTGCCATTGAAAATATCAAGTTTTAGTAAAATTATTAAAATATTTAATATTAAAAAGGGTTAAATTACATAAATATTAATAGTGGGACAAATGGAGAGTGATAAACCTACTGACTCGGATATTAGCACTGTGCCACTTTCCTCGTCATCATTTAAATGTTCTCTGTTAAATAATATTTCATGATCACAATTGTGAATATTTCTTCTTGAGCCGATGCCCTAATCTAAAACAGCATCTAGCGGATCCTAGTGAGAGCTTTTAACAGCCTCAAACCTCTATCACAGCAAGGTAAAATCCAGAAGAATCGACACTGGCGTATGCTACAGACGATTAACATGGTGACAAAGTATTACAACAAAACAACATAACACTTTCAACAATAATACTCAATAACATGAAGAAAATCTCACAAATGACACAATGCACACAATAAAACAATAGTGTTGAGATACTGCTTGCGAGTTTCTCCGCAATTCTAATGGAAGGATCATCTGCCTCATCAAAAATAAATTAAAATGACTGATAGCAGAGGCATTGGCAGTAATTATTTGGTATGGAAATATCTGTACAGGCCTCAGTTCAGGTCATTGTGAGCCCCCTGATTAGCTTATTACCGTGCATCGTGGGTGTTGATAAACAATTCTTGTCGAGCAAAGACTAGATGTTTATATTCACTGAAGAAAATGTAAGTCCTTCTAATTAATAAACTTCAGTTTTTAAAGTCTCTTCAGAAAATTCTTTTAACGTTTGAAATGTGCCTCCTTCAAGACGAATGTTGATAGATCTGAAATGTTTAGACTGTAGGACCGTCTGTTCTGTTGTTCAGGGTGTACACGTACCACGACAAGAAGAATGGCAAGTCATCGACGGGTGCACTACGCGGGGTTTGTGCTTGCGCTACGGGGAAGAGCTGTAACTCGATGGACAAGCAGAACAACACCTTGATCCCGTGGTGCCTGCCGCACACGGGCAACCGCCACAACCACTGGGCAGGTCTGTACGGGCGGCTGGAGTGGGATGGCTTCTTCAGCACGACCATCACCAACCCCGAGCCGATGGGCAAGCAGGGACGCGTCCTGCATCCCGAGCAGACGCGTGTCGTCAGCGTCAAGGAGTGCGCGCGCTCCCAGGGCTTCCCGGACTCCTACCGCTTCTTTGGCACCATCCTCGACAAGCACCGGCAGGTAAACACCATATTGTCGTGTTATTGTCCGTAATTGTGAAAGTACCAGGCGAGGTGGCACGGTGCTAAACCTTTGGTTGGACTCACATTTGGGAAGATTTGGGTTTGTCCCCTGGTCCGGCGACTACTGCTGTGTCTCTACGTCACTGCCCTCGCCGGTGCTCTTGACTTTGCTGGGAAGTGTTGACCACAAACCTTTCAACCTCCACCCTCCCTTCCCCCTCTTGAGTGCCTTCAACGCGCATGCAAGAAATATCTCAAATGTAATGCAAATACACCCTGTTAGTTTTAACATGAGTGGTAGTTCTGAGGTAATGTTCTTCAGTAATTCTAGCAGAACAGCGCAGTTGTTGTGTTACAGCACTTTTGTTTCCTAGTTGCCCTATCTAAGTAGGTTTGCAATTTCCCTCCTGAATGCATGTGATATGATTCACCTTTGTCGAAGCATTTATTGTCTGTCCTAACCTTGAGTGTATAATTAATTTCTCATAATGAATTTCTTGCTTTGATATTGTGTGATAGAACAATGTTGATTACTTTTGTTCCAGATTGGCAACGCAGTGCCGCCGCCCATGGGCGCTGCAATCGGATACGAGATACTGAAGTGTGTGAGTGCAGCAAAGGAAGAGGAACACAAGTGAAGATCCTCTGAACGTTGCATCGGTGCACGAGACGTGTAAACAACCCAGCTCATCCAAGGACAGACACACGTGTGTGAGATGAGGTCTACTGACTGCCAGTGTTAAGAGCACATGAATCAGAATTGTACAGTTTTTAAATTAAATTTGTGTGTTTTTTTATATTCAGTTGCTCCCACCACAATCCGTTGAAGCTGTCATTTGAGTTATTTGATGTGTTTTACTGTATACCTATGTATGTAATTAGTTTTAATATTTGGTGAAGCACAGTGGAGCTGTGTTTATTAGGATGATGTGAGACACACATGAACGGTGAACACAATATTCAGAGAGGGAGGTCTACACCATAGTTTCTGCCAACTTTATGAGCAAAAATTTGGCCAGAAAGGTGCATTTCTTTAGCACAATAACATAACCTAACATTCCAGCTTCAGAAATAGCTAGTCAGAAGTACATAATCATGGAGTAATATTTACCCTCAAAGTTGGTAGAAACTGGTGTATGATTGCCCTCGTTTGGTTTTCCGAGGTTCGTTTAAAAAACTGTAGACTATGTTTATTGCATTTATTGTGTACATTTGCCTGTTTTTGTTCCACACACTCGTAATCGTTTACGAGTCAGACCTTATAAGGAACGATCAGTTTAAAAATGCCGGAATTTTTGCATTTACGGACCAGCAGTGGTGAAAACGAGTGTGTGGGTTAATCTACTATATCCTGTAGATCTTAAGTTCAATAGCCATGTCTTTAAAATTTCGACCTAATTTATTTTGTGAGTTTGTATGAATGATTACTGGTGCTGATGTACATTTTTGGGACCAATAATTTAAGCATGTAAAACACTAAAGTTGTGATAATATAGTATTAATTTGTTCCTTGACTTCAAGAAGAGAGCTGTATGGTATTTTATTTTGTGCATTTCAACTGTCATTCACATATTGGGTAATGATTATTGAATAGAGGAAATGTGGAGTATTCGCAAGGGATGTCTGTTCTACCGAAGCACAAATTTACCTCAGTTATTCTTTTGAAAATATCCAAGGTAATGTAATTGTATGTTTTGTAACTGTATGTGATTGTAGGTTCCTTCTTGTCTTATGCTTCTGTATAATTGTACATTATGTAATTTTTAATCCAGCAGAAATATGCTAAAGTATTGATGTAATAAATATTTTAATTTTTTTTTTTTCCATCTAAATTATTTGTTTAAAAAATCTAATTCACTTCTTCCGTAGATATTTTATCTCATTTGTTCATCTATAAATAATTGCAAACTAAATTTTTTTTGTATTGATTTTTGTAGTACAATCCTATTTCTGTTATAGTATTAATTCAGTAGAAACTCATTTTGTGTTACGCTCATTTACATTTCATAAATGCACCAACTTATTCTCATGGTTTTCCCTGTGTTCATAGTGTATTATATTCCAGTCATTCGCTTTGCTGTTGGTTTATGGCTTCTGTTATTTTATACTTATTTAAATACATGTGGTCAGTGAAATTTTTAGTTTGTGTGAATGTTAATTGTACTGAACTAAAAAATTTCAAGTTTAATAAACACTAGAGTGAATATTGAATAATCATTTAGGTGACTAACATTGAAAAAGTTGTCTACATGTTACTTGCTGAAGATAGAACAGCATTTTAGATTTGGCACCCCAATGAATAGTAGTAAAAGATTTTGTGCTTCATAAGTTGGTGCTATTTCAACAAACAGCAGAATAAATCAAGTACTGACGCGTGCTACGTCCCTCCTCCCTTAGCTCGTTCCTCTACAACAGCGCATCTTCGACGTGCTCTTTACTGAGGGCAGTCGGTCTGAACGCTGCGGTCACCCCTCCACGACTCCTATGTCGGCGACGTACACCGGAGTGCACCACCCCTCTGCTAGCACATGGGTACCGCCGGAGTCAGGTGACTGTCCCGCTTTCGTGCCCTCAACAGAGATCTTTTGAGGGAGTGATAATTCTTGCCAACCAGTACTGCCAAGAGACGCCCCCAGTAAGAATACCGCCAGGAAAATGAATGCAGCGAGGGGGACACAGTATTCACAACACCCCTCGTGTACCCCTCCATTCCCTGTTTATGTCCCCGTGCATCTAGTGGGAGTGTGTAAAACGTTTAGTAATTTTTGGGCTTCAATAACACGTAAACAAACTCCATATTTTTGCGGCCCAGTAAAAACGGGCTTTGTAATCCACGTATTTGAGCATTGCTACTCCTCCCGGGGTCAGAGTTGACTCATCCACCCCGAGCTACCTGTTGCCGCCCTCAAATTTCCATAAAAAAAGTCTCGCGTGATAATTAGAGAGGTATGAGGGGGCCTACAGCCGTGTAGGTAGTCATAGGCAGGACTTAACAAAATTACCGAAGATGTTGACTCGTCACGTGGGCGATTGGCCCATCCCTGTAGTAGTATCTCGTGCTGTGGCGCCCTTTTCCATCCTTGTAAGTACCATAACACCTGTACCGCAAACCTAACCTCCGGTTTCCTCGCTACTGAGACCACGGAAACCCGTCGTGTGGTTACTTTCTGCGTGAAGCCTTAATCACGTAAAACCTGACCTATGCCTAACCTCAATGTGTAAAACTTTCCTTGTTATTACAAGTGCAATTTTTACGTGTCCGATTTTCTTGTGCAAACCTTGTACGTACAGTATTTCTTTAGGCCAACCTCTCAAAAATTCCTGCACCCCAAATTTTCACGCCGACTGAGGCTGTGCCAACACCAATCAGCAGGAACATCACGCCAGTGAAGGAATACCAGCAGCATCATAACCAGCTGCGCAATGGTAATGGGCCCGAATGCTCCCATTTTAAACAAGCTCCACTTCTAACGTCCTCTGGCACACACCATGCACAGTATCTCCGTTGCCGCCGAAGACGACACCTACCTTCGTCCAGCCAGCTAATGCTACCAGGGTAGCCCTTTGTCACACCAGCTTACATTTCAACCAGAGCACCCATTCGCCCATCGATCGCCTGCACGCCACCCACAGCTCAATGGACAAGTATTGATGTGGCCAAAGCCAACAACTCTGGCACCAGGAAAACCTCGGTTCAAGCGACGACCATGGCTTCACCATCCTCCAAGGGAGGAAGTCCAGCGGCCTTACCCTTCTAACAGCAAATCCTAGTAAGGGTAAGTGGCGAGGCGTCAACTCTGCGGCACCGAGTGCATGTAAGGGTGTCTTGGCTTAAGTCCGTCACGGCATTGCGCATTGCTGCATTTTCTAATGATTCTCAGAAATTTTGTTTGGTGCACCAGTTTGAAAGTTTGCAGAGCACTTGCAGCTCGTGTCACGGACGGGGTAGACGGTACCCCGGACCTGACGAGGTGTCTCAACGATCACACAAATCGGCCATTTGGCATGCGGTGGTAAGCGCCACGGTCTCTGAGCACAGTAGTTGGGCTATTGTTTCCATGCAAGAACCCTGGTGCTCGGAATGATGCGGTCTGACCCAGTTACTGGAAGGTTTAATGAAGCCCAGGAAGGCTAGCTTCCCAAGCTGCACTTCGAGGCAGCTATCGATAGAAGAGAAAAGGAGCTAGGCGTCGGCTTGTGGCTAACTCTAGAAGACTTAGTAGGACAGGTGACGAACCGGAAAGAGAAAGGACAAAGTGTGGTAATACAGTGTGCTGGAGAGAACTTGACCAAGTCCGATTTATACTTGCACCCCTCCGTTAGCTCAGTTTACCGGCCACGGAGGTTTAATTACTATTGTAAGTTTTCGCGCAATTCTTGGCCTTTTTGAACAGTGACGACCGCTGGCAGGCTTTATGAGTCAGCTCCTCTTTAATTTGTGTTGCATACGTGTAACTACAATATTCGGCAATACAATTTACTTGAGTAAACCGAAAATTGTGAGTTCTCATTTAGTGTTGTATTTCAAGCCCTGGTCCTATCCAGGAAGACATCGACGCCTCAAGGGGGCATCCTTCACTTATAAGGTAATACTAAGGCATGCTGGGGAGCCTGAATACCCCGGCTATATATTACGTTTTCCTGTAAATTTGTACCGTGTGTGTCGGGGGATGCAGCCGCATGGTCGTTCGGCCCACGATCCTGAGAACTGTGACTTTGTGCTCACCCAGTGAGTTGGTGCCTAGGTTGAAAGAAAGACTAATTATTTCCCACATCACTAATTAGCTGGAAAATTATATAGAACTCCTCAAATACCCTAGCATTGCTACTTTACACCTCATTAAATTTGCACTGTCTGTGCATTTATTCTGCGATTATTCCGCAATCCCCTAAGGGCGAATTGCACGACAATTTGCTCGTGGGCGATAAATTCTAATGCTATTTAATACGCATGCTAACACTTGATTCCTATCCTAATTACACAGATCTCTCTAGGGGGACAACAGGCACTCTGTTAGATCACAGATCACGCGTTATCGGGTCATGACCTTTTCCCAAGTGAACGATGCGAACACGCATTGGAATGCACGACGTGCGTGTTCCGCAGGCTGCACTGGTGCAGAGACGCGGACCACAGAAGTGGTCCACGTCAACCACTTATGTACCACATATACTTATGTACCTAGTATTACAGTTCGCACATGACACAGAAGCTAGAGGCCACCCAGGTGCTCTGCAAATCCAGCATAATGCCCAGAGACCTTATTATTGGCCAGGCATTTCGCCTGATCCTCCCAAATATATGAGTGTGTGCCATGTAACTATTTCAAAAGCTGGCACACAACAACAAACACTACGGTTGCCAATATATCCTTTTGAGACTGTTGCCCTAGATCTGATTGAACCGTACCCTCGTACTGCCACAGGGAGAGATTTGTACTAGTGGCAACATACATATTCACTACATATGTGTGGAGCTGTACGCAATATGCAGTTCGCACGCCAACTGCATAGCAAAACTGTTAGAAACTGAATTTTTCCCTCGATGGGGATACCCATGCATAATGATATCAGATAATAGTACCCAATTTGCCGTTGCTTAGATGGTACGAGTGATGCACGAGATGGTATGTTGTGCATAATACTACTCTGTTTATCATCCACGCGCAAATGCAACCGAAAGAAGAAACCAACAGCTTAAAACTCAGTTTCGGTTGTACATGCGTGATAACCACGAATCCTGGGCCGACCATCTGTCAGCAGTGCTGTTTATATTGCACATTCGCACCAACCTCACCACTGGAAAAACCCCAGCGTAGTTGTTCTAAGGTCGTCAGCTCCCGCTTTCAGCGGAGTTAGCGCACGCGCTCCAACGCCAGGTCAATGACCACGAGAGCAGCGGAGCCCTGTGGTGCCGAAAGGGCACCTGCTGTGGGGCTGCTGCCCCACAGCAGGCGCTCGAAGACCAAAAAAAAATATGTTGCGCAGTGGCTGCCTGCAACCATGCCAGCTAGTTTACATGTGGTCACATCATCTATTTGTGGCATCTAAGAACTTCTGCGCCGGTATTGCGACTAAGCGGAGCGGGCCACATTTACCACATATAGTCGCCATGGCAAGACCACGTACATAGTGCATGTGGGGATATGGTGTCACATTTGAGTCCACAAGGACGACCTATGTCACGGGGATGCCCTCTCCGATGCCGCCACTGCAGACGCCCCTGTGGCATCACCAGGCGCCAACGCACCAGCTACACCACCACTACCTGCAAGCGACTCGGATGCCGCAGCGCCAGCACCTGAGTCCACGACGGTGGGCTGCAAAACCTGTTCCTATGCTGGTGATGTGTATCAGAGTGCACCACTTCTCTGAGACCACCTGAGTTCTGCCGGAGTGAAGTGACTGTGCCCTCAAGAGAGATAATTTGAAGGTGTGATAATTCGATCCAACAGATACTGCCAAGAGACGTGCCCAGTAAGAATGTCACAGGGGGAAACGAATGCAACAAGCGGGACACAGTGGTTAAAGTTTCCCCAGAACCCCTCGTGAACTCCCTCCGCTCACTGTTTTGATGGGGTGTCGTGGTCTCAGGAGCGGGGAGAAGTGAGGTTAGGTTTGCTGTACAGGTGTCATTGTACTTCCAAAGATGGGAAAGGATGTCAGAGCATGAGATTCTCATCCAGGGATGGGCCATACGCCCATGTTGCTTATCCTAAGTTCACCACATGTGACGAGTCAACATCGTCATTAATGTTGTTAAGCCCTGCCTATACCAACCTACGAGGGTGTAGGCCCCTTCATACGCCTCTAATTATAACGTGAGACTGTTAAGTTGCCGTCTCACATGCCGAAAACATCTTAAATACATGATCAGAGGTGCACCGCACCCCTGATGGGCCTTATGTGCAAGATTAAATGAAGCCTTGCAGAACAAAGTTACTATGTACCGCTGTCCATAGCATCTGGGGAGAGAGTGCACATCAAAATGGGTTCGTATGGTAATGTTTATTCAAAATGGTAAATTCAATTATATTAGTCACTTCCTGAGACGTGGCATTTAACTTATCTGAACTAATTACAGGCATTCCTCTGTGGCAAAACATGCTTTACCACATAGTCAGCAGGGAGTAGATGCTTGTTGGCAGGAAGGCTCAGTTGGTGCCTGTGTGCCGTCGGTACATAGACCGCCTTCCAGTAACTGTCGGTAACTCGTGAATGGTGTTGTGGTGTCTGGATTGGAGGCTATACTTCCATCTGATGGTACTAATCAGCAGGAGGTGAGGCAGTCTCAGTAAAAGCAGACGTCGCAACATGGCGGCAATGGATAACAAGTAAGTTAATGATTGTTATCTGCAGAAGATGCAGGTGGAAAGTATATTTTCACATTCTTCGATTTCATCATCAAATTAAGAGTTTGGCTCAGTCGAAGATGAATGAAAAAAATATCCATCTCTTTTGACAATGTGTTTAGGCCTACCATTGTTTCACCACATATAGCAGATGCCATTATTACTGCTTAAAACTCTGCCGACGAGTAATCTGCCTGATTCCACTACTGAGTGCAGATTTTTACTGAAGCCGTTCCTTTTGGTATGCTACAGGTCAGCGTTGTCAGTACCAAGTGGAATGCTGCACTAGTCGGTTCAAAGTCCACTCCTATGCAGGCTTATCCGTTCAGGTCGCATGGTGCTTTACTGCTCTAATGCGCTCGTGGCGCATCTTGCGCCGTGATGCAACGCTGTGGCTGGTTTTGACGCGCTAATGCTCGTATTAGTTTAGGGCCCTAGACAAATAGGGTTGGCTTTGAATATGAGGAAGGAGATACGACAGCAGCACCGTGCAATTTTTCTATTAAATCTATAAAGATTACTGTAAAAAAAAACTGTGTGCGCGTTTACCTGTATGTGTATATATATACTTTTTTCTCTCTTTTTTTTTTTTGTAAAAGCATTTAGGTCTTTAACATTTCGAATGAGAGTTCGTATGACAAATCGTGAGACGAATATTGATGACGTAAGAATCTTCATCCAGAATTTTAATTCAGTAAGTTTTAAAACTTTGAAAGTTTTTAATTGTAATATTTATTATAGAAATAATACATATTTCGTGTACAATAATCAAAGTATGTAAAGTATCTCTACAACTTTTTTGGATGTATGAAAGATAAGATACTTAACGCAAGTTGTTATTGTAATGGAATTTTTTATTGGTTGTGGGTTGCTATTTAATATCACACAGACGGACTAAATAAGGATCTAGGGACAGACTCTGACTATAGAACGGAGACAAATAATTATTATTATAGTTTGAATTATATTACGTTTTGTGTATGTTGCGTTGTAGGGTTTTTGTAATACATTCGTGTAGTTGATGTTTACGCTTAAATTTATTTGTGTTGTGATTATTCCTTTTTTTTTTTAATTCTTTAATCTCGATATCGTTTTATTGCGCCTGCGCATAACTACAGACAGTGTTGGTTCCTAGATGCTGGATGCTCGTGCCATATGACATGTGGAATCAAGTAAGGGAATCACCGTATCAGACGTCTTGCAGGAAATACGGCGTGTAAATGTCTCTGTGAGATTATGGTTTAACTTTGGTGGTGTTGTCGAAGTAGTGATAATGGCGTTCCTCAGAGGATCTGCGAACTACGTGTGGTGCACGACGAGTGTGTTGGGCAAAGGGGCGACGGGAGCAGTGTACCAAGGTGTAAACAGAAACAACGGAGAACCAGTCGCAGTGAAGACGTTCAACCAGCTGAGCCACATGAGGCCTCACGACGTCCAGGTGCGCGAGTTCGAAGTCCTCAAGAAGGTTAAACACGAGAACATCGTGAAACTGCTCGCGATCGAGGAGGAAGAGCAAGGTAGGGGCAAAGTGATAGTGATGGAGCTGTGCACGGGCGGAAGTCTCTTCAACATCCTGGACGATCCCGAGAACACGTACGGACTGCAGGAGGACGAGTTTGTGTTGGTGTTGGAGCACCTGACGGCGGGCATGAAGCACCTCAGAGACAACAACCTGGTGCACCGCGACCTCAAGCCAGGCAACATCATGAAGTTCATAGCCGAGGACGGCAGGACGGTGTACAAGCTGACGGACTTCGGAGCAGCAAGGGAGTTGGAGGAGGACCAGCAGTTCATGTCCCTGTACGGCACCGAGGAGTACCTGCACCCGGACATGTACGAACGAGCGGTCCTGCGGAAGCCCGTGGGCAAGACCTTCGGCGCCACCGTCGACTTGTGGTCGATAGGGGTCACCTTATACCACGTTGCTACCGGGAACTTGCCTTTTCGACCGTACGGGGGTCGGCGGAACAAGGAAACCATGTATTACATAACGACGAAGAAAGCGTCGGGCGTGATCTCTGGCACCCAGACTTCTGAGAACGGGCCCATCGACTGGGGCAGGGAGCTGCCGAACGCCTGCCAGTTGAGTGTCGGCTTGAAGAAACTTGTGACGCCGCTGTTAGCGGGGCTTCTGGAGGTAGACTCGCAGAGGATTTGGACCTTTGATAAATTCTTCTCAGAAGTTACGGCAACTTTGTCGTGTAAGCTAATTTATGTTTTTAACGTGAATCAGGCACAGTGTATCAGAGTTTACCTTCATCCAGATGAAGCATACGATCAGTTTCAGTTCCTTGTCGTGGAGCAGACTGATGTCAACCCTGCCAATCAGATTCTAGTCTATCAGGACGCTATTTTACGTAATATTATTGAAGATTCTACTACGGCGTTAGGATACCCATCGACAAAAGATGATGATCCAATTTTATTATACAGCAAAGAGAACAATAATGTAGCTCTGTCTCCTGAAATAGAGCTACCCAAGTTTCCTACATTTCCCAATTTAATGTCTGTGGAGAATGACGCGAGCCTGGCAAAGACCGCATGCAGCGTGGGCCACGAGTGCAAGAGGCGTGTGGAAAAGCTGTCTCGGTGTAGCCGCGTAATGCACGCGTGCGTGCGCAGATTCACGGCCATAGTCTGCCAGGACCTGCGACACGTGTCGGAGAAGTGCGAGAAGCTCAAGGACTTCATGAAATACCTGACGGAGCTGGCAGAGATGTCGGCTCGTGGTCAGCAGATGTGCAGGGAACTGCTGAAGGCGGTCGGCGAGTCCAGAAGTATGCAGCAAGACTCTGACTTGAGGACAGAAATTGCAGCGCTGAGCCAGGAGCTGAATGGGGAGATTGCACCAGCAATCAGGCAGCTCCACCACCGCTACGTGTTGGAGAAGACCCTCCAGACCGGGTGGGCGGGGACGACGCGGGGAATCCCGTGCCCGGCGGAGTGTCGTGCGCCTGCGCGGGCACGGACGTTGATAGACCGGCTGCGGGACTCGTGGCAGCACCTGCTGCGAGACAGAGCGACGCGGAACCTCACCTACAACGACGAGCAATTCCACGTGCTGGAGAGGATCAAGATGTCGGAGACGGGGAGACGCACGCGCGCGCTGCTGGAGACGGACTGCCGGCCGGCGGTGGCGCAGCTGGCGGACTGCCTTGCCGACTGGTACAAGATGGCGCAGACCGTCTACCTGCAGGCGGGCATCCTAGAGAAGGATGTGGGCGTGCTGCAGCGACGCGTGGAGACGCTGTGCCTCAAAGTGGCAGAGAGCGACCGCCAGTTCCACTGCACATTGCGAGACGTGCTGCAGAGGTGCACGGGGCAGGAGCGTGCAGGCCCGTGCCCGCGGGTGCGCGCCCACGACGGTGACAAGCTGCGACACAGCCTGCGGGAGATCCAGGCGGTGCAGGAGGAGATAGCATCCATTCTTAAAGAGAATTCAGAGATCGTGAACCAGTTCCACAACACGACCATGGCCGTCAACGGCGACGGCGACGGGGAGGCTAAGCTCAAGCTGCTGAGTCTGTCCGACCTCCCGGGCATCGTGTAGCTGTCTGCGAAAGCCGCGAGTGTTTGTTGCAATTCTGCACAGTTTACATGCAATTTCTCATTTCAGAAATATTTCGCATATCAATGTGGGGTTTGTGTCTTTTCATATACCATATCATTAGTTAAGCTGTGGTTTCCTCCTGTCATTAAACACTTTGGGAAATTCATTGGATACTTACTGAAGAATATTTAGTTAACATTTAAGTTGCTTGCAAACATATTTGAAAGTAATTGCACAGTTTAACTACTTTTCCTGTTGTAGCATACCCCAGACAAATTGTAGAATTATAGGCAGTTTTTATTAGAAAACAAATTATGATTGTACTATTTTTCAGTACATCAAATTTACATAACATTGTGAAGACTGATTGTGTTGTAATACAGTTGTGAATGGCCGTCTATTGAGTATGGCTATATTCTTAAATACACACAACTATTTTTAAGGTATAAGGTTTTTGCCTAATCATAAACTACAAAACTGCTTTTTTATATTTATGCCTCATTCTGAGAAATGCAGTTGTGGGGAGAGCTGTAAAAATAGTCAAAAGATTCTTCTAAATTGGGAATGATTGCTGAGGTAGCGAATGTGTTCTCGTCAGGGCGAGGTGACGGTGACGCAGTATGCTCGGTGTAATAGCGTGCGACTTGGCATAAGTCACTGTGATTGGCTCATTCTGAGTAGTGTACTTGATGTTGTACAGCAGGAGTTATTACTGTTATCCCATTCTTTACTTATCTCTCCGTGAATTTGAACACCTTTGTCACGGAGCGACTGTCTGTTAAACTTACCAGAATGTTGACTGACGTTTTATTTCTAAAGGGCTGCAATTCATAATAAATCGTGCCTGGCCACTGTTGGCAGTCTCGCTGCAACAAAGTTCCAATTTATAAGACTTAAGTTACGGTGAAGAGGCTGCAGCGTTGTTTCTCGCATGCCCCAGAAGGGACCCGACCCACAGTCCATCAAGTTGTCTGTGCACGTGCGTCTTAAAACTTAGAAACACCTCTAGCAGCATGAAACTGCAATGTGAAGTTACCTCAGCCGAGTTTCGAGGATTGAAAGCGCCAGTCACCCAATGAGATCGTTTGTTGGGTTTATTTCCTCCACATTGCAAGTTTGTTGCGAGTCTTCTTTCACAATGAGTATTAATTTACTGAATTAAATTACAGCAATTATAATTTATTTCAAAATGATCAGTCACAATATATGTGGTACCTTTGGTTCTTGAAATGCAGACAAGCAGCGTAGTCAGTTTGAGATCGCTGCCTCGCAGCAGACGGCACGGGCGAGGCTGCAGGCGAGGTTCTCCGCCATCTCTACTTCTTGCATACTGGGAACAAGAAGATTAAACTTACATGAAACATGATCTGTCTGCAGTAACTTTTAGAATTGAAGTTGCCCGTCAGCTTTGATGTGTGTTAAATACGCATGACCAAGGCCCATTGAAAGTGTTTGTCTCATGTTGCATTCGTGGTAATGACTGTGTTTCTCAAACTGTAAAATGTGAACTTGCCTGTTGAGGAACATGTCGTGCCTTGTTTGCAAGACTGTTGTATCTCGTGAAATCAAGTTTTAGATAAATATCTTTACTGGAAAATGTTTTATCTCTAGACAAGGAAATATTGTTGTGACATTCCATTTACTTTTACTGGACATACTGTATGAGAATAGATGTGCTTTGCAATAGAGAATTAATAAATAAGCATTAACATTTCATATCTAACACAATGGTGTGTTTTAAAAGTATTGAATGTCGCACCGTTCAACGCGGTTTCAATTCTTCACGTCGCCTTGCTCACACGGTACTTTATTCTTTTACTCTCGTTTACTGAAAACAAGACATTTTGAGTTACAATAGTCTCGCATTGAATGTGCGATGTGCACGCTTGTGTGCAATCTTCCGTCCTCCAGGAAAAGTAGTTAAACGGAACAATTCCAAAAGCAATGAGCTTCACTTGTGGTACAGTTGCTGAGCAAACACAGCAGTGATTATGAAGAGTAATGGCTTTCTGAAAAATCTTTTTAAAAAAACACTGCTGGAAAATGGCATGTATCAGCAACGCTAATCATGTTGAAACATTATCACATAGGCGAAAATAGTTATATTCGCAGCATATACTGTGAAATGTGGTAATGGGAAGGGCTATGAAGATCTGGGACATTGTGGGGTAGCAAAAGTGTAAATAATAGCCTTGCTACAAGAGCGGACGAGCGCACAAAACCATGGCAAATGGCCCCAGGAAAGTGAATTCACGCATGCACCACTCTGCTTCCTCGAGAATGAGCATAGCAAGCACAGAGGGACACGCTGATGTGCCTGTTGTATACGCGGGCTAGCTGGTGGATAAGTAAGGCCCTTTGTGCTTGCTGCTGCTGTTTGCGCCAGGAAACAGTGCCACAGATCTGTGTGAATACATTTTTCAAGTGCTAATTGATAGTCTGTATGTACACAGTCTCAACTTTTTCTACACTGACCACAAATCGTAATACGATTTACCTGTGCAATTTCGATAGGGAAAACTTTGCAACAAGCCTGTCGTACAACATTCGCACTGCTCGGACATTCTCTTTAGATCAGCATCTACTCTTCGTGATTACAAACTCTGTACGAGGGACCAGAGGCGGCCATCCTTGGCTATTGGGGCCTGCCGGTCGTGCGCGGACGTGACGACGGCTGCGCTTGTGCGACCCGCTCGCAGCCAACGGACAGCAGAGGCATGTTGGGCTGCTGAAAGGATGGGGTGTAAGAGTACGACTCTTTGTTTGCTAACAAAATGGTTGATGGAATGTGCTCTGTCATACGATTGCTTTTGGAAGGTGACTTTGAAAGCGCGATATTGAAAATGTTTTACCGTGGTTTGTTCACTCCACAGTGTTGATTCAGATAAGCTACGGTGGCGGCACAACTCGAGGCGCGAAGCTACAGACAGCTTCGCGCCTCGAGTCCACTGATAGCAGATACGTCGATATCACAACATAACGTATACTGATCATGCTTTTGGGTTTATTAGCGTGGTGTTCTATTGCGTTCAATCATTTTGTGGGCGTGACTTTCACGTGGAGTTTATTTTATTCATGTTATTCAAAAGGCAATCACTCCAGGAGGTTTTAATAACAGGTATATTTAATAATATGAAGTGTTAGTGGATTACGAGATGAAGTCATTGCGTAGTTTTGCAGACTGTGAGTGAAAATTGACAGATTGCAAATTGAAGATTGTGTTGGATTATCGAGTAGAGCAGCAACGAATGTTCTTTCAGTTATAAAAAGTGTAGTGTTGAGGACTTGTTGAGGTGCTGCCTGGGAATGTTGTTGTGTGTACCAGAAGCTAAAAGCCTCGACTGCACCTCTAGAGTGACACCACTGTCTCACCATCAGTTTCTGTTTCAATATGGTGAGTTGTATGGTCACAACCGTACCTCGTCATGGGGTGGAGGTGTTCATAAATCTTTCTGGATCTTTTCATGTACATATGACAAGCAGATGCGAAGGTGTATTTTGAAATCTAATGCGTTGTGTACTGTTCAGTTGAATGGGGTGTCCCAAAATTCACACCAATGAATATTAGTATCTGCCCTGCAACATTTTACACGCATGTGTTAACTCTATATAGAAGGTAAAATATTTGTTAAATCTCTGTTACTCTAATGGCACTTTGTCATTGGCTCATCCTGCTAAACTCTGTGATGCCAACATAATTTTGTGTTTCAAACTGCAGCCAATGTAACATTACGTTTCTAACATTTTCAAAGAATGTGAACACCTTAATATTATGGCAAACACAATATAACTCTTTTATTTAGGCATTATAATATATCGCCAACTGTCTTCACGTGGTTCTCCGTAGTGTAGTATTATGTTGGTTGACTCGGTGTTGGTGAGCTACTTTTTATATAACTGTTCTGGGTCCAAGGATTGTTCTTGTGTCTTCATTTTGATTATTTCATTAGTTTTCCATTGAATATTCAAATCATTTGCTAGGTAAATGTTCTGTCTTTCCGTTCAGTCTTAGCTAAGATAGTGTGCCAGTTGCAGCATTTAAAGAAATCAGATCGTATTATGGGACAGAACTGGTAACATGCATGTCGGAACAACCTGCACGGACAAGAACAAAAGTAATTGTACCATGATGTCAGTTGAATGCGGTCGTGTAATTGCTGCTCTGTGTGGCAGCAATGACGGTTGTTGCATTTGCCAGAGCCAATGGTCGAGAACTGTCGAGAGCGTTGTTCTCCTGAGTACCTGTGCTACTTGTAAGTTGAGATGCAGCAGTTCACGTAATCATTTTCCATCTTATCAGTTAAACATGTTGAGGACTATTCGTGATGTTCATGTTGTGTACGGAGAATATCGTACAAGTTGTCTAAGAACTGTCGGAATTAATGTATGAAAACTATCAGAACATGTAAATGACATCGTAGGGTCTCGCCTCCTCGACTGGTGTGTTCGACAACACAAGATAGCTGATGTGTGCTACATCTCAACTGTTGGCTCTGGGAACGTGATCACTCAGAAAGAAGAATGTATTATACTCTGCATATTTGTGGAGAACCAGTTTTTGGCTTAGCCATACAACCCTTTAAGGACACTGTCTGTCTGGAGCAGTGTTGCCAAGAGGTTTGCGAAATATCCTGCTAGACCACACAAAAATAAGCCATTTTCCATTTTTAAAAAAAGAGGCTACATTTCTGCAAAACTTTTTACAATCAAGTAATCACGGTAAATTTAATTATAACTTTTTTATTCAAACACCACACATTTATAATACCTATAGATTTAAAAAAATGCCTTTTTAAAACGTGATTTTTTCTGTATCACCGTGGTTAATTTCTGCATCCCCAAAAGAGAGGGAAACAACCCTTAATTATTTGAATTTAACCCATCAAGTTGTTTTTCTCACACTGCAGAAAAAACCTATATTTCTTGCCAGGTGGGTTAGAAATATCTATGCTGCTCAACCAACGTTGAAAAAGCTGGATGTAGTAGTGTGAAAGCTAAATTGACGACACTGGTTTGGAGATGCCTAGAAGTGTGGGAGCAATAAGGGCGACCTAGGTACCCCGCTGAATGTCTGGTCATCCTTACATGCAAGGCACTGAACTGACGTCAGTCTCCTCTCAACAAGGCCGTCAGTGGTGACTATCATATAGTAATAGTCTGCACCATCTTAACTCATTCAGAACCAATGTACAGCCGCACACATAATGCACAGCAAAGTCATTTACTGCTCTACATTATGAATGGCTCTTTCTTCTACAGGCAGGCACAACACTTGCAGCTCGCCGATTGTCATAACCAAACATCAATTATGTCTGAAATGGTTAAGTAGCTTGCAGTGAAAGTTTCATACTTAAGAATGTTGGTTGAAAATTCGTATTAGCCCTTTTTCTACTTAAAAACATGTTCTTTAGAGACGGGAATAGAAAACGGAAACTAGTATTCCGGTGTAAAACATTTATTAAATTCTGTTTGTAAGCAGACACCGCTCGGAAATATTGAACCGTTTTTAAATGATGACTAGACAACAGAAGCGCTGCGCTCTAGGCAGACAATGTCCTTAACATTTTTTAATGTTTTTGGGAGAGTGCAATATCCTCTCATTGGAACCAAAATCTACTTCCTTACAACACCCTATAAAGAAAGCTTTTTTAGAAGTAACCAGTTATGTTATCTTTTTGTGTAACTAATTTATATAAAATTAAGTTGTTTTATTATTGTATTTAGTTTTTAATTTGTGTAAAATGTTAATTTTTCTTTTTTGGTTGCAAACAAAACATTCATAAAAAAGAATAATTCATTATGATGAGTTGTGACAGTGACCGAGATTGTGTTCTCTATACATTCCTAGACGCAACGTGTGTGTAGACAGTTGCAGGTACATTCAAGCTACACGGTCGCTGCTGGTGAAGCTAATAAGCATCTAGCATCCTCCGTTGTTCACAAATTGTATTACAATTCGGTATTAAGTAATTATGGAACACTAACTTTAAGATAATACATAAAATTATTTCACTGTTAAGCTCCAGCATTGAATGTTATTAAGGTTGATGTATTCAGTGGTTGCAGTTGTTGTAGTTTAGCAAGAGTTATCTGTAATGTACTGGAGGGTATTCTGGGTGTTGGTAAGTGTACACAAATTGTAGTTCTTGCCAGGAAGGTACACATGACAGAGTAGCGTAGACTCTTTACTTTGTTAGTGCACTGTGGGTGGTGCAAGCCGTCCTCACGCTCGCCGTGGGGACAGTTCTCTTTCTCTGTGATATTAGGCTTAGGTGCTGCGTTGTGATACTCTGGTGATCGTAGAAGTGTACACTTGTGTAGTGTGGCAGCAGTTGCACTCTGCTCGTCAGCGATGCCTCCGGCCGGCCGCTGCAACGTCGGTAGTTCCTCCGTCGAGATGTGCGCAGAATGCTCAGCTTTTCTGACACCTCTTGCTGAGGTTTCTGGTCACACTGAGCCCGCCTTAGGACACTGGTATTACAGTTTGACAGATGTACCGTCCCAGTCATCCCCCCGCCTGGCAGTGTCCTTGGATGGGATCGCGCGAGGGTACATGGCACAATGCCACGAGGATGCCTGGCCGTAGACATGACATGACATGGCATCCACTCGAACACTCTACATCAGTATTTCCCAAAGTATGGGTCGCGACCCACTTGTGGGTCGCAGAATAAAATTTGGTGGGCCCCGAAAAATATAATTTCATACATAAACATATGCATGAGTTAAAAATGTTATAATTTAGAACCTACACACATGCAATGCAACTGTCAATCATACGTAAAATACTACGCAGAATACGCAGTGACAAGAATTGAAGTGGACACTACATACAGCTGTAATGGGAATAAATAGAAATCAAATGCATCCTTCACATTGAAAAATCTAATTTATTACAACCAAAATGATTTTTAAACTAAATTAGCAATATAACACATTGCGTAACGCTGTTTGATTAGGTATATTTTTCATTAAAATTGTTCTTTAATACTTCAACTTTTTAAATGATTTCATTAATTCTAATACCCTTCACTTCCTTACGCTACGTAAGAAATACAATGTGAACATGATGGAACAGCGAAACGGTATGTTTCTCACATAAGGCTTTAAAGTGGGTCCTGAACTTTGGCATTTTTTAAAAATGGGTCGCGGTTCATAGCACTTTGAGAATCACTGGATTAGAGCATTACGGGTACACAAAATAATATAGANCTCTACATGGTTGTACTAAACTTACAGCTTATCACCTACTACTGCACACACACTCAAAACTATCAGAAAATTACTATTTATGTTTCATGTGAAAAAACAGCATATATTTTGTAGCACTGAAATATTTAGCTATTTTGTAATATTTTTAATTGATTTTTTTCAGAGAAATTTAAATATGTAAATTTTAGCAAAATGTTATAAAGTATTACAGAGTATATACATTATGCTTTCATATGCAACATAAATTATTTTTTTGACAATGTTGGTAGTGTACGTAGTTCTTTTAATGAGTTGTGCACGTTGTGGTCGTAATAAGTATTTCTTAGAAAGCCACTCTGCTTCTGCAGGAGTGACTTTAAGTGGGGAAATTACATGTAGACTGCGCGTAACGAGATTTATGCTGTCTTGGGGTGAAGTGACAGGAGACAGCCAGGGAAACAGGAGTACATGGAACAAACGCCAACCAAGATGGCAACATCGGCTACATTTCCCACGAGAATGGGGAGCGACTCTGTCGGGAATCAAACAGATATCTAGTCCGGAAGTTGATGTTGTAACGAGCAACGACTGTGTCCCTATAAGCTGTATACAATATGTGGAGTCTATCGCGAGGCAGTGCTGGATACAGCGGCTGGCTCCCCAGTCCCAAAATACCAGCCATTGCCATAGCCCATAAACCCATGTCATATGTGGGAATATGTTGAGGATATAAACAGTTGTAAACAAAAGAAGTCATTATTTATGCAAAAAAGTTTAATTTTTTACAAGTAGTTATAATTAAATTTGAGCTAAACCACTGCGCTCTACTAGAATATGCACAATTCTTAGGGGCCTAAGTGGTTTGAAAGACGTGACTTGACTGGCAGATATACGTAGGTGATAATGTTACAACATATCATGGTCACATTACTGACACTACTAGTGAAATGTAGTCAGGATTTTCTTATGTAACTTCTTTTTGACAATATGCGTGAAAGTAAGATCACGTACTTCATGTTATAGATTTTTAGTTTTCCCCAAAAAGTTGCAAATTAATGCAGTAACCAAAATTGTAGTATGTACAAATGCTATTTTTTTATTATCAAATTATGTAAATTAACACACAATTATTTTACACGAGATGATGATGTAAACCTTGTAAAATCATTATTTTAAACACTGAAGTGTTTGTACGTACACACACAGAAATTCTTTACGGTTGACAGCACTAACCACATGGAAGAGAGAATGTAATATTTTGAATTGTTTTAGTCAGTTGACGTATGAGCATATGAATGAGGACAGTCAAATGAATCAAGATAGAAGAGAATGTTTGGAGTTGCAAAGTTGTCAATTAAAATCTAACTTAGAGTTTTTCATGGGCTGGTTCATTACACACCGCTGGTGTAAAGAATAGGCTCGTGCTTTAGCGTGCTCAAACGCAACCGTGGAGGTTGTGTTCCGTATTTTTAGCGGTTATTAGAAGACGCTAAATGTTTCTCTAGGTATTGTCGTAAAACTATACAAAATAATAAAAAAAAATTCAAGCTAAATGCATAAAAAAACACGACAGCTGACACTTGGACTTTTCATGATTGTATCCTTTTTTATTTTTAATATAAAAATTGATTTAAAGGTAGGATGAGTACTTAAGCTAACCATACTGATAGCATATACTTTACTCGAACATAAGTCTTAGTGGCTAAACACATCCAACTTAGGAGAACTAAGTTACATGCATGTAGCTAGAACGCTCGCCTCCACCACGATGGATAGGGTTTGTTTGCCAGCAGAGTCGCTCCCTAATTTGTGCACGTGCGAGTAGTGCCGTATGATGCTGCTGGCTGCATTCCAGTGCTGCTCCATAGCAACCTTATCTCACCCTCGCCGACTCCCAAGACCTGGAGCCACCCAAGACTGTATTTCTGTAGGCAAACCCAGTTGGAGTGCCCTTATACAATGTTATCTGCGAGCAGTCGTCGGCTTGGCGTAGGACTCCGTGACTCAGACTAGCAGAGTGCTTTGCTGTGTTGTGATTGTGTGTTTCTTTGTTGTTTTCATTTCAGAACTGTTTATTAAATACTGTGAAGTCCCACAATTCATTACAGTACAATTCTAAAAAGTTGGATATTTTATATATAGTAATCAGTTTTTATGATGACTTTTTTTTCCAGTTAAATGTGTGTGTGTGTTAAAATTGGTGTATATTTGAGCAAATCTTTTATTGTATTTAAATAAAAATTTTATACATTGTACATTTACATACAATAGCTGTTTTTATTAGTTATCAAGCATTTACAATAGTCTATTTGCAGTTTCTTCACACTTTTTGAACTGAACCTTTGAAAAATCAACCCATCTACGACGTGTATTGGTTGTTTCCTAAGCAACCCATCTACGACGTGTATTGGTTGTTTCCTAAGCAACCCATCTACGACGTGTATTGGTTGTTTCCTAAGCAACCCATCTACGACGTGTATTGGTTGTTTCCTAAGCAACCCATCTACGACGTGTATTGGTTGTTTCCTAAGCAACCCATCTACGACGTGTATTGGTTGTTTCCTAAGCAACCCATCTACGACGTGTATTGGTTGTTTCCTAAGCAACCCATCTACGACGTGTATTGGTTGTTTCCTAAGCAACCCATCTACGACGTGTATTGGTTGTTTCCTAAGCAACCCATCTACGACGTGTATTGGTTGTTTCCTAAGCAACCCATCTACGACGTGTATTGGTTGTTTCCTAAGCAACCCATCTACGACGTGTATTGGTTGTTTCCTAAGCAACCCATCTACGACGTGTATTGGTTGTTTCCTAAGCAACCCATCTACGACGTGTTTTGGTTGTTTCCTAAGCATGTCGTGCATCACAAACATTTTATACTTTGTTTGCAGAAAAGTACCTTATATTTGTTTAAATTTGAACTTTAAAATTAATACGAATAAAAACAGAGAAAATAGGTATGTTGGTAATGCCTAGTAAGAAATAGTTCTTATGCAAAATATTGTTACAGTGAGTGGGAACGAATGCGGTGCGCTGTCCCTTTGGTGTAACCTTCTAGACTCGGCTAAGCTTTGTTTGCATCACGCAGAGGAATATCCCGGAAGTAGAACTTTAGCAGGCTTCAGAAAAGCTGGAAGTAACTGCGAATGAACTGTCAGTTCCACTCCTTCATTATCATTACGTTAAGAATACAAAAAAAAAAATTATCTGAACTTCAGTTTATGTTCTGCAAGTGTCCGCCCTTGAAAAGATGAAGCAGCAAGTATTCGCACAAATATTATATAGTAGAACTTTGATTTTACATTCACCTCAATTACATTCTCACTTGAAATGCTCTTATTTAGCCAGGTCATACCATTTCGTCTATGTTTACAAATTATTAAGTTCCTACCATTTACACTAAATTCATTATGGCTTCTCTTATTTTTCTCAATTCATGTATAGTTAATATTTATAAATTCATATTTTGCAGTTTTGTTTAGAAAACTCATCCATGCAGATGCTGCGAGTCCACTCGTGTGTATAACGCAGTTTCATTGGAAAGTAAAAGTGTCAGTCCTGAAAATGTTAGAAAACGGGGCAGACAAAAACAGTTGCCACATCTGCAGCAGGATTACACATACAATATAACTTAAATGGAGATGAAGACATTATTCTCAGAGTTAACTCTAAATAAAACTAAATTTCACATGAGAAATCAAAGTAAACGAAGGCTAATAGTTTTACTGTGTACACATCACTGTAAAATGTATCTTTAATGTTGGTAAAAAAACTTCACATTACTTTAAAACAAAAAACTGATGTAAATAGTAAACAGCGCTTGCATTTTACTAGATTTTTTTTTGTTTAGATTAAAATATTAATACTTATTATTTGAACTGCCTATTAATCTACATGAACACCACCTGCTAAGATAGTCTTCAAGTGCGACCTTCATGCTTTGAAGATGTACCAGAGACCACCAACTCTCTACTTCCTCTGGAGGGAACATCTGTAACCATTCAGTTGACGTGCAGGAAGCCGCAGTTAGTGTGGTGGCTAGAGTGTCTGCGTCCCAGGCTCGGTTCTCGCCTGGAGAGGTCGCTCCCAGATGTGGGAATCGTGCAGGGCGATGCCACTGGTCGGCAGGCTTTCTGGATCTTCTGTTTCCCCCGCTCTTGCGTTCCGGTGCTGCTCCGTGCTCACCTGGCTTCACCCTCACCTGCTCTCAAGACCTTGTTCTTAAGAGTCGCCTAGAAGTGTCTACTCTGCTCAGTCGACTTACCAGATCTGTATTCTCCTGAATTCTTTGAAATGAAAATCAGCAAGATGCCTGTAGACAAAACTTTAAGGAAGTAATCTAAACTTGAAATGAAATCTTGTTTCTGGCAGTAGTTAAGACTTGTCGTGTATATATCATCAGGGTATAGTTATTATGTTCTACTATAAGAGGGTTTGTTATTAGAGTGGATACAGGTCTGGAAAAGTCAGGGAAATTGGTGACTAATCTGGAAAATTTTAACCTGTAGTACACTTTTAAGATAAGTAAGATTTTCTGTTGCCAAAACATTCTGATTAGCAATCCAGTAAGTTTGTTTGAAAACTGTTGGGTGCCAAAAAGAAATTGTGCTGTGAGAGAAATTGCATTGGAAGTAAAAAAGAATTGTACTTTTTGTGCAGCAGACCACTTTCGGGAACAGTAATTCTGCAAGTTTTGTTTTAGTTACATTTATGAAGCAGTAATGCTTAAAAATGTTGTAAAATTCATTTTTGTCAGGGAATCAAATGTTGATACTATGTAGTAGCCCTGATATGTGAGTTTTATACGTATAGCATGTATTGTGATTACAGTATTATATGTTATTATTATAACTAATGGATGCCATATATGTACACTTATAATGTGCTAGTGCTCTCAGCTTTTGCACCATTAGCTGTAAACATAATTAAAATATGCTAAAATCAACCGGACATCTTGCACTCCCAAAAATGGAGCCAGCCTGCATTTACAGAGACTTTTTACTTGCAAATACTACGGACAACAAAATGTTGTGGCTGCACTGGGCAAGAAGTGTTGGTAACTTAATTGTGTTAACTTCAGTGTCTCCCTAACGGCTTTATCTTGAAGATATTTTTAAAAATGACTTTCCCATGTCCATGTACAGCTGTAGTGGGGTGTAACAAACAGGAAGTGTGGCTTAACCACTGCAGTGTTTGAGCGAGATGCAAGTGTCACACAAGTGTTTGAACTTGCCTACACACAAAGAAGGACGACACATTTTCCTAGCGGTTGCGTGATCGCGACGTTTCCTGGCTAACTCACTGCCTGATGAAACTGGCCTAGCCAGAAAAAACGTTGCAACCATGTGGAAAATGTGTCGTCCTTCTTTGTGTGCGCGCGCGTCTGTCGACAAGTACTACACTGTGAGCACTTTAATTCCTGTCCTTTTGTATATTTTTGGTAGCTCAGCGGCCTACTTGCAACCTTAACTAACAATTGTTTCTGAGCGTGCAAGCAGCGGCAGGCAGACCTAATCTTGCGGGACATGGCAGAGATAGGGAGGAAGTGATTGTGGTGGAAAACACACCGTGATAAGAGGCCTTAGTGATGCAGTGTTCCAGTTGTAGAGAATGTACGTGTGTGAAGATGTTTCATTTGTTCTTTTATTGCAATGCACAGGCTGCCATTTGTATAGTTGCAGGAAGAACACTCGCTCACTATATTCAGTTTCTATTATCAGGTAGAATCTGCTCTATTAGCACAGGCTCATGTCGGTGTGATAAAAAAAGTAATACTAAATATAAACATGTACTGTTAATATATTCTAACATTTTTTTAAAGATTAAATTTTACTTCTACTCATTTTTATAAATTAATTAATCTTGTGGCAAATATTTTGCACTGTAAGTGTGTCACAAGAGGATGCGAGTTCTTGAAATATCTCGGTACAAGAGATTTGCATTTGAAAGCACAGTATTTGTAGCATAACAAGTAATTTTCTGGCATTGATATGCAATAGGCATTTTCTAAGGTAGTTACAAGTTGTGCAACTTGGAAGGTGGTTACAGTGTGACAGAGGGAATGTGTCTGTCTGTAGAAGGGTTAGAAAACTGCAGCCTGAAAATAAGTCCGGAAACCCCACACAACCCGCACAAATTTGTAAATTGCAGAATTTTCAAGATTGTTTATAATGTACACATTTGCTGCATTATTTTAATTTTCATGTAAACTTTTATCTTTTAGGCTATATTTTGCTTCTATTAATAAATATAATTTTCTGTTTGATGTATCTTTCCCAACTTGCTTTATGAACTGCTGCTTTTACTAGGCCTTTCATTTTACATGACTAACTTCTATATATCTACAGACACGGTTAATATTCTTTGTTTATTTTTTTCTTCTACCGTCTCTTTTAATTTCGTAATTAAAAAATTGTATTCTCTTTTATTCCGTTTTTCTCGGACTTCACTGGCCACAAATTTAAGCATTACACTCGCAGTACGTCAGGTCTCTGAACTATTTTTACTAACAGCCAACTTAACTGGCATGCCAGTGTACTTTAGTTTATGTACCATAGACCAGTATTTCCCAAAGTATGGGTCGCGACCCACCGCTGGGTCCCGAAAAAATATTATTTCATACATAAACATATGCATGAGCTATAAATATTATAATTGAGAACCTACACACATGCAATGCAACTGCCAATCAGATGTAAAATACTACACAGTGAACGCGAAGTGGGTCCTGAACTTTGGCATTTTTTGTAATGGGACGCGGTTCATGGGACTTTGGGAATCACTACCATGGACGTACGCACGGTGTGCTGGATGTGCCAGGCACACCCTAGTGACCAGCATATGTATTAATTTAAAATTTTGCTCTTTCACATTGATTTCTTATTTTGGAATGTCAGTGTGTACAGTAGAGCCTTGTTAAGTCGGCCCCTACACCTTGGATCTCAAGGTAAACCAAATTAATTTAGAGGAATAAATCAAAAAAATTATAAAAATATGAAGGTTAAGGAAAGCCTTGCACTAGTATCACACTGAGCTTAAACTTGCGTATTATATTGACTGGTGCTTACAATCGTCGTGTACTGTACACCAGGTGCATGCTTGTTGGGACTGTACATGCAAGTCTCTTATTGATTTTTTTTATCACATTCTCCGGTTAATTAGGATTTTCGTTGCCCCAGATCGGCTCCGGCCCCAATTGATCCGACTTAACAATGTTCTATTACTGTACTTTTCCAAAGTAGTTTAGCTTTCATAGATTCAGTCCATAATTGGAATGGTTTTGTTTTCTTGGAACTGTTTAAATGAAACAATATATATTACCTACGTAATGAAAGTGAATAATTATTTAATGAATTTATCTAACGCAAGGAAAAAATGTGTTCTTATAATATCCTATTTTGGCACAATTTTTGCGTGATTATCGTTATTTTAAATTCAAAGAATTTCCCACGGGAAAAACCTGGGATGGTCACTTTTATATGAGCCTCTAGTAGTGAACTCCTTGGACGTGTTGCAGGCTCCGGAGAGGGGAGGTTACGAGGAACGTCTGTCGCTGTTCTGGGCTTTCTTCTATAGACAATCATCCCCTGCAGGTATTATACCTTTTAATCCAATATAAATTCCGTTATTAAATACAATTATTTATTCTGTTAACTTCAAGGGTACATATTAGTTGAGCTCATTGTAGATTGGACAATAATTCTACGGGAATAAATTAAAGATAACTATTCTTCATTATACTTCACTTCACTACAAAGATATGAATATTTAGAACCACCTTTTACTATCTGCGACTATAATTGTATAGTTGAACGTTTATTTGTATGGCAACAGGATTCCACTGTCTTTGTACAGTTACTGGAATTACCTTTTAACACATCAAATCAATTTTCATTTCTTAAAAAAAAAAAAAAAATTGAAGTTGCTGCATAATACTAGCATTTTGTATACATGGTTTAATTTTTCTTTTTTAACTTATTAGTAAGGAAATAACTTAATTAATTTTACATGTATTGTAAATTTAACTGGCATTTTTTTTTTTACATAAGTTGGTTTCTTTCTTTACCTGAGTGTGGTGTCTACACCAATGTAAATTATTCTTTGTTTCTTCTGATGTCTGACACGTCGACAGCTTACAGCTTACGCTCCTTGGAACAGTTGTCTGGGTCGTAGGGCACAGAGCTCCTTCGTTGCGACTAGTAGCTACTGAAGGAGCTCTATGCTAGCACTGCACCAGCAATAGTGTTGAAATAAGTGCTGCTACGCTTGGGGAGTTTCTCAAACAATTTCAAGGCTGCTTAATTAACCACAAAGTGGTCATGTTGTCTTTATTACGAAACAAATTAATATATATATCCATACATAAATACAAATTGAAACAAAATAAATATGTAAATAAGAAAATGCTCATGTTGTGAGAGGTAGTGCGGATGTCTACGCTGGGCTGTGGCCCGAGGGCGAGGGGCACATGCTCCTCTTGAAGACGTGGCCGATGCAGTCCTCTGCCACCAGCAGGCACACGGGCGCCGGGACGGGCGCAGGGACGCGGAACGAGGTGGTGCGAGACGCAGGAAGGAATTGCCAGGAGCGCAGCACCAGTCCCGAGTCGTCGCGCAGCTCCACCGCGACCAGGCCAGCCCCCGACACCACCACCTTCCTGTCGACACACGCACACCACGTTGCAGTGTGGAGGGAATGCAGGGCTCCCAGCAAATACAAGTCTGTCGTTAAGTTGCCAGCTGATCATCGAGTATTTGCAAGATGACTCGTGGCGAATGGCGGCAATTTTGGTGTTGAACGAAAGATCTTGTACAGATCTGTTGATTTAAGACATAAAAGCCAACAAAAGCTGCAAAAAAAAAAATTGGTTAAAAGTTTGTGACAACTTATAAAATTTAACAATTGTCCTACATAGACGTCAGTACACTGAAGCAAAAGCTATAAACCTGCACTGTGATTGTGGAGTTAACGGCAGGCCTCACTAGTTGTACAATGGTGTGCATGATGCAGGAATGCTCCGTATCGAGCCTTGCTGTCTGGTCAACTGGGGCACTAACTGTCTCTCTAGGGACCAGCTAGCTCTCTGGCAGGAGACACATTCCAACCGAGAATTTGCCTCGAGTGAGTGTTGAGTCGAGAGGTTATGAGTGCCGGTGAGGATTAAGCGAGGTGAAGATGGAACACGAGTGCTCCGCGAGAACTTGTCGGCCGACAGCAACATCTGCCAGGTAACCCCTCGCTGGCAATTAAACCCGGTTCACTTTCGTGGGAGGCAAGTAGTCCGACTACGACAGAACCACAACCTTGAGCTAATAAGTGCGATTATTTACTTTGGTCAACTTGAAACCTGTGCCGTCGCGTCTTCTTTGACAGGCATCTCGCCTTGAATACAACCTTGCACACTTTGCAGGCTCTGCCGCAACGCAAAGTCCCTGTCTCCTGATAGTACCTGGCTGCCCGACTCCCAGCAAGTTATAGTTGAATGTCTCCTTGAGTGTTGATGTCCGAGATGGAACCAACTGCACAGGGACGATGTGGAAGCAGCCATGGTGTACATCTTGGCCATCGTTGCAAGCTATATTTTAATATTTAAAATCTTAGAGAAAATCCGTACATATTTGTAAGTGTATAAATAAAAATGTTATTTATTCACGGTAATTAACGGGCCAAGTGATGACCACTTGAACTATATATAACTTAATCCAAAATGTATTTGTTAAATTGTTTAAAAAATCAATTTTGTACACTTTTATCTCAAAGGGCGAGTTTATTTTTGGCTTGTTGTGCCATTGTAAAATTTTGTGGCACAATATTTTCCAGATTTTACCTAATTTCATGCGTTTTCATATTTTTGTCTAAGTAATTGTGTCAGTATTTTGGGAAAGTTTAGGCCTATGGTGATTTCTTTCAATTTTAGGGCAGCTGTGTCTTTTCAGAAATTTTATTTCAGTTATGTATTCATGTACTGGGAGTTAGTAGAGCGGTAACTTCGCTGCCGAGCCCGGCATGAAGCTGGTTGCTTGCTGTAGACGGTTCAACTTGCAAACAGGATGTTAGTCGACACGCTTGCATTTCTGAAGCGTGGGACGCTTCGTGCCGTACCTTGTCTGCACTACTTGCCAGAGGTGCAACACACGTTATTCTTGCTTTAGAACAGTTGTGTATAGTTGTGGACAATTTTCGGTACACCCCAGCGCTCTCTAGGAACGGCCTCTGAACCAAATCAAATTTTTTCACCTTTGTGCCCTCGCGCAATTTTGTATTCTTCCGCCGTTGCTAACCATTTTTGGTGGAACTCTCTGCACAGGCAAGGTCGCAACATGATGTGTTCGCCGTGTGCTCCCAGGTTTGGGGAGGTTCCTGCAAGCGATGATTCCCCTGTAGCATTATGTTCAGCTGTAGAAGCGTCATGTAGAATAGTGCAGAGATAGTACGTAGTTAAAAATGTAGTAACTTTAATTGTGAATATTCTTGACTGATCCTACGCAGTTTCACCTCTTCCCCCGAGATGGGCGAGTACAGAATTAGCCTTTGTCCGGTAGTTTTTGCAATTATTTTTCTTTGTGTGTTCCAGAGGAACTAAGTATTATACAAAGTTTTGGAATATGTTTTGTAGTCCAAGTTTCATTCAAAGTTCAGACCAAGTATTTATTTAGTTGGGGACTACTCGCCCGGATTCTCTTTATTGCCGTCGAGAGCAAGATTTTATATCCAGCTTCATGGCTTCCCTTTGAGAAGTTTCAGCAAACTTCTAGCTTAATGGAACTATTTTTTTTATTAATCTGGTTATTTTCTGAATCATTTTGATATGGTTAACACGTCACTCATTGATGAACTTTTATTTCTTATATCATTTGTGACGTAAAATGTGATTGGAATATTTATCTGTCATTTATAATTTTTTTAAATGCAAATTGGCCAAATTAAAGTCAGAGAGATTGTACGGGGTGCACTCCAGGGCTATAAACATTCCACTAATTAATTTCTTTTGTGCTGCAATTATTCCTTGAATCTTTAACTCGTGTATTAATTATTTTGTCTATAAATTCAAGTGGGTTAATTAAAAGAGTTATTTTTGAAACTGAAATTTTATACTATTTTTATAGATTTACATCTACCTCTGGACGATTAATAACTAATTGGAAATATAATTAATAAAATATTACTATAATCAGTTTCTAGGTAATGTACATGGTATATTTTCTGATAGCAAACATATAACTAAAAACAATGCCACACACCACGCTACATTGTAGTTATAATTACTGTTGGACAAAAGCATTCATAAAAATAGGTTAAACTATTGTTTTCATTGGCTTTCTGTTCAGTCATGTGACACAAAGCACTTGTTCTGCATTGGATGTTGTGACAAAATTATGAAACGTGCCTGGAATTGAGCTCGTGACCTCCCTACATGCTTCCTGAGCTCTAAGAGACATTTGTGCGCTAAGTGATCATGTGATTTAAATATAACGTGATTCTGAGTCACAAACACTTTCACCATGCAACCATGGCCTCAGTGAACCATCCCAGTATTTGCTTGGAGAATTTGAAATAGAGAATTTAAGTAAATTCTGGTACATTGGCGTTCTAAAACTTTCAAAGGTCCACTGCATGACTGACAAATTATTAATGTCAATGTGCAGAATCACCAAGAGTGCACTGCACCATAATTATCTACTAAGACATATTTTCGAGGAGATATATACACACATTTACAAACTTCAATTTTTAAATTTGAAGTTGGTGAATGAATAAAAGCTGCAATTCCTGCCCTGAAAGCCTTAGTCCCCCAAACAGCGCGTCTCCTAGAAATGTCTTACCTCGTTTCATCAAAACTGATTTTTGCAGACCCGTTTTGAGGTACTTCAGTGTTGAACCACCTGGAAAACAAATTATGTTTTATAGTTATTTACAACCAAAATAAACAATCACAACAACATTTATTGTGGGACTTGAAACATATTCCGTTCCCTGCACTGAGGCAACCAACTGCAAATCCATCAATCACACGATGTATGGTCTGTACCACGTAAGTTGGCAAGATTCTGACAGATCTGCAAAAGTAGCGCCACTGTTTACATGTGACTACATATCCTTTCGCCATCAGCTGGTGCATCAAGTGGAGACTGTATATTATATCAACACGCTGTCAGCTAATCCACTTGTCATTGTACTGTAATGCTAAACAAATTTTAAGGTATTTTAGACTGACATCTATCTCAAAAATTCATAGGTTATAAAAGTAAAAATATATAACTTTGGAAAAAATTTAATATTTGCCAACTCTTTTTTTTTAATTTATCAGAGACAGCGAATTTGGTTTAACATTTGCGAGCCGGTAATTGTAGTTTTTATCACACACTGGACGTTACAGCTAATACATTCAAAATTAAAATAAAATAATGAAATTAAAATAATTTTGGGGACTTGCTTGACAACGCAATTTCATTCGCCAACTCCCCAACAACTTTGCAAAGCGGGTGGCAAAACAACATGGCGTGTATGGACGTAGACTTAACGATTACCGGCGGAAAGGAAATTCCCAGTAAACAAAATCGCTGTACAAGGAAATACATGTTACTTTAAAAATTATACAGAGCTCACGGGAAAATAAAACCATTGGTTCATAAATTTGTTATTACACAAGAAATCTAAATTTTCTGGCTGGTTAGTGCTTCGGGAGAGAGACGGATAGCACGCATGGCATGACGCTATGCTCTTGTGAGCCGAATGCGTTTCTCTGAGCCGAATGCGTTTCTCAACAGATGGCAGCACTTGGCCTGCCTCCTGATCCCCGTATTTTTAAAAGTTGACTTCTCTTATTCCTGGCTTGATACGATACGAATTTGAAATATATTTCGTCAAATAATTTCAAAATAATCAGTAATGCCCTGCGATATTTCTGCAGGCTTTTGGAATTAATATCAAGCGCGCATGGAAAGCATGGATGAAGAGTGGGAATACGATGTGAAAAGATCTCCCAAGGTTTGAAGTTGTTTCATTTTAATACGGATCGTTTTAATGCACATTTCATTTTGAACATCTATACATTACTACTTTAGCATGAACTTTAGTTTCTAACAATAAAAACTGCTGTTTTATGACCACGTAAAACAAAATGTTTTAATTAATCTAGGAACTCTTTCTTATCCGCGTATTTTCTGCTTGTCTGATGTGCGTCGGCAGTGTACTCAGAATAGCCAACATAATATTAATTTTTGTTCGTTCGTGCATCAGCTGATACAGGATTTTGCAAATGGCACATTGTTTGTTTCGTATATGTCAAGTTCCCACTCACCGAGTGTCAAAATCTCGCCAACTTACAGCTAACAAAAATAATGGGCTTTTTTTCACCAATGGATTTGCCTTTGTTGCTTTTATGCCACTAAATGAGAAAAAAAATTATTAGAGACATGTCAAAAACACACACACAGTGTTCATGTGCCTCATGATAACTACGGAGGGAGATGTTCACAGCTTCAACTAAACAACTACCCCAAAGTCAGCTTTATAGAGTTCCAAGAGTCCGTTAATTCCACTTACCACTCATAGAAACCTGTAATACATTTACTAAACAGCATAGAAGAATTTGTAACCCACATTTCTTCTACAGTTAGGAGTGTACGTATCGCGCTATCACAATAGATACAGAAACAAACAGCCAAGAGAGAGAATTCTCGTGAGCCAAATCCATGATTTGGATTTTACCAAATCCAAATCCAAACACTTAAAATTTATGGGGCATTATACATAAATTTATCCAACAAAAATTTATAGGTTTCTGGCAACAGGAAAGCCATTTCCAATTCTCTCCCCCCTCCCCCAATTTTAGGAAGGTTAAAGTGAACAATTACCAACAACGTAACTAGCAGCTTATTGAAGGACGAATGAACTAGATGAAGAGCTGTATGTTCCAAACAAATTCTGCCAGTGATTGGAGGCTGTACAATGTGATACGAGGTTGTTTACAGTTGACTGAGCAGGTTCCTGAAGCCCTGTTGTTCACACACAACTGTGGAACCAAACATGACAACTCTTACTCGTGTACATACAGCAAACAGAAACTACATTTAATTCAGCATCCACCAAATTAAACATTTCTCTTTTCATTTGACATTCAGATACGGGAGATACTTTCCTTGTAATGGGAGAACGTTAGTCAATGTATGTAGGTATTCGCACTGGACACTGGCTGCAACATTCTTCAACAGATGATGTACAAAGTGCTTACGTAACGAGATGCCCGCTATAATGATCTGTTATTGTGGGGCAGCTGGAAACCTAACCACTGTGGTGAACATTGTTCTTGCAGGAACTGACACTTGTACGAAGTTGAGGATGAACCAACTTTGTAGCAAGAGTGGCTGTAAAGCAGAACTAGGCCAAATTCACAACCCAAGTTTCAGCACATAACAAAGTGACGAGGAACGAAGCTCTGAAAGTGCGTACCTGTGGAATGCAAGTAGTGTGGCACAACTGGTGCCCCAGTACGTCATGTCAGACTCCAGCAAGTCACTCTCCTCGCTCCTCGCAGATGCTGCTGTTTGCCTGCAGATCTGCGTCGGTCTCCCCACCTTGCCCTCGTTGCCATCTCTGCAGCTCGACTCGCAGTACGACACGTTCAGCACTTTGGTGAACTGCACCATGGTGTGATGAATGTCGTTCTTGTTCCTGCGTCCGACATCCCTGCGACAACCTCCCCGTGCGTTCTCGTTGTCGTTCCGTCTGGCCTGCAGGGTGAACACCAGGTCGAGGTTGTCGAAGCCGCGGCCCATGATCCCCGTCTCCGTGTGACCGAGGTCGAACGTGTGCCCCAGTTCGTGGCAGACCGAGCCGAGAGTCGTCGCGAAACATCCGCCGTACGTTCCTCTGCAAAGCAAAAACAAAATACCGCAACAATAAGAACCGATACGTGGAAGATACACCACATTCTAACCTGGTTCTAGTAGGTTTTACAAATTTCCTACCAGCATCAAAAATACCTGCAAAGAATACAAGTTTGAGCAATCTGGAGTTTTACTTAAATTGATTATTCAGATGCCAAGAATGATGCTATGAAAATCATTGATGGTTTTTACTTACTACCATACAACTTTATAATACATGGTTAGTGAAATTACCAGTTTAAGTTATTTCTTACCCATCTGCAATAATTGCTCATCCTCCCCCGAGATGAAATTTTATTTATGCCTTGCAGCTTTTCTGGGTTTGAATTGTATCCAAAACAGATGCTATCATATACCACTTGCAATGCATTGTGATTACTGGCACACTAATAATTTTGCTCCTTTTTATCATTCATCAAACAATTCTGTTGAATTTACAAACTTTATTTTCTTAACAGTGACGCTAACCATCACTTAAATATCTGCCATTTCATTCAGTGTAGTTGCAGCAAGCGATCGAGGACCTCAAGGTTACGGACCATGCATCCATTTTTATATTTTCTAAAGCGTGGCGTAACAGCTTGTCAACAACGTAACCAGGTGCCCGGGCAGCAAGGAACAGGGAAGACAGAGGCCGTTGTCTGCACACAGGAACCCTGGCATTCTACTGAAGTGTATTATATTGTACAGAGAGGTTTTGGTCAGAGCTACCAGCGAGGTCGCGAGTGCCACCGAGGGTGAAGCGAGGTGAAGGTGGAGCCATGTCAGAATGCAAGGGCAGGAGAAACAGAAGTGCTCCAAGAAAACCCTCCGTCCATCACGTTTCCACATAAGCAAATCCCCAGGTGACCCCGCTGGGAGGCTAATCTGGTTTGCCTTGGCTGGAGGCAGTCTGATTACCACATTGCTGTGGCCCCCTCTACTGGAGTTGCTTCATACAATGAAAATCATCGGGAATGGAATCTGGGTCTTCCAGAATGCAGGTCCTCTGTGTTACCACCGTGCCACCTCGCCTTCATGTAGGTGCGGAGTACAACTGCCTTTGAAAAATCACCCCATGCCTGACGTATTTGGTTGTTTCCTACATATGTCGTGTATCACAAGCGTTTTATACTTCTAACATTTAAGTACCTAGCTTTTGTTAAATTTAACTTTTTCTTATATTTTATTTATACATTATAATATTTAATTTATAATTAATATCAATAAAAACAAGGAGAGTATAGATGTGTTGGTAATACATAGTACAAAACGGTTCTTGTGCAAAATGCTATTACCGAGAACACACGAACGTCGACTTGGTTAAGCTTTGTTTGCGTGCGCTGCAGGAACATCCTGGAAGTAGAACTTAGCAGGTTTCAGAAAAGTTGTAAGTAACGGTCAATGGACTGCATAAACTGCTTATTAAGAGCTAGCGCACCGAGCTGGACGCCTGGCAGGATCGTGACTGGCTATAGTGTGCGGGAAATATGACAGACACCGCAATTAGCCAGCAAGTTTTCCTAGCATACCTACTCTCTTTTCCCCAACTCTGCATTCCATCACTGCTCCATCTTTATCTCACTTTGCTCCCACGGGTGCTGCACGAAATTCATGTGTCCCAGCTCAACCCAACCCTTATTAACGGCAGTTAGGTGGTCGTAAAACATTCATCTCGTGTTGACCGAGATTTAACTGGAAAGTCTTGTAACTATATTTAACTTACAAACTTTGTCACGCTTTACAGCGTGTTTGTGAGCTTTCAGGAATTTTAAATACATACATTACAAGTTCTTTTTCCCACCAGCTCAACTGGTCTAAAGTCTTACAGACTTACATTTGTTGTGTATCGTCAGTTGTTTGTGTAATGGGAAGCCGACACGTGGTCTGACCCTTGCTAACAATACTGGTGATTTCAATAAGTTGTGGCTCTTTACTCTGCCGATGGTCACTCGCCCAAGGATCCTTCTTTTATATTGCAAACCCATGACTCGTCTAAAAACCTTAGTTTGTTTGGGAACATGTAAATTTCACGAGGACACTGGAAATCGGAAAACTGAATAACTTGCAACTCTTGTAGATGTACATAAATAACTCTGCACTTTATGTCTTTAAAGGTTTATATTCAAAAAAATTTATTTGCAAGAGATAAGCCTATTTTTAGAATGTTTGATTTGAGTGTCTATCTTGTATTCATTGAATTATTATCAGACAAATTTTTTTTTTACCATTTCCTAGAGCTTCTGAGTCCATCCAACCATTTTATTTCTTCAGATGCAAGATGAATTTTAAAAAAATTTCAGTTTAATTAATAATGGAAAAAATTATGATATTAAAAAAATACCACCTTCGTGAATTTTTAAATTTAAAACTTTTCATGTGTCATTACAATATTATCAGGCTCACATATTCAGTAATAAGTGATGTGGTGGTCGCACAACTGTAAGTTGTGTTACTCAGCAGATACAAACTTGCATGTGTAAAATTTTCACGAGGAGTTCATAGTACATTTTTATGGTATTTATTTGCCCGGTACGTCAGGATGCATGCATTTTTGGATATTTCTTTAGGTTTAACCATGTGAACAAAAGTATCAAAATAGCATGAAGTCCATGTTGGAAGTTGAGAAATGTGACATATTTGAGTGCGTTCTGTGGACGTGTCCGAATTTCAAGTTATGGCCAAAGTCTGGGCTTGTCTTTTCAAGAATTTAGTAAACCATGGTGTTAACTGTAACTGAATTGGCTACGCACAGCAATTATTTTCTGTCGCAACGGTCAGTTAAGACACGTACTGGTGGTAAGAAACACAATAAGGGGAGGTGCAATGCTAGTAGTCTCGCAATTATTTGGAAGTTGACATACGACTGTTTACTTATAGTGTACCAACACAACGTCTATTTGGATCTAATGGGCAGTTTTCTCTGCGCAATGTTGTGCATGTTCGTGCTGCTTCCTATCACAAGGCAAGTACTTCAGTGTTTACGTTGCAGATTTACTGCTAGAAGCTAGCAGGTTATTGTATTTTGTTTATTCAAGGTTGGCAACTGTTGGGTGGTCCCAACATTACCAACTAGCTTTAGAAAAGAGAATTCATATAAACTTGCACCACTTCTTCGCAGAGATCACAAGTAATAGAAAGTGCAGAGAGTCATACTAATGTACCTGCTTAATGGAATTTTACCAGCAATGCATGAAACAGGTAGATAAGTAGGCGGGCCCTCTGTGCTTGCTGTCTCTCGTGTTCCTGGAGGCAAGAGTGGCACAACTGGAGCTACTTGTCGACGCGTTTACAATTTTCAGGGCCTTTCGCATTCACAACATTTTCTACATTATTGTAATATTCACCCTACAATATTTCCCCATAATCTTTGTAACCCTTCCCAGTAGTGCTCTTAATGAAATGTTCCACGAATATTATAATATAGCGTGACAAGACTGCAAATACAAATAATTTTCCAGGAATTATTTAAAAGAAAAATTTGTTTTTTGAAAAATGCTGTGCTCTTTGTAGTTACCAGTTACTTAACTAAACAACTACCCATTTTAGTTTTCATTGCAAAGGAACTTTTGCACTCTTGGGACATTTACTGCAGCTGTAATGTAAGTATATACCAACGATTGTAGAATGTGCGCTAGCTGCAAGCATGTGGTTCAACACGAGCTGCAATAGTCACCTATAGCAGCTGTCGTCCATAAAATATCTGCTGTCAACAACGGTCGTGTCCAAGAACCTCGACAGTATCTCTCCCGGGTCTTGAGGCCAAGTGTGCAGGCACGCTGTCCCGAACAGAGCGAGACCTCCTCCGCCCAGCGCTACGTGGGCTTCCAACTGCGACAGCATTAGCTCGTGAGACGCCGGCCGCTCCTCGCATGCCACGTAGCGCGTGCACGACAAGAAGGCCAGGAACTTCCTGTCGGCGCTGCCCAGAGAGGAAGACATCAGCTCCCTCCCGAAGAACTCCCACAGCTCGGCTGGCTTCATCTTACGGGCGGCCTCCACGTGCAGGCGACTGTGGAACACGGTGCACTCCGCCGCCTGCGAGTTCAGGTCGTTCTCGTGTTGGAACGCCTTGCGACCGAACCCTGCCTCCGACAGTTTCTCTGCTACCAGGCTCTGTATCATCTTGGCGCCCACAGCTATGCGCCTGCACGCGCTCTCGACAGAGTTGTCTTCGCTCTCTGGCGCCTGGAACCTGCCGTTGTGCCCGCTGCAGATTATGTACACAGGCATCACTCTGTACGCCGTTCGCCTCGGCTTGAACTCCAGCACGCAGTTGTACTGTAAGTCGTGGTATCGCAGAACTATCTCATTGCTTCCCCTGTGAAGGTTAACCACACACTTGAACTGAGACCGTACAACCGGCCACTCTGTGCAATCCCCATTATGAGAAACACTTATCGTATCAGGGACATTATTGTTACGATATTCTTGTGGACTATTACATTGTACACGACCCTTGATGAACGCCAATGAATAGCAAATACAATCGCCGCTCTTTAAATTCGTAAGAATAATTTCACTGTTATTCGGAGTCCTTGTTTCTATTTGTTGATACATCCCCCACATTCAAGGTGTTTAACAACAAACTAATACATATACATGTGGTTATAGTTCTAATTCGTTTGCGGGCTTGTTTTCAATCATCATGTAAAAAGTGTATTTTACTCTAATAAAGCTCAAAATTCGCCTGGCCTATGTGATAACCTATACAGCCAGAAATGCAATATCTCTCGAAAAACAATGACAAGCGTGAAAAGCATTACTACACAAACACTAAAATGCGAAGTATCCAAAAATTGTAGTCTATTAAACTAGCCAAATGGTCAAAGGTATTATGAGGTGAACCACTCCTGCATGGCATGGCATGGCGTGGCCAAAGTCATCACGTCATGGGGCCACAGTCGCTGCACCAGTGCAGCGCGCGGAAAAACACGCATGTCGTGCGTCCCGATGCGTGTCCGAATCGTTCACTTGGGAACGGGTCATGATCCGATGCCAAGTGATCCAACCGAGTGCTTGTGGTGTCCCTAGAGAGATCTGTGTAATTAGGATTGGTATCAATTGTAAGAATGTGTAGTAAATAGCATTAGAATTTATCGCCTATTGGCAAATGTTCGTGAAATTTACCTTTACGGGATTGCGAAGTAATCTCAGAATAAATGCACACCACGTGCATATTTAATGAGGTGTAGAGTAGAAAGACTAGGGTATTTAAAGTGTTCTATATAATTTTTCGAGTGCAATTGCGTGTCTAATCTAGTCAATTAGTGATGTGGGAAATAAATAGTCTTTCTTTCATCCTGACCGTTCTGGTCGTAGTGTGGCCCAAAACTTAACAGACCTAATTTTCCCACATACTATGCAAGGAACCACATAACCATGTTATGAATATAAATTATGTCTTAATTAAGCACTCCTGTGTTTTCTGTGTATGTGTTTCAAGTTCTATGTTAATGAGATCAGTTAATTAAATTACCTTGTGGAATGGAGCGAGCTCTCGGCAAGGACACGGCTCACCTACGCCATCTCCGGTAGTCTGATTCAACAGGTTTTAGGTGCTGCATGTGCGTCGTGGGAGACTTTCATACTTTGTTCTGAACACTTAAATTCAATATGTTAACGTAATTTTCTGGAACTTTTATTTAGAGTACCAACAGTCTTTCCCGCGTTCGCAGCACCCCCTTTTCAGCTCAAGTTTACCGACCGCGGAGATTTAATTACTATTGTAAGTTTTCGGGCCATTCTTGGCCTTTTTGTACAGTAACGTCCGCTGGTAGGTCTTGAGAGTCAGATCCGCTTTAATTTGCATTGTATACATGTAACTGTAAACACTATTTGGCAATGCAATTTACTTGAGTTAACCGAAACTTGTGAGTTCTCATTTGGCATTGTATTTCAGACCCTGGACCTATCCAGGAAGTCATCGACGCCTCTAGGAGGCGTCCTTCATTTATAAGGTTAAAGGTAATATTAAGGCGTGCTGGAGAGTGTGAATACCCCGGCTGTATATTACGTTTTCCTGTAAATTTGTGCAGTTGTGTCGGGGGATACAGCCACGTGGTCGTTTGGCCTACGATCCTGAGAACTGTAACTTCGTGCTCACCCAGTGAGCTGGCGCCTATTCTATTCGAAATAGAAATATTGTGTAATGTTCAACTTTTCTTAACGTAGTCGCCGGACGACGTCCTTATTACTACCCCTGACCGGTCGGGTAACGCTAATTAATGGGAGAGAAAAATTACCTTAATGGCAACAAGTGATAATATCAGAAGAATGGTTCTATTAGACATTCACTAATTAACAAAGATGAATTCAGAACATCCCATTGTCTTCAGCGCAGTGGTGCTGATTGTGGGGGTAGCAATATCCAGTATTTAGTTGCAGGAGCTTAATTATGAAGTCATCTCACAAAATGTGTTTAAAAATTTAGAAAAATTATAAAATTCTAGCTAAATAAAAATAATGTTTAAGCATTAAAAAAACACACTGTTCCGATTAGTTATAAACCAACAATGGCTTATATATATTTTTTTTTATGCCAGCAGCATGCTAGAAAGTCACTATATTATCTGTGTTTATCACTTTTCGCCACTTTCTCTCCCGAAGGCTTAAATTTGGCTATGTAGCAGAATAATGCTATGGTTGACAACATTGCTTGTAATAACGTAACCAAACAAAATTACAAGCGGGCAGAATGACGAAATATCTTAAAGCACACATCCCTCGCAAAAATAACTTTAAAAAAAATTCACTATAATTCTCTTTTTGTGGGAAAAATTTAGGAAAAAACATAACATTTTATATAGACTAGGTTCTTGTAGAAAATTGTGATAAAAATATTATATCTTTGACATTTCACACGACCGAGGTTATACGGCCTATTCTGAGATGATAATATTCGGATGATGAAATGTCTATAAATGCGACAGTCGCTCAATGATGCCTCGGAGGGACATGAGACTATCTCAAGGGTGTTTGGCCGTGGCTTACCCAGTTCTGTAACTCACGTCTCATTCACGGTGGCCAACTGAACTGTTAGCCGTTCCATACACCCTGCGATTAATATATTGTTAAACAATTAACACTTGAATACTTAAACACTTTCATAAACACTAAGACATACACTTTCCCGGAGAAGGCCGGGTCCTAGAATGACCATGAATGGTCAGGTTGCGAAATGACAGAGACAAGTTATGCGTTCTGTATAGGCAAAAGTTTTAATATACAAAGTTCTCTATACAGAAATGCTTATATTCCACGTTACTTAAGCGGACATGGCGCACAGCGCCCCGCTCCGCCATTGAATTAACGACTATCTGCCATCAAGGGCTGAAACTAATAAAACTCTACGGCACGACTCAGGGTAGAAATGAAGGTTTAAGTAATTAATAAACTATTGCAAGCTAAATCAGATAAAAGTTTAAGAGACCTCAGCGGCATGATGCCGACCATACTTGTAAAACTGCTGATGATGACTGAAAATCATGGCATCGCCTAATAGGTCCTTCACGATCGGGTAATGCATAAATCGCGGAGCATAAATAACGTGGCACTTAAAACTTATAACTAAGATACAACTGATATATTACATTGTACACAATACAGTTAACTCCCTCTTTTTATTTATGGAAATGCTTATGCACCAGATGGGTGCACTCAAAACTGAACATTGTTTTTAAAAATGTGTTTGGTGAGAGATTTGATGGTTGCAGAAATTATACTATTTTTAATGTATCACATATTGCCTATTGCTATTGATTGAACACATGATTTTTGCTTTAATTTAATGTAATGTTCGGCTGCCACACTTGTCCTAAGGGGTGGCCTGAGCCCAAATACATGTGATGTTGAGGCACTATTTATATAACATTTTTAGTTGTTATGAATTTCACTTTCACATGTAGTAACACATCTCATCAGTGCCTACTTTCTTTATTAATTTTTACACCTCCAGAAAGTAACGGACAATGGCTGCACTTGTTCACTATGTGTTTTTGAGACTGATATCTCACTTTACATGAGACGACCAATGTCCGGTGCGGGATTATACATGTACTGTTTTATTATGCAAGGAACCTATTGATTAATGTCCCCATTTACGATCCACCCCGGTGAAATTCGCCACGCTTACGGAAATGTAAAGTTTTGATACTGCTTCCGAATTCCCTTGTTAGAGCACTGTTACAACGGGTCACGATGTACGAATGTGCATTCAGGTTGCTTGAATGTTTTGTAACACATGGTTGATGCGTTTGATGTGCACACGAGCGTACATTTGTATTGCACAGTACCTGGTTGTGTGACGAGGGGCAAAATGTGCGTAGGCTGAATAGAGGATCACGTAAAATACCCCTCGCCAGCATTCGAAAACCCGCTTTGCACCTTGATGTCCTGATGTGGATACTCAACAGCACGCTTTGCCTTCCGCCGTGGGAGAGGGCGCAATCACTGTTGGATGGGTGTTGTGGGACAGGATAGCGTGCTCCGCGCCATCTGGTTCGCACTGTCGTGGTTACCTTGCGGATGCTGTCTTCGCTCCCTAAAGTGTGACCACAGCTGGGACAGTTGTTGGCTGGTGGTGCGGCCTTCCCAAAGGCACGGCGACATTGTGGTGCGTCGATGTGTCTCCTGCTGTAACTGCCTCGGTGTGGTGTTGACTGCTGAGTGGGCCCGTGCAACGTGCCTGCTTGCGACTTAATAGAGGCAAGTGTTGCACACAGCCCCTGCACGCGGGTGTGCCCGCAGTGCTGGTGCATGATGGGAGTGGTCTCACCCTCATTCTGTTGACTGCTCCTGCTGGTGCTCTGGTATCGTCATGGCCGACAGGGCTTGCTTTGTTTTCTCGGGGCAACGATGCCAGACGAAGAGCCATCACTGTCACTGTCGGTGTTTTCCTCCTTGTTTCGCACCGACCAGTCATATTTAATGTTGTCCATTACGTAGTCATCACACCCTGACCCTGTTTCCCCTGTGGCTGTTGTGTGTTGTTCGGGTGGTCTGGTTAGCTCGTTGTCGTCCCCATCTTGGTTCCCTTGTGGCAGTTGCCGGGACCCCTTCGTAGTTCCTTATGGTTGGGGCGTCATGCCGCTTGGCATCGCTCCTGGTGGTTGTTCCCCAGGTGACATTCTTATGTCATCTCGATGTACTCTGATCTATCTGCGTGGCCGTACCTTCACCCGGTAAGTTGTGTGCAACCAGTTGCTCCATGATCTTGTGTGACCCGCTCCACCGAGGTGCCAGCCCTGCACAGAAGTTCTTGTTGGCAGCCGACTGCATGTGGAGGCGTATGTAGACAGCTTTCCCGGTGTGAAGTGCAGTGGACGGGCGGTTGGAAGTTGGTACCCATGTGCTGCGCACCGCTCCGGGTGTTGTCACACTTCCCTGAATATGGCAGCCTGCTTGCTTTTGCTGACGCGTGATATCATTTTCCACCCAGTTTTAGTCCTTGTTTGAGGGCATGCTAGTTAACTTAGTAAGACTAACTCCCGTCCTTGCAGCACAGTCGCTGGTGAAATGCCAGTGGCCGCATTGATACGCCGCCACAGGCAAAACAAGTTGGCCGGCAAGTGTTCCCCCCAGTTCGTGATCCGACTCGACTCTGAATCGCAGCTGGAGTTTCAGATCCTGATTCTGTCAGGTTATCCCTCTGTGATATGTGGCCCTTAGTGTGTTATTTGACCCACCTAAATCGTCACTGGCGTGGTTGTTGTAGTGGCACATATTTCGCAGGGGCGACGGCCCTCTCTGCTCGCGGCTCCACTCACGTGAGCTCAAGGTCGCGCGTGGCTGACAACCTACAGTGCGCGCATGTGTTAACCTGCTGGTGCAGGTGGGTGGTAATAACTCGCTAAATCCTGCTAAGGCAGTCTGGTCGCACGGCAGTTCGACCGTTAGGATTACCATTTACACATATGTTCAGACTCTTACTCACGATTGCTGTACCAATGTTGTTGCACTTGACACTATAATCGAATGACACTGTAATCCAATGGTGTTCGCATACTGGCGCTGTTGTTTGAAGCCACTTGTCATGACCGAGGTTATAGGGCCTATGCCGATATAATAATATTAGGTTGATGGGATGTTTATAATGGCACCAGTTGCTCACTGTTGCCACGGAGCGACACGAGACACACTCGGTGGTGTTAGGCTGTGACTTACCCAGCCCTATAACTTGTGTCTCATTCGTGGTGGTCAACGGAACAGTTGGCCATTATATACACCCTACGATTGTTATAACACCAAACAGTTAATACTTGAAGACATATATTTCCCTGGAGGAGGCCAGGTCCTAGAATGACCACGAAGCTCTCAGATCGTGAATGTTGACGCACTATTTACAGGACGAGTATAAACGAATACCCCAACTTTGAATGTCTACATAATTTCAAAACCAAATAACCTACAACCTTGATTGACCAATCAAATAAACAGTGACGTTTGTTTACCATACATTCATAAATGTTCTGTGTGACAACTATGAGCGGCCCGAACGACATTTATGCGATAATCAAACTCGTTTCACACTTTAGTCAGTATGTCCGGTATTTCGGTTTGGATTGCATTCGTAATTCTCGTTTTTAAGGTCGCCAATGTGAGACGAAACACTTGATCCTTCATGTACCCCATAGAACAAAATCGCTTAGGATAACATCCAAGCTTGTTGGGGGCCAGTCACGAAGAGCCTGGTCACCAGCTGCTCCTCAGCCAATCCAAAGTTGCAGCAATGTCTCGTTATCATATATTTAACCCCTTCCGAAGACCACTTTTACACCTTGATAACCTGATATGGATGCTCAGCAGCATGGCTTTGTCTTCTGCCGTGGGTCGGGGCGTAGTCGCTGTTGGATGGGTGTCGAGGGTCAGAACATTCTAAGTTAGTCTTGAAAACAACGTGGCTACCACAGACGATGCGAGTGTGAGCAGCAAGTGAACATCGTCACGCTCTCTCTCTCTCTCTCCTCAGAGTTGGGACATCAAGAATGGACGAGAGTACTCTCTCGACTAATTGGAACATGGCCTTTAGTTCTCGCCTACCTGGAGCTAGGGATTTTGACAAAATATAGACAAATCGAAATGACGATATATCGATATAAATCGTCCATTTATTTCAATTATATGTTTTATTGAAAAATTGTCTTTTCCCAGGTATTGGAAATAAATATTCAAAAAAAGCTCTATTAACAAGTTCTGTTATGATATGAATAATAATGGTGACATCTTTCTGCAGTACCTCATGTCCTCAATAGGTAATATTCCAAGCAATCTTACATTTGTCAAGTCCTTTAATACATAAAATGTAGTATTCCAACGTACCGACAATCAATAATTTCTTTTGACATATTGTTTTGTAAAACGATACTTTTATAAATAAACCAATATAAATAATATAGATATTTCTTTCCGATATCTATATCCCTACCTGGAGCTCTTTGAGGGAGGTTTAGATTCGAGGGAGCGATACGGGCGACACTAACACGCACGCCTTGCGCCACGTCGCCCCTACACTAAAGACGCTGAGTTGACTTACAGCGTTTGCGTCGTTGCACTGTACTGTGCTAAATAGATATGTAACTGTCGCAAGTCATTACACGCTATGAAAGCCCACGAATTTAACTACACACATATAGTTCGTTGTACTTTTCTCCTGTCTCTGACGGAAACTATGCATAGACAGGTTCTCCAACTGTAATTTTTTTTTCCATTTCACAATTTTCTTCTTTCTTTGACTACACTCTCGGTCTCCTATCATGTATAGTCTATTCGCAGTTCCGTCACACTTTTTGAATCAAACCTTTGAAAAATCACTACATGTATGACAAGTTTGGTTGTTTCCTAAATATGTCATGTATCACAAGCGTAACAAAATGATACGCAAAAAACATTGACGCCGTACGTTTTAAGTGGGTTGAAGATAAACAAGTACGGCCGTATGAACGCGACATGCATTGGCATACAGCAAGTACGAGAGAAATGCAACAATAAAAATACAAATAAAAAGACGTGAGCGAAAACGAGCTTGTCGCCTTAAAAATGTAAACAAATAGTAGTTCTTATTCTCCACATAAACAAACTCTTATTATTATTATTCATCTATTATTATTCATCTCAGTCGTCAGCTATCGACAAACCGAAGCAGACAATCGTAACGTACTCTTCGCCGGCGTACTGCGACAGACTGCTGCTTCATCCTGATTGCTGCAGCTGATCGCAACGCATAGCTGCACTGTGGAGTCCGCCTAAGGTGTCGCTGGTAGGCAGAAGGGAATACTCCACAGAGGAATGTACGCATGCAGTCTTCCTCAGAGCAGACGTTGAACCGTGGGAGTGGACAATGTCAGACCTGCTTTAGTGTTCCAATGTTCTGCTAACATTCGAGGTGAAGTTGAACAGCCCGTCGCTGCTGTGCGGATGAGCATACGCATGAACAAAGGGTAGTCAGAGTTGCAGTGGTCCACCCATTATGAAAGTGTTAAAAACACACTAACATTCTTTCCCGCAGCTTACAATTCCAAAACATGTGATAGTGTAAGGCTTAAAACAGTATTTGTTAGTTTCATTGTGTCACAGACGCATGTGTTAGCCTCGACTATAATGCATGTTGAATTAAGGTGTTGGCTCATGTGTCCTTGGTATACCGTGGCCACACCTTTGCGGATGAGGTGTCTCGTCATCCCATGGTGGCGTCACATTTTGTGATCCCGTTCCCAGTTTTCGACTCATCCTGTTCTCCTCAGTCCCTGTGCTCCCACACTCAAACTGTTATGGCGTTATGCCCCGTATGCGCAGCAATTTCGTGGTATGAACATCCTTTTACACACAAGCCGATCATTCGGCCCAGTTCAAACTTCATATCGTGCTTAAAAGGTGCACTTTCACGTCGACGAAGCATACTAACTCCAGTAGGAACGTTANCAGTTCAAACTTCATATCGTGCTTAAAAGGTGCACTTTCACGTCGACGAAGCATACTAACTCCAGTAGGAACGTTACCAGCTCGGTGACGATGAGCAACTATACTTGTTTGGATCCGCACATGTCCTTCGTTTGTACGCTTTCACACCTTTGGTTCAGAGGGCGTTACTGCATCCAAGCATGCACAATCATTATCAAATTCTATTCATTTGCATGGCATAACCCTGCTTCCCATTTCCTGAATTGAGTTTCATTCGCATGCTTCCTTCGTAATGTTCCATTTTTATCACACATGATGTATGTTACAAAGAGGGCACATACTTGCAGTTATCGAAACTTGTTCAATACATGTGCCAAGAGAGCATGACTGTATATAAGTTTTGCCTGTAAACAATGTTACAAATTTTAAACTATCCATCATTATTTTGGTTTTTTAAGTACGTACCGGCAAAGTCAAGGTTCACGAGAGCAAAAATTGCAACTACGATCATTCCGAGCTAGTTACTGCTGCTGCTATGAAAAGTTTTCTCAGAGGAAATGTCTGAATAGTGCCAAGAGTCCCCGATCAGTTTGAAACCATTAAAACCACGCTGCCATACATATTAAAAAAATACAGGGCTAGGTCCTACCAACTAATTCTTTTATCAACAAACAATAGCTGTTCGAAACACAAATGTATAGATTTTCTATCAAGAATGGCTAAAGGTTACTTGCAATGAAAAATCTGTTAAATGTGGATGGTGACTGCATGGGTATTAGAACTGAGAAAATGTTTGTAGAATACGTTACCAAATATGTACTTTGTGTCAAGTTAACATAATGTTGTGATTTGAATTTACAACTAAATATGGCAACTGTGGAAACATCTGTTACCACTTGAGCCATTTTGAACGATCTACAAGATCAATGGCCTCGAGACAGTCCAAGTACACTAAATGAAGTGAAACTATGAAGCAGTCTTTGCCAGTCATCTTGTACGCCTTGCTTGCTTTCTTGATAAGGCTCGTGATGTACGGTGCTTTCATATACACTCCTGGAGTTCCACAAGTCGTACATCAGCGCAACACATTTCATCTCCCCCTTCATAAAGTTCAATAATTTGTTCCTCGACAGTCTGGTCGTCCAGGCAGGGACATTCTTCAGCAAAAAGACCAAGAAGAAGATTCTTCAGATGTTCGTGAATGTGGACAGGAACTTAATGGACAATTGCCATCAGCCATACTCCAAATGGTTCACAAAATCCTTGAAGATAGCATTCTTTATATTGGCACTCTGCTTTTTTCATTTCGCCCACGACATTTGTTCCTCTTTTCTCAAGAAACCCTTGGATGTTGTTAGCTATCTTGCAGTTTACACGATGCACGTCACCAACCTGATAGCCGGAGATAAACTTGGTGTTCCTGGTCCGACAGCGACTCTGGCTGTTGAACCAGAAGCTCCAAGGGATTGTTGACCTTGACATTCTCAAGGTGCTGCGCAGCCAGTCCAGAAGGTTGCTGGGAGACTGGAGAGACAGGGAGGTCAACGCAGACTGCGATGTCCAGCCCTGGACTTGTTTGTCCCGGAGGTGTCAGTGGGGTCCGAGCACGAGAAGATGGCGGAGAACATNTGCGATGTCCAGCCCTGGACTTGTTTGTCCCGGAGGTGTCAGTGGGGTCCGAGCACGAGAAGATGGCGGAGAACATTGTCTCCCTGAAGCTGCTCTACAACAAGATGTACGACGTCTGATAAACGCTGTGCACGGCGTGCAGCAGATTTTGTTCCACATGCTGCCTGTGTTCGTGTTGACCACGTACAGCCTCCACNTGCGATGTCCAGCCCTGGACTTGTTTGTCCCGGAGGTGTCAGTGGGGTCCGAGCACGAGAAGATGGCGGAGAACATCGTCTCCCTGAAGCTGCTCTACGACAAGATGTACGACGTCTGATGAACGCTGTGCACGGCGTGCAGCAGATTTTGTTCCACATGCTGCCTGTGTTCGTGTTGACCACGTACAGCCTCCACAGCGCCCTGCAGTATGGCAGGAGGTCGTCGTGGGGTCAGTAGCACGCGCTGGGTGCTGGCAACACGTGGTCTCTGATGTACTCTGTGCAGGTGGTGCTTGTCGTGTAGGCATGCAGCTCCATGGGGAGGGAGGCTCGCCGCACCCAGGATGTCGCCAGGCGCGAGCTCGACTCTGGTATGTAGCGTGGGCTTCCTCCAGCTTTATTTCCCGCTGCTGACGTCGCCTCCTACATCCTGGTGCTGCTGCACTTCGCCAAAGTAGAGCAGCACGCATGTAGTCAGCGAGGGCCGGCTACAGTCACACCGCAGTCCTCTGCAGTTCTCCTACTTTGCAATAATTTATAAAACTACTCCAGCACACACACTGGCCACTCGTAAGATCACTTCTATTAAATTAATCAGAAGGTATTAAAAAACTTAAAGATTAACTGTGTAGTAAGATAGAGGCACTTGTTATTAGGTGTAAGTCAATGCAGACTCAGTAGATAGATAGGATATGCAGACTAGGGCTCAAGGAGCAGCGATAGGATTCAGAATTCAACCAACATCTTTAATTTCGTTATGCCCAAATGCAAAATTTTTTTTTCTTCAAAAGTCTTAGTTTCTTTTTGAAAATTGCAAAAAATACAAAAAAAAATAATTATTCAACAATTACTTAGAAGTACTAACTCCTAGCATAATTTTAAACCGCTTATTTTTTTTATGATGGCACGTCAAAGTCGCAATTATAGTGTTTTTGGTACGTACAAATAATGATTGTAACTCACAGAATTTAGATCATTCATGTTGAAAGAAGATGCCATGAGTTGAAATCTTAAAAATCATGCTATGACATATTTTTGCAATTTAGACTAATTGTTTAAAATAAGAAGTTTTGCTTTTTATTTATTTGTAGTAGTCTGTTTTTGTAAAATTCGTTTTCATGTTCACACCGTAAAATGACTTAGGTCATGACCTTAAGTCACCCTTGTTAAAATTTTTTTGTAGGCTTCTAGACGTTTTTGTTTATTTTATTTGTACGTTCCAAAAACACTAAAATTGTGATTTTGACATGCCCTTATACAAAAACTATGCTATCTAAAAAATTGTTACGCGAGAAGAGTACTTACAAGTAATCCGTACAGTTGAGCATTGTTTCATACAAGTGTAAAATAATGAATGTTTTGGTGATCAGCAGACTTAAGCTCCGATACAATCAAATACAATGTTCTCAGTTATGGTTGCTGTTCAGCCATTGGCTGTCAGTGCTTGTCGAGTGTCCAGGGACGCAACAATCTCCAGACAGAGACCTCAATCTCCTGTCTGGTTTTTATATTGGCAGAAAATTTAATAAATGGCTTAACATTTTTTTAAATTTTCATTTCTTAAACGTACAATATAGCTATTTCTTATAAGGTTATGCTGTTAATATGTTCTAAATGTGTTCCATTGATGCACTGATGCAAAAATAGTATACATAAAAAAAGTAATATTAATTCTGAAAACAGTGATACTTTGTTTATAATGACCTTACAATTAAGAATTACTACATAAGATGTATATCTAAGATAGGTATATACAATATTATGTATAAAATAAATTAAAAATTTGTGTATATGTATATATATATATATATATATATAAACATATTCCTACAACCATATTAAAATAACATTTGGTTATGTAAGTATCTGAGTGTTTTCTTCTGGAGGGAACGAGTATGTGGGTTTTCTCAGTGTGCTCCCATATTATTAACAAGCAAATTGTATGGAAGAAGGCCTTTTGTGGACACAAGCTAGACTCTTACTCTAAGGGAAGCTGTCGGTATACGTTCGTTATATCGCTCTAGCAGTCAGGCGAGTTGTTGGAACTCCTATTTGTTTTATAACAATTCTATTTCGAAAATCTCTAATTTTCACCTGATTTAAAGAGTTATTTTCCCAGTAATTGGTATACTTACATGCACAATGCTTGACTTTGACTAACCGCATAACTTATCAAATCAATACTATTTATTAAAATTTTCTAAGTTTTCCAATTTATTTAATTTTATATTTGTATGTACAATACATTGGTACTTCATACAATACTTTTTAATTAAATTTATTTTAATTCTGTGCATTTTAAATATTGTGCAGACATCAACCAGCAAATCACAGTCGCAATGTGATTGCAACTGGCCAATTGCATGCAGGCATTTAGACATTCCACGCAGGAGTAGTTATTCCATAAATCTTCCTATCAATTAGCACCACAATCAGCGGTATATAAGGGGTCATCTGTGGAGCAGGAGGGGTTGTCATTTGTGAAGGATAGCTCAGTTTTAAGTGGACAGCCTACACATGCTTGTTACTTTAGTAACTGGGGCAGACGTATTGTTACACGGCCTACAAAGTCTGCAAACCACTGATGAACAAGAAACAGAGCGAGAGAGGCGCCCACAACCTAGTATTTAACAGGCTGAAGTTCTCATCACGACGTTAGCGGCCAATGAACAAATAACAGTGCCTGGTTTGTTCACAGAACTGTCAAGTATAGTCAAGCTGATAATAGACCTTGCGAAGTATAGTCCCCTCAATATTACTTCCAAATGGTAAGCCCTGCTTAAGTTCTACTTTCAGGATATTTCTCAGCTCCGTACAAACAAAGCTTAGAAAACTGAGACAAAGGGACAACACACTGTATTTGTGTGCGCTTAGTGTGATAATATTTTGCATGAGAACTATTTCTTACTAGGCTGCACCAACACACCTGTTTTCTCTCTGTCTTTGTTCATATTAATCATAAATAAATTATTATAATATATATTATAAAGAGAACAAATAGCCATAGCATTCCTCGACAGGTGCTACCCCAATCATTTCGTCCACAAACAGATTCAGCAAGGCATCTCAAATACTGGAACACAAACCAAGGTCAACAACTCTGATATACCCCTGGTGGTCCCATATCATGAAGGCCTAAGTAAACTCAGAACCATTATCCACTCTGGATAATGGTCCTCACCACACACACAAGACCTGCTCTCCAAACCACACAGATTGGTCTTCAAAAGACCACCTAACCTCCGCAACAAACTGGTTCGTCGAAAGCTGCAGCCGACCACAAATGCCAACCAAACCATCACCCCCAGAGGATCCCACCACTGCAATAGCTTACGCTGTGGCTCCTGTGCCATCCACCAACCCTCAACTTCTGTCAATAGCAGACTCACTAGCCGTACATACCCCATCCAAGGGAACTACAACTGTGCAACAGAAAATCTGATTTACCAGCTGCAGTGCCAACACTGTAATACAGAATGCATCGGCCTCACCACCAACACTCTCGGGCAGAGAATGAATGGCCACAGAGCAGACACCAAACACGCCATAGCTGGTCACATCAATAACCTATAAGACAAGCCAGTTGCAGCATCACACAACAAAGCACCAGAGTTGCGAGAGCTCAACCACCTTCTAGCAATCGCTCAGAACTCAGACGCTGGAAACTAACTCACCAATTTATAACCAAATCCAGGCAGCCGCCAGGCCTCAACCTACCATAATCTCAGCTCCACACCATACTCATCAGCTATACCGGCAAATTTTCAACTTTCCCGTCCCACTCTAGTTTGCCACCCGGCCGCTAGGTTCGCTACCAACGGCGCTTTTCCACCATATTGCAGCGTCCTACAACTCGCCGCCTGATGAAACTGGCCTAGCCAACAAAACATAGCAATCGTGTAACCACGTGGAAAATGTGCCGTCGTGTATGTGTGTGTGTGTGCGCATGCCTGTCGACAAGTACACTGTGAGTACTTTAATTCCTGTCCTTTTATTTATTAATGTTTTTACTAGAAACCCATTTTTTATACATCTAATGTTTAACATTTTTATGAACATTTATTTCTCCAAAGGACTTGGATTAAAAACAACTGGCACCCTTTTGCAGACCCTGTTCTAATAAAAATTAAGTTTGGTATCCTAATTTATGCAAGAAAATAGTAATAGTAATAATAGATGATAGGGCAAATGTACAAATTAAGTATGAACCACTGGATTTAACATTTTTATCTTAAGTAAATGTAACTAACTTCCACAAAACAGTTTTACAATTTTAAAAAAATATGTGGTTTTTAACAACTAATACAACTTGAAAAGAGGTCCCTAATAACACACAAAACATTTTTAGCGATAAGTTTATTTCTTCTGAATACGATAATAAAAATACAGCAGAACACTTTGAAAACTTAACAGAGGTGTGCACTTCACAAGAGATTTGCAGCAGAATACGCAGATCTACGTAGACTTCGGCACTGAAGAGTGGGCGGACAGTTCATGCGGTGATTTTCACTTTGCGCAACTCAACTGCAATTGCTTTAGAGAATTAAACCAATATTTTTGCACAACAGGTGGCAAATAGGGAACATGTGTTCACTATGCGCTCATTCAGTTTTCCCTTCGGAGAGAAGAGCAGACGTGGCGGCGGTGGCCGCGGCATGCGCAGCTGGAAAACAAAACCACATGTTCTCAAATACTACACGTATTACAATTCTGTAAGCCAGCTACTAGTTAACACAACCGTAAGCACAATACAATTAGAGACTGTTCCCTGCAAAATAAGCACTTTAAAAAAATTAATAAAAATGGTTTTATGACTTTGATATATTGTGAATGTAATATTTAAATTTATGCCACTGAAGTTAATGTTTGTCATAATACACCTTAAAGTATGAATCTGCATAATATTAACTCATTTGCATTCCTAATAATTCAGTTGGATAAAGGATGAACAGTGATCAGATCCATGGTAATGTCAATTTTACATACCATAGGAGAAGAGTACCAAGTGAGAGTGGAAAATAGCACCCAAGCATTGTTTTCAAAAGTGTTCCGTTAACTGCGAGCAGCGTATACTAACACATTAGATAACCCACAACACAAGTAAAGGTAAAGTATATTCACGGTTTCTTCACACTTTGCCGCCTCGTCGTTCACCCTTTGTGGGAATGGCAGATGGAGGGTGAAACCGAGCTGAAGCAGTGGCCGCTGCTTGCACTGGGTTTTTCCTGAGCCTTGGGTGGTGCACTTGCGAGCGATGGGCGAGTGGGTACTCTGGTAGGGGTATAAACGGATGTGACGTTAAGGGGCCTGACTAGCCTAGTAGCGTTGGCTGGTCGGACGAAGGTGTCTTCTTCGGTGGCGTTGGAGGCAGCGGAGATACTGCACGTGGCACGTGCCAGATGAGGTTCCAGGTTGAGCTGGATGCAGACCCTCTCTGACATGATATATCTGGTTAACACCTGAACCACTACTCTTCAGAACCCCGGTCTGAGCTAGCCCCTGCCCAGACCTATGGTNTCTGACATGATATATCTGGTTGACACCTGAACCACTACTCTTCAGAACCCCGGTCTGAGCTAGCCCCTGCCCAGACCTATGGTGAGGCATTAGTGGAGGTGAGAGACAGAAGATGTTGATAGTGGCTGGCCAGTAAGGGGTAGACACAGCCTGCTGGGTGTGAGGTTACGTGGGATGCCTGACTACTGGTCTTCAGTCTAGTGGCTTGGCGAGCGGGCGTCGCTGGCAGACCCAAGTACCACACTGCAGATTACAGCAGCAGGACTAAGGGCAACCACTCCCGTGGCTCCCTGACGAGCGAGATGTCGCTGACTGACCCAGATGTTGCGTAGAGCGGGGCTCCTTGAGGGCTGGCTTATCGTTTCCAAGCAGAAGACCTGGCGAGCGAGGCATCGCTGGCGGACCCAGGCACTTACTGGAAGGTCGATAGTCCAAGGGACAACTGTTCAAGTGAGGCCTAGGAAGGCAAGCTTCCCAAGCTGCACTTTGAATCAGTTGTCAATAGGAGAGAAAAAGGAGTTAGGTTTCAGCTTGTGGCTATCCCTAGAGGAGTCTTACTAGGACTGGTGACGAAACAGGAAATAGCGGGAGCAAGGTGTAGCAAGTGCAGAGTGATGGAACAGACAACTCGACCATGTCAGATTTATGACTGTTTTATTGATTGCTCAATCACACACACACACAACCAGCCTGTACCCTGACTGAGGCCTGGAGGGCCGATCCTAAGTTGCCAACTGGTATTTTATTTAGTCTCGGAAGTCGCAGCAGCGCAGGGGTGGAGGGCGATCCCAAGTCAGTGGTACTCGTACTTGCTGTAGGTGAGCGACAAGATAGCTGGAAGCGCGGCAGACTTCGGCATGCTGACGGGCAGTGAGGCCGCGTTGTGCAGTGTAGAACTCTCGACAGTGCTGCGAATAGCAGTAACGACATGAAAAAGTCGGTTGACTCTCAGGCGGAGTGATGTTCCGCAAAGGGTAGACGAGACGTCAGGTGGCTCTTGGGCAGAGTAACACCGGGCAAGTGGACTGGTGCGAGACAGCCTCGAACTGAGGACTGTGAGTCCTACTTATACGCAGGGCACAGGGCCAGCGCATGGGTTGCAGGGTGTGGAGAGAAAGAGAAGCGAAGAGATGAGAGTAAAAGAGAGCAGCGGCTACTTCCCCTCTCGCGCCCGATGACTGAAGGGGTAGTGTGTGGCGACGTGATGCGAAGCGGGTTGCGGCGCGGCAGGCGGCAACAGCTGGGCAAGCAACCCTGGCTTGAAGATGTGCTGTGGCGTGCACGGCGTAACGACTCTTCTTAGGAGGGGGCCGTGACTGTGGCGAGGCTAGATGAGAGAACGACGTGGCTTGTGGCGCGTCTATTTTTTAAAACAAACTTTTAAAAAATATTTTAAAAACCACCGTAAGTATGACGTGTTTAGTTATTTCCTAAATATGTTATTTATCACAAGCGTTTATACTTCTGTTAGCATTAAAGTATCTCATTTTTTATTATATTGAAATTTTACCAATATTTTATTTATAAATTATATTCTATCTATAATAAATATCAATAAAAAGTGAGAAAATATATGTGTTGGCAATGCTTAGTAAGAAATAGTCCTAATGCAAAATATTATTATAACTGAGTGCGCACAAATTTGGAGTGTTGTCCTTTGGTGTAATATTCTAGACTTAGTTAAGCTTAGTTTGCACGAGGTGGAGGAATATCCTCAAAGTAGAACTTAAGCAGGGCTTCAGAAAAGTGTGAAGTAACCGTGAATGGATTATATGATACCAGTACAAAGCAATAGTTTACTTGTATTTCCTGCAGCCATAGTGCAGAGGTCCGAAGTTCTCACAACATCACTGAGTCACAGCAGCGATGGACAGTGTGTGTAAAGGACACAGGTAACATCAATGTAAGCTAGTGACCTGCAGTTACTGGCGATTCCTCAGTCATAGGACACTTCTCTATACAGTACCCTTGAGGGCACTTCATGATTGAGACCAAGAAAAATATGAGGAAAGAGAGATAGAGAAAGGTAGAATGAAAGATAAAGAGGGAGACAACGGGAGAGAGAAAGATAAGAGAATAAGAGTGAAAGAGAATGAAAGATGGAGAGAAAGGGAGAATGTGTGTGTTAGCAGGGAGAACAGGACAGAGAAAATGAAGGCAATAACGAAGCTTTATAAGGAGTACGGAATGTGGATTAATAAGAAAACGTAATGCCACCAAAACAGGAAAAACTTAACACATCACTCTAGAAAACAAAATAAAATGAATAAGCAACAACTTTCAATCATAGCAGTGTACAGTGGAATCTCAGGGAACTGACAAACAATTATATAGATACGGACATTCTGCAGATGTGGACTAGACATATTAGTCGACAAAAAAAAACCTATCCTCATTAAACTTTATGTTGAACACATTGATAGATCTGTGTTAGGTATTTGTCAAGTTTAACCAAAAGAAACAAATGCAAATGGGAATATTAAAGAAAAAATGCATAATACAGTACAACCCTGTTATAAAGTTCTAAAGATAATCAACAGTCGCAGGTACTAGCTAAGAAATAAAAAGTCTTGAATATTGTGATTGATAAAGTGCAGCGAATAGGGTTTCCTTAATTTTGCGTTGCCTTTTTTGTTAACTTTCCAAGCATATTTATTAGAGTTACATTTAAACATATATGCATTTGTAATTTTCATGAAAAAATATTCAAGTGAAAAACTTGCTAGTGTTGTTGGCAACATCACATAGCGAATCAATATCTCGAAAATATGGCACTTCTGATAAAACGCCTACAGTACATATTTCATACACATATTAACTGTATTACCACATTTTTCAGTTTTTTTTTGTATTTCGTGCTCTCTAAATACATGACGTGTAGTCCGAGACGTCTGCTGTTATTTTTATTTTTTGTTGCAAAGTACGGCATCTTTGTGCTGTCTTCTGCTGCCTCTTCATTTTCACAAAGTGTTTTCCAACCAACCAAGTTGGAGAGATCCACTCCACCGTAGATTTACATATATTTTCCAGAACTTCGTTTCCAGACTCGGTAATTAAAATCGGAGCTTGTTAAAGATCACCACCACCAAGCAATAACTTCTCACTCAATGTCCTATTCTTATTTCCTGTAGTTTTCCCATTACCACCTCATTTCTAACTTTCTGTACCCCTTTGCCAGAACTCGTCTGAGCTGCTTCCGGCCGTCCTGCCTCGGTATCCAGGTGTATGCTGCCCGACAGACGGCAACTTGCGAGTCGCCTTTTGAACTGCCCGTGTAGCAGTCTTCTGTCCAGGACTTGGTCAGGCATTGCCTCTGGTGGCACGTTAGGTCCTCTGTTACTGTATTACTGTGCAAATTCAATCCATCCAGCACGGGTCCATCAAAATTCAGTGTCCACAGAAAATTGTCTGTGGTCCCAACAAAATTCCTAAGTATATAATGCTAAAAAAAAAAAAGTGTTTTTTCCGAACTCAAAATTTAATTTCTACCCCATCGATCAAACGAAAATTTCTGTAGCATCGCCGAAAATTACATGCTCCGATCATTAAACAACGAAGTATTAACAAAAAAGTATGAGTATCAACCGTACTCTCCAAGGCATACGAAGTCAGTACAGTACATTGTGTACACATGCACAAGAATACTAATAGATAACGCAAATAAAATACATTCTCAAAACACACTGTTTTTGCTTACGTCTCACCAAAACTATATGTTCCATACAAAAAATTTAAACTACTATTCACAAAAGATATAAAAAAAAGGGAAAATAATTATTTACTACTTTGCGAACTTTCTGTCGACAATTTCAAATAATAGAGTACAATACATATGTAAACAATGCTCTACTACAGTAATCGCCAAACCGTAGATTGCGAGCTACGAGTAGCTCGCGGGGACATTTCCGGTAGATTGCGTTAACGCTCTGGTTGGCTAGCCTTGATTCCTCCACTGAGCTGACGACAACAACTGCTTGTTTCTCCCGTGCAACTGCCATTGTCAGCCTCATCTCATAGTTGATTGTATAAGTGTGATGGCGTGTTCAAGCAAAAAGCAAAAAACTGTATTTGAATGGCAGCCACTACCTACTCTCCCAACATTAAAAAACTTGTTTGATGACAAAAAAGAGTTCCATCCTTCTCATTAAAGTTAATAAGTTTGATAAAAAATCAGTTATTACATTTGTTATTTATTACTACCTACACTTCAATTTATTTCTTATGTACAATTCAATTTCAGTTTCTTTTNCTACCTACTCTCCCAACATTAAAAAACTTGTTGATGACAAAAAAGAGTTCCATCCTTCTCATTAAAGTTAATAAGTTTGATAAAAAATCAGTTATTACATTTGTTATTTATTACTACCTACACTTCAATTTCTTTCTTATGTACAATTCAATTTCAGTTTCTTTTTGTTATATAAGGTTTAATTAAAATTGATTTCACATGTACTAGAAATGAAAGTTTATAGGCAATAAAAAAATGTAAGATTTTTTTTAAAAAGTTGGTAGCTCACAGTAGCATTTAAAAACGGTACAGTAGCTCAGGACCTTCATAAGTTTGGCGACCACTGCTTACTAGCTCAACAAGAAAATTACAATTCAAGAGCAGTCTAATTACGTATTCAACTACGGTTTGTTGGTACTGGCGCACAACATGCTAGTCCACCACATACTTAACTGACTACGAAACTGACCTCAACTTGTTTAGGTCGGGAATGCTAACTCAAACTACAGCTATTGGGTTAGGAATGTGGGAAACCTGCATTACAAGAACTCACCGCAAAAATAAGCAAAAACCTACGCTACAACCCAAAATAAAAATAAAAAATACTGTTACCAATTACAGGAGGTGGATCAGCGTCAGTAGGATAGGAGTTAGGGTACCTTTAGCGACCTGAAAAAAGGAAAATTAAAAAATGCTGAACATTGCTCAAGTATGGTATGTAGTTAAAATATGTTTGTGTGTGTGACAGGGCAAGATAAACCTTATTAACGTAACTGAGCTAGCCTGCTAGTCTTATCTGCATGCGACAAAGNGTGTGTGTGACAGGGCAAGATAAACCTTATTAACGTAACTGAGCTAGCCTGCTAGTCTTATCTGCATGCGACAAAGACCATTGTGCAATGTGGCACCAGGGCAAGTTAAACCTTATTAATATAACTGAGATAGCCTGCTAGTCTTATCTGCATGCGACAAAGGCCATTGTGCAATGTGACACTAGGGCAAAAACATAAATTTTTTACTGTGTGTTGTAACTACCTACATTACAGCAGTCAAATTCATAGCTGTACTGAGTTGCAGGAAATATATTTTGAAAGTGGCTTCAAAGCATACTCCATGGTTCACACACAAGGCACTTCACCTGTCAACTGTCGACATTCGACCTTTGTATCCCAAGTATTACTGTACTATGTATAAGGTTTCCTATAACCCTCTACTACCTAAATTACTTATGAATGTTTACATAATAAAATTTGTACACACTTGCTCAAGACTGAATTACTGAACACAAATAAGGTTATTTTTTATGAAATATAATTTATTTTTATTAAAATAGATAAGACCAGAGAGCAAAATTAGCTGAATTTTTCCTTTTACAAGAAACTATCACAAAAGTACAATATAAAATATAATACATGAATAACAATAGAATTGGAATGTGATTTCAGAGTCGCAACGAGCAATAGAGGGCTAAATACAAATAAAGGTAATATTTTAAAAAAATACGTCAACCATGTTTTTAAACAATGCACTCTAAAAAGTTATGGATAGGTACCAAGTTACACTTGCCATAGGAACACAACACACACATGATCTAAAGTATTATGCTAAAAAAATTACGAAATACGTATCTTTAATGTGATTACTGAAGTTCAATATTAGCTCCACTGATAACTGTTCAGATGTCTATGCACCAGCTTACTTCTTGACACACTGTAACTTAGGGAATAGTTTATTTAATACAATTATAATTTACAGTATATGGATAGAATAAAGTGCGACATTTACACCCTCACATTTCAATGCATTTGAGGTATCGTCCATACTGTACATTATTGACAAAGAATTTGGCTATGTTATACCTTTATTTATGTACCAAAATAAAGTGGCGATAGCAAGGTGAACGTGGAGCGGTGCCAGAATGCAAGGGTGGGGGAAATGGGAGATCCCTGAAGATAACCAGTCGACCAGGGCCATCGTCTGGCATGACTCCCACATGCGAAAACCAGGTACGTAGTAACCCAGCCAGGGACCAAACCTGGTTCACCTTGGTGAGAGGCGATCACTCTAGCTGCTAGGTCAACTGCGGCCCCTAGTTTCACAACGAACGTAGGTTTCTGGTACGGGACAACCAAACAGTATCACTTCTTAGAGGATAATTAAAACTGAAGTTGGAACAGTTTGTTTATAATCTCTATAATGCTGTTTAGTTTAGATTTATTTCTTGCGACTTGGTGGGAGAGGTTTGACCCCCAAACTCCCCCCTGTGCCCAAGGTCCTGGTCATCGTTCCTATTTGCGTGCCATACACCTGAAAGTTCAGATGTTTTGCTTGGTGTGGCCCTTTACCTCGCAGATGAACAAACTCACCGCCCTTCGTTTTACTGTGTTCCGCAGTCAAGCAAATGTTATTTTTGCCAGTAGGCTATTATCGCACGAGGCAAGGCTGAAGACAAGAAAATGCAGGTGGTCTTCCAATCAAAGGAATGAAAACATAACTTACACAAATATTAAAGAAAGAAACTAAATAAATACATTTTAATTTTATCCTTACCTCTATTGGAAGTATCTTGTTTTAGATTAATTAGTTATTTTAGGATTTCTTTGACAGTAGGTGGATTTTCCACAATGTTAAACAATATCATAATATTTGCATATCACATTTATAGCATTTTAATTAGCAATAAATATATATTTTATAATTTTGTATTATTAAATTCTGGGCAGTAAACAAATGCTTGAGAGCAATCTTTCTGAACAAATTATACAATACTGGAGACATGAAATACTAAATATCCTTAGAAAAAACTACATATAAGAACTACCCATTTTGCACATAATCCTATCCTTACACTGTACACTGGTTTACAATATTAAACAAGGATAATAAAAATTTACCTGCATCTTTGAACCCTGCAACTATTTTGTCCAAATGGCTCAAAAACCAAGGTCGGATTATCTGCTTGTAGATGATCTGGGACCCGTTATTTTCAATGGGTATGAAGCACCATAAGTGGAATACGGACTGCAAAAAACAAAAATTTATTTTATATTTACTTAAAATACTAAGATATGATGGGCAATCACACTAGCTGCTACACAATACTGACTGTGTGGTATAACTACAGGAACATTCACAATTCAACTGGACTTTGTAAGTTTCATTTATACACAGCCTAATATATAAAATGGGTGGTTTGTACTGTACTTTCAAAATTGAATATTGATAGGCAACAGTGGCATGTTGTATTTTTGAAGGGAAAGAAAGAAAGAAAGAAAATAATAATAACAGAGAGTTATGAAAACCACTAAAATTGTAACTATGCAATGTTATTTTTTCTATGATAGTTTTTACGAGGCTGCACCACCTGATTTGTGTTTCAGTTATTTGCCAGAGGGCAGCACTGTGGAACACACACTGGTTACCAAGATTAAAATGCCACTATTCAAAGTTACGACAAAATGTTACTTAGCTGTAATGTTTTATAACATGAACTGTACTCGAATATATTTTCACATCATAGTGGAATATTTTTTTGAATCATATCCAATATTGTGTAAATACTCAATAGTACATAATCTAGCTGCCAGCACAACCAGGGGAAACATCAAATGAAGAGTTAAGTCGAAGTTACAACATAATTTAACTGGTAAAACAAAGTCAGTGCTAGCCAGAAGCTAATTGCGGACCAGGTGAGACCAACCTGACCCGTGTATACAGGTGCTCGTGTGTTAAAATGCTAGAATATTTCTGACCGGTGGTTGGAAACTGAAATACACAAAATAATACAAACACTTTCTAAATTAAAATCTTCATGGAATTCAAGACCGTCCACTGGCCAAAATTAAGATGTCCATATGACAAATTATTCAATACACAGATTTTGATTTAACTGAAAATATTTTGTTGCCCTATTTGATTGAGTGAAATAACCTTCACAACAGATTATCAATAAAATGAACATCATGCTCAACACTACACAAGCCGTCATGTTTAGAAGGAATAAACCAGAATTAAGAGAGTTAGAGTTGGGGAAAAACACTTCACCCATTCAACACAATGTATTTGTCAGCCACTGAAAGCTTCTGTTTCCAAGTTACCTTGCAACTAGCAGACACACCAGTTTGCATGCAAAGCAAGTCACACCCACATGAAAATTACAGAACTACAACATTAATTCATTAACCAGGGTTGCCACCATTTCTTGATTTCAAAATTCAGTGAGATGTAGTTAATTTTCCAAACAAAAATTATTTTTCCCAACTGACCTTTTTTTTAAGTTACTCGCCTATAGCACACATATACTCAATTAACTACATTCCGATCTCCCTCAACATAATGCCCCTAACAAAACACATTACAAAAAGTGAAAAGAACAAGTAAACGTTTTGTCCGCAATCACCAAACTTAAATTTTATACAGTAATGGCAGTGTTACGAGTTGTGGTCGGGCCCTTAGCTAAGCGGCCTGCCTGATCAAACCTTCACTTATTTATTGAGGATACGGGCCGTGATCGCTGAAATTAGTTATGAAATCGGAAACCACAGAAACCCCCTCCACCGGCCAGTAAATGGAGACAACGGAGCCGATATAGGACAGTAGTCCGTGGGCGGGGTCTTTTGTCGTCGGGGCATTGGAACGAGAAGACCACTGAAGATGGGTGTGTCCGGCCGTCGTTAACCGCATCCTAGAATCAGCCTCCGGCAACATGAACAAGGTGGGGACTTTCCAATTAGATTGTAATAGTAATGGCATGAGGTAATAATACTTAATACAATTAATTAGCATCTTGGTGTTCCAAGCTCCCCCGATCAATAGTCATGTAAATAGTTATTGTATAATCCTCATGTTCAATAAACTCCATCTTATACTGCTGTGCTCTACCTAATCATGACTCATTATTTAGCTACGCCCATAACCCCTTTCAGATATGAATTTACTGAAAAGTAAATTCATAACAATTGACCCTGTAGCCCCGTTGAGGTATGATGATGAATCATAAAATCATATCATAACAGTTGTGTGCGCAGTGGGTCAACCGCAGACAAAGTCCATATTTGGGTGCACAATTTTAAACCACTCCCTCCAATGTAGTTACTTATGATTAAAATTATAATCCAAATTAAAAATATTTTTACTTCGACTAAAATGCATCTAGATTACAGTTTAGGACGAGATCTAAATTTGTTACACATTTACTTTTCAAAAGTACACGATTAATAACAGACCAGCCAAACATAGCCTGCATATCGCAGAATTCCCCGGCATTTCCACGTCTTCCACATTTCCCAGACGGTGGCCACCATCATTAACATCACAGCTTATCTTTTTATGAGCAAAATAAAGCAAGTTTTGTTTCAATGCAATACACCACATTAAGAGTATTTTACTATATCTTGCATTACTTTACTTGTCAAAGATGCGAACAAGAAACTTCTGATGATAAAAAATGGAGACTGCCATCTGCAAAGTTCTCAGTATAAAGAGTTTCTAATGTGAAATGAACAAAGGTACAAGATTCTCTGGTCTGATGGCAATAAAGGAAATACAACAGTTTCCCCTGAAAAACTGGATTATGTATACTGCATTTGCATAAGTAATGATATAATAAATCATGTTAAGTTGTTAAGAAAGAGTGGGAAACACAACTGAAACTAACAAGTATGTACATGAACGCTAATACATATATGTATTTCATCACATAATTGTCACACATTTTATATTAAAAATTTCCTTAAAAATTTGAGGCGGGCTGTTATGTGAATCGTTAATTAAATACTTGTTAAAAAAAACATTAACAGCGCCTATTCAACATAACTAATTACAAGTTCTCAGCCAGCACTTGACACCCATTCCTTGTAATCAGCACAGATTTCCCTTAAATTGTATAAGCAAAAGTCCAGTACCCATGAACCAACAACAACCATTACCTCTCCTTGCCTACTGTTCAACGGTTATAATCCATTCACGGTATCTTCGATACTTCTGAAAAGAACCTTTGAAAAAATCACCCTAGGAGTTACATGTTCAATTGGTTATAAAAAAATTGTATATGGAAAAAGGTTTTGTCTTGCTTTTAGCACTGAAGCACTATATAAATTGGTTGTTTTAAGTTTTAAGTAAATTTTTTCAATAAATTATAATAATTTGTTAAAAGTCCGTACGAATTAACAACGGATTTTGAAGGGACATGTTGGTTATAGCTGAAAAGAAATAGTTCGTAGGTTAAATATTAATATGTATAAATTTAATGCCGTAATTGTAAAGTTAATATTGCTAAACTATATATTTACATTTTCACGTAGCACTCATGGGTAAAGATTTCACTGTTATTAATTGAAATTAAATAAATTTCAGTGTCTGTCCAGCGGACTCATACACTCCATCTTGTCCGTTTGGGCACGTTTTTTTCAGAAGTATAACCACGCCATATTGGATATTGGAGACGCTGAATTGTGGTTATAAAACTAACGTAACACATTCTTTCTACTTATAAGATAATTCTAGGTTAAGATGTAATTTTAGTATTAGCGTTGTTATTTCTGCACTTTATCAAATAAACGTGCAAGACATAGAAAGGCATTTGAATATTTCCGTTACGTAATTCCCTTCGCAATCCTTAACAGAAAAACATATTTTAAAAGAATGAAAAGGAATTGAATTTTGGTCAATAACTGATAATCAATTATTTTCGAAAGCTTTTTGTGAAGCGTAAGAGATAGCAGCACAGTAGNTCCAGCGGACTCATACACTCCATCTTGTCCCTTTGGGCACGTTTTTTTCAGAAGTATAACCACGCCATATTGGATACTGGAGACGCTGAATTGTGGTTATAAAACTAACGTAACACATTCTTTCTACTTATAAGATAATTCTAGGTTAAGATGTAATTTTAGTATTAGCGTTGTTATTTCTGCACTTTATCAAATAAACGTGCAAAATATAGAAAGGCATTTGAATATTTCCGTTACGTAATTCCCTTCGCAATCCTTAACAGAAAAACATATTTTAAAAGAATGAAAAGGAATCGAATTTTGGTCAATAACTGATAATCGATTATTTTCGAAAGCTTTTTGTGAAGCGTAAGAGATAGCAGCACAGTAGCGTTTGCTTACACGTCTTTCTATTATATCGTCTTTGCGCCGCAGGTAGTGTTGTTTTGATGTTGTGGCAGTGAAGAAGTGCGACAGTTTCTTGATGGAAAAGCGATGTACCTACACCGCAGGTTTAAAAATGAAAGTGATTTTGTTCGCTGAAGAGTTTGGAAATCGAGCCGCGGGCCGTGAATTCGTAGTAAATGAAACGTTAGTGCGGGGCTGGAGGAATTTTTCTCACTTATAAGTCGCACCCCAAGTTTTCAATAAAATTTTTAAAATAAAATGTGCGACTTATATGTGATCAAATACGGTACCATTTATCACAGTGAAATCTTTAACTTGAGTGCTACTTCCAAAAGTTTATTATGTAAAATTTAACTTTTTCCTTACACCAAATATGTAAATAAATCTTAATACAATAAGTAGACTTTAATTAAATTATATAATTAACAGTTCCGATATATAATTCAATCTACCTTTTTGTATGTATTACAATATTTTNTTAAATTATATAATTAACAGTTCCGATATATAATTCAATCTACCTTTTTGTATGTATTACAATATTTTGCTAAATTGATTAGCATTTTTTTTATAGACATTTGGAGAATTTTATTAAAGTATATGACAGTTAAGATTACATGGCATTGTTTCTCTTCAAAAATAAATGTTGGTAGTTCCCACATGGACACTGTTAATAAAATATTTGACAGTTCCCACATGGCACAGTTTGTTTACAAAATATTTGAGAGTACCCACATGGCACTGTTTTTGTTTGCAAAACGTTTGACAGGTGTCACATGGCAATGTTTCGTTTACATACTGCGGAAGGATACATAATCGGGTCCCTGAAAGTAGATCTTTAGCAGGGCTTCAGAAAATCTTGAAGTTACCGTGAATACATTATACTCCACAGTAAGCTCAGCCAAGAGTGCGTCCTTGCTTCTCCCCTTACACATCTGGCGAGAGGGAAGTTGCTACCCACCAGCAAACCTGCATCCTTATGCTCTACCGCTCTTAGTTGCCAACAAGGAGCTGGACAGCTCCTCGCAAGCTCCAATTTGCACCCTTGGCGAGTGATGGCAAAAACACTTCCATTGTCCTCTGCTATCGCTGCCTGCAACTCGTCTCGGCCTGAATCATTTCAATGTATCCCCTCCACTCATTGTGAAGGGGTGTCACCCTTCCCCTAATCTGTTTGTGGAGGAGCGTCTGGAGTAGTGCACCTCCCTTCACGTTCTGGTTTGACTGCGGTGCCGTAAAGACAGCAACTTTAAGGCGGTGAAATTTTTCGAAGTTTTGCAACACTTAAAAATTATGGTGAAACCACTATGCAACTGCAACAATTATGCGACGAAATACAGTAGAAAAAGATAGCCCAATGATTTATACTAACAATTTTGCTAACTCTGTAAGCAAATTTTTGCCAAAGTGACAAATTCCTGCAGACATTTATTAAACTGTAAATTTGTATTTTTTATTCTAGCCCAAGACATAATGCTTAAGGACTGCGGAGCAGCATAGACCTGACGAGGCAAGCATACGTGCGAGGCATTCTCGAACACTGCAAGTTATTGAAATGTCTTGGAAGTGCGTACGTTGGCAACACAAACACTGGTTAGCGTCAACAAAATGTGACCTAGCTATTAAAAACAGCCAGCAAGACAAAATTCTGTTAAAAGCCAAGTTAGTAGCTGAAGTAACGGCGAACTGCACACCATTCGTTCGAGACCGGTCCTGGAGAGGTGAAGTTGCAGAAGCCACCTTCCCGCCATCTGTTGTCACCAGCACCTTCCAAGGCCACGGAAGCAGCGCTTGGCCGCACTGAAACCATCGCCACAATCTAGATAACGCTATCTCAACCTGTCGTTACAGTAAACAAAAGTGTGTTGTCTGTTAAGAAAATACTTCTTGTCACTCGCAGACAAAACCAAGTACTGTTCTTGCTTGCAGACACTTCACCAGAGCAACTGTTGACTTGTAGTACTTAACAAAGGACCGCGCAATGTGAAAGTAGAGTGTATGAAACCTATTGTCAAAAAGTATCTTAAGTTCATAGTTAAAAGTAAATGTGGAATATCACACCATCACTTGATCAGGAAAACAACTCACTACACATACAAACTGTAAAATAATACGGATGTATCCCATTACCTCTACTATTTGCAAGGCAGTTGTTCCAATCCCTCATTACAAACATACCAGTGTGCCTCCTACGGCATTCTCCTTCTGACCAATCTTCTGTACGAACTACAAGTGGCCTGGAGCATAAGTGCTCAGTGCGATGAAGTTACACTGGCACGAAAATCTGGTGGGAACATGCCGCAAGTTGACTTATAACGCTACAAGAATTTCAAAGGTGCCCTTAATTACTGTAGGTATGAACGTAGAAGTCATAATTGTGTAGTTTTTAGTATCGCTACGCTGAATTAATATTAAAGTGCACAAAGTAAGGTTACTGTGTGTAAAGTTTGTTTACATTGTCCACAGTCTCCATCTTTATTTTCAACAACATGCTTAAAACAGTGTTTGGCATTTGTTCCTTTTCCCACGGTTGCCAATAAAACACAAAGCAATGGAACAATCTGCACATTTTCAGCTCGCCGCACAAGTATAGGGAACGGAATACGGACCGTTATTCAAGTTCCGCACACGAGAAAAACGTGAATACACGTTTTGCATATATAATGTTTCATCCAAGAAGCAAATACTTGGGAAAAGAATTCAACACGTGGAGTGCACCTGTGCGGAGACTCGACTCACCTTGATTAACCAGTAGAAAGGAAACCAGTGGAGGATGAAGCCGGAGAAGAACTCGATGATAGAGAAGAATGCAAACACAACCCAGTACGTTAGCCACTTGGTGTCATCCTCTTTCTTGAGAGTCTCAAGTGCCTTGATGGAGGCATACGCCGGGTACATGAAGCCAAAGATGTTGCAGATCAGCTGGGCAGCATAGCCAAACACCATGTACAGCAGGAAGAAACCCATGAAACCTGGAACACATCACGGTGAGTTACACACATTGTACATGCGTGCTTCAACTTCCTCAAGGCTGCTACCAACTATACCTGACTTTTCCAGCCAGCAATAACTAAATATACAGTTGGCATTCCATAAACAATTTCTACAAAAAAAAAAAAAACAGCCCTACTTTATGAAATGTGATTGAAATTAAATTCATGGCACTTGCAGTTTCTGAACATCTGCACTAATAAGATTATAATTGTTTATTTGCGAGTCTATTTCTAGCATAATGCCAATTATTTTTCAGTAGCCGTAAGTTTTAAAACCAATTCCTTGGGCTACCACAGAGAATTTTTGGCTATACAGAAAAAAATGTTACACTTTATTGAATTACAGGCTTGAATTTCCCTGACTTTTCCAGGTTTTCTAGTCCTGCAGCAACCTTTTCCCACCTGAAATACACACGAAGTTACCACATAACTAATAAGGCAAACTTACTTTCCTCTACATATGTATGCAAGCAAATTTGATTAAGCAGGCCCTCTACTCTTGGACTTAAGAACACGTGTGTTAAAAGAGTATGTACGTGTGTGTGTATGTGTATATATATATATATATATATATGCCAATAGCAATTGTTTAAAATTAGGTATCTGACCCACCCAAAACATATCAGTTTACATGGCCTGCCGTAGTAATACTCATCTGCTGAAATTGGACGTATTTTAATTTTATTTTTAAATTTTGAAGGATGGGTATGTTGTATGTAGTTATAGGCATCAGAATCTCTTTCACTTTGATAAACTAAGCTCAACTCTCCACAAGAACATATAGAACAGGGAGGGGGGAAGAGAGTTCAGTAGAGTGAACATTAAATACTTCTCTTTGTATGCTTTGAATTTAATAGTGTTACATGGAAAATAATCGAGGCCCACACGTTTGGGCATCAAATTATGTGTTAATAGCATCTAAGACCTTACTGCATAACCTTGGTGTGTGGGTGTGAAAAGAATTAGTCTATGCAAATACAATGAAGTGTGTATCTTGTAAGCAAGAGAAAATGTTCAATGTTTAGTTATTCTGAGCACTGTCTGGCGTACGAGTGATGCATAACAAATATCCTGTTGTGCAGCTTACTTTCTCCATGTACGGGGTGGCGAGCTGAAATAAAATGACGCCAAGCAAGTCTGCTTCCCTTTGACTGGCACACAGCGTGGTGAAAAATACTTAAAACTTTCAACTGTAATGAAATTAGGTCCAATTTCTACTTGTAATCACAGGTAAGTAGTGAAATGAACAGTTCCGACAAACTAAAAGAAATGCTTAATGGAAGCAGAAATACGTGAGACACATTACCCTTCAAAGAAGCATATGCGAACACAAGACAAATATTTATACCATTTGTATGAAATGAGAACAAAACACATGAAAATCACTTGAAATTACAATGCTAACTACTTCAAATTCTACACAAAGTGTAACACATTCAATTGGTGCAGAAAATTGTAATTTTATTAAGGAAAATGCACGTGAAAGGTAAAAATTAATTGATAATCGTAAACTTAATCAGTTCATAAAGCAATAGATAATTAATTAAAAGTCCAATGAAAACTGCTGTCATTCAAATGGTAATTCAGTTTTGAAGAAATTGGTAAAACTAAATCACCTCTCAAAATAGTAGCATACAAAATTGATAATTTATGTGAGAAGTATAATTGTAACTGGCTCATTTATTACTCAGCATTTAATATAAGGAAAATGTTGGTGGTTTTGCACGGCTTTAGAGCAAGACATCTCGTCTACTAGAATGCACCTAGGCGCATCTCAAACGCCTTTCCTAACATTACGATGGGCAGTAAGTACTGAAGTAAAGGAATTCTTGCAGACAAACTATATGATTTACCGCTTGTCACGGCGTCTGAGGAGAGAGTAATTAGCAACGAGGTTCACCCTAGGACGTTAATTAAAACGGGAAATTCATAAAAGACGTCAGTTCCTGATACGTCACAGTCTTATCAGTTCTGCACTTTAATGCATTCCTCCGTGGCCAAAACTGCGTGATTAAACCAGGTAAATTGCAAAGAGAAAACTATGACAAAATAATTATCACATCCAAAGATAATTGAGCTCAGTTCACTAAACAAAATAAAAGAAAGAAGTAAAACTGTCAAAATACGTGAAAATGTAAACAAACCTAAATAAATCAATAAAATGTACAGGAAGAGTAGATTGGGAAAGCAAAGAAATTTGGTTAAAAATTATTACAGTGAAACGTCTAATACAAACCTCAAGAAATCTATTTAGTACAATAAATCATTAAAAAAATTTCTAATGTAGGCTTTGCGATATTCAGCATATGGTAAAATAAGGCATTCTTATCACCAGTATGACTTGTGTTTATCAGTAACTTGACATTACATTGTAATACAAGTTAACAGGCACTTCTCATTAAGCATACAAATCAACATTAAACTCCTTATCTGACTGCAAGGGTGAAGAAGACAACTTGTTTTAATCAGAACTTTGTATTACGGGGCGAGATCGCAGCCACCTTGGCCTTTCTTATAAGTTATTCCTGCATAACTTAATTTCCAGATTTAATATTTAAAACGAAAGCTTGCAAAGGCAGAGCAAACAGTAATTTCGAAACACAACTTCTTTTACTCATTTCACATCTATAAATGTAATCACAGGTTCCTTCAGTATTTAGTTATTCCCAAACCACACGGGGAAATATGGACAAAACTGAAACTGTGCTAACTTCAACAAATATTTACGTTGTCCTCTCTATAACATGTCAAGCTTTGATTTGATTTTTAATGTCTGGTCATATTAACAAGATTTGTAAAAAGGAGCATCCACGATGGATGAGATCACTCCACCTTACACAAGGTTCCACCAGTAATGTGAACTTCTGATAAACAAATCTGTTTACATCCTAGTTACCCTACTCGTGAGTATGATGGTCCACTTAGAGATATCCATCACGACAGGTTGTCATCCTCGCACGCTCTTGCTTCGGCCAGCCCCTCCGACTATCTGCTCGCCGGCTTACTCTCGAGTCTGGCTCCGTGCGTTATCTCGAGGAAGGACTTAGGTTATTTACACATAGCAAACATCACGACGCATTTCTCAGTTATACTGCTAAGCTATGTTACTATTAGTTAATCACATTATCCCCCTACCCTCTGGAAAACTACTAATACAAAATGCTACTTAATTCTCAGAAAGAAAATCCTGAAGGTTCTTATCAGTAGCAAAGAACATTTTAGTTTTTTTAAAGGTAAAAAGTAATATTTTGAATCCTGAAAAGTACGGTTTTTAATTTAATTTCATTCAATACATTGTTCAACCTAACGTTTCTGAAAATTTTTTTAAAGCATTCTTCCAATTTGTGTTAAAGGATACTACAAAACAAAAAAAAGGTAATAATTGACACAAGGAGTCCCTAACCACTGGAAGTTTGAATACATTACAATACATAGTTATACAATCATCTTGTTCCACCACAAATATAGCACAATATTCAACTGTTCCTTGACTGTGTCTCTACCCTACTTGGGTACCCAATACATGCAAGCCTGCCCCGAGACCTGCTGCAGGTATCTGTGTGTTACTTCCTCACAAGCAGTGTCTCTAATCAAAATGTATTTCATTACATTTTTTGTAATGTACTCACTGGACATATTTTTACTTAAGTGTAAAAATAAAATAGTTGTTAAAATAATGCAAAATTTAACTTTGGGTAGTTCACTTTTCCTCAGTAAAAATGTTAAGTCTTCTATCCAATGCCATTTGAATCCAGAGCCGTGCACTTGACAGTCACATTTGAAAATTCTTATTTTTGAGTCCTGTATTCGAGGTCATCTAGTCAACATATTTTTTACTTTTTTGGACTAATATAAACATTTATATTACAAATATTTTTTAAGATTTTGATTGTTTTACCTTGCTGACTTATAATCATCATAACTCTCGTTATTATCACATTTTTTGCAGTTTTAACTGTAAACAGAAAGATATCCTGGTCCAGGAATAAATATGTAATTTGGAGAGAAACCATAACATTTTGATTATTTTTCCATTTTCCAGAGAATTTATTTTAACAATTACCTCTACAAATACTATTTCCAACTC
>NQII01003512.1:27823-62759 GCA_002778355.1 Clitarchus hookeri | reverse complement strand
TCACGCGATCAAATGGAAAGTAGAATAAAAATCACAGCTTTCTCTTAAGTCACAAAAATTTACAGATGTAATATAGAAATGCTTGTTTTTGTAGTTTACATCTGCAACGACTACTGTAGTCTAAAATGTCTACTTGTGATGGCCGGCATAGAATATAGCGTAATAAAATATTAAAATATTGCTCATCCCAAAGCCGTTACTGAAAGTCTTGTGCCGTTGTGTTATTGCAGGCCCCATAGGCAAGTGCATGTTACATTTCCTACTGTTATTTCTTACTGCCATTGCTGCAATGACCACGCTCCAACCACAATCTAGCGCACACAAAATACCTGTGTTTGAAGAATTATAACCCAAAACATCTTAATGGTAGGCACGGACCGGTAGAGACTTGGAGACACGTCGAGTATGTAAATGTGTAGACGAGCAGAGAAGAGGGCCACAAAAGCACCTGAATTAGACATTTTAGTGATATATTTATCCAACACCTCCAATGCCCGGGATGATGCAAATGCCAATNCAACACCTCCAATGCCCGGGATGATGCAAATGCCAATCTGTTTATATTGATCTTCATTTATTGTTTGAAAACTGAATTGAGAAATGAAAATTTATAATGTTCCCGAAATTTTCACAATTTCTTTTCCTTGAACATTGAACCTGTGGCGTTGATCATAGAACTCATAAATTACTAAGCGCTAGCCTGGATTAGGTCTTTCTTATTACGTAATTTTAAAAGACCATATAGTGATCTACAACTTGCCTCTATAATAATATATTGCTTGAATTTCATAATTAATTTTTTCTATATATATTGTNCTATAGTGATCTACAACTTGCCTCTATAATAATATATTGCTTGAATTTCATAATTAATTTTTTCTATATATATTGTGAGGGAGTTGGTATTTCAAGTAAATTCTAGGAAAGTTGCATCTAAAGCAGTGTTAAAAAAAGTGTATATTAATGTTGTATTCATAAATTTTCACTGTCTCAAGTATGTTTGCTTTATATGTCTTTCAACCCAGGATTACCTATATAACGCATAATAAAATCACTCGTTACCCACTTAATTTGAAATGTCTTGTTAATTTTGGGTCCTATTATGTGTTCATTAACGATTGCATTGATGAGTAAAATTTGGTAACTCACAAAAGATGCCTCAACTTACCTTTTAAATGTTGCCTCACACTTTTTATTTATACCCCATAGAAATTAATTGGCAACCCAAAAGTGGAAGCTTATGCTAAATATAATTCCCTAGAGGGTGTAATTTCTGGAGAAAAAAAAAAAGTGGGATAGTTCCTGGAAAATTGAAGATATGGGTAGTTTATGTAAAAACGGAAATGGATTGTTTTCTGGAAAATGGCAGATGAGGGTAGTTTTTGCAAATGGGAGATAGAGGTGATGTCTGGAAATTGGGAGATTGTGGTAGAAACTAAAATATAGCAGATGGGTATTTTCTGAAAAGTGAGGCATGGTGTCAAGAAAATGAGATATGGGAATAGTTTGTGGAAAATGGAAAAGTGTTATATTCTGTGGAAAATTGGAGATGGTACTTTATCAGTGATAGTGTGAGGTAATAGTCGTTTCTGAGAAATGGAACACTGTGGACTTTCCTGAAAGCTGTGGATTGGGGGTACTTTATTTCAAAATAGGTAATACGGAAATTGAAAAAAAAATTAAAAGATGTTTTAGCTTGTGAGAAATGGGAGATTGTGTGGACAGATTTTGCAAAACTGGAGATGAGTTTCTTGGAAATGGGGAATGGTGGTATTTTCTTGAAAAATGAAGATGGGGTAGTTTATGGAAAACTGAATATCATAGTTTATGGAAAACTGGATTTCAGAGTGATTTCTGTAAGTTTGGAGAAGAGCGAGTTTCTGGAAAATGGGTGATAGGGGACTTTTTTGGAATATAGCAATGGGATTAGCATCTAGAAAATTGTAAATGGGGATAGATACCAGATAATGAGAGAGGTCGGTAGCCTCTGGGAGATGGAGACATTTTCTGAAATGCGAGAAATAGTGGCAGTTTCTGGAAAATTGGAGGTAGGGGATTTATTGGAAAATAAAAGATGGGGTAGTTTATGAAAAAAGCAGTTTGGTGGTATTTTCTGGAAAATAGGTGATGATGGTGTAATTATCTAGTTTAGGGGCTTTTCTGAAAAACACAATAAAAATTTAAAATTATGATATATTTCTACTCTACTAATGATGCAGAACACGAATATACTAGGGGCATCGCTTTAAAATAAGTGCAACATATTTTTAAAAATTGAACAAGTTTGTGAGATGATTGTTTCTGACAGTTTGTTTACGTTTATGAACGAAACGTTTTATACCAACAAAAGTTGTTTTAATGAATTTAGCATAGCTTACCTAGTTGATATTGAAGCGGCCGTAGTGTTAAAATAAGTAGAACATATTTAAAAAAACTTGCGAAATATGTTTGTTTGTGTCTATTAACGTCAGAGGAATTATACCAGCCCCCTACCTAGGTGAGTCAATTTACATTCTTTTGGTGTGTTTTACGGTTCCTTTAAATCCCTGCAATCCTACATTCGTATTTTAGTGTAAAACCCAAACATCCTAGGTTAGTGTAAAACCCAAACATCCTAGGTTAGTATAAAACCCAAACATCCTAGGTTAGTGTAAAACCCTACTATCCTAGGTTAGTTTAAAACCCTAACATCATAGGTTAGTGTAAAACCCAACAATCCTAGGTTAGTTTAAAAATGTAAAATAGTGATTCTCCCATTGTGGGGTTAGATGGGCACATATTACGAAATTAGTCGGACGTTAATGCCCCTAGTATATTCGTGTTCTGCATCATTAGTAGAGTAGAAATATATCATAATTTTAAATTTTTATTGTGTTTTTCAGAAAAGCCCCTAAACTAGATAATTACCCTGGGGGTAATTTAGAATTTCTAAAAAAAAATTATGTAATTTCTGGAAAATGAGTGATTGTAGTAATTTCAGGATAATGGCAGTCTGGCGAAGTTCTTGGAAAATGGGAGAACAAGGCAGTTTTTATTAAAATCAGATGAGGGTATTTTCTGGAAATTGGGTGATGAAAGAATTGTATGGAAAATTGGAGATAAATAGGGGAGATTCTAAAAAATGGGAAATGAGGTAGATACTGGACAATAGGACATGGTGGTACCTAATATCTGGATAATGAAAGATGAAGGCCATTTTGAGAAAATGGGAACTGGTGTAGTTTCTGGAAAATAGGAGCTGGTGTAGTTTCTGGAAAATGGAGATGTGGTATTTTCTGGAAAATTGGAAATAGCAGTATTTTCTGGAAAATGGGAAATATTTACTTTTTCTGAAAAAATGCTAGGCTGTGGTACTTTCTGGTAATTGGGAGTGTGGGGTAGTTTATGAAAACTAGGGATGATGGTGGTTTCTAGAATACGGAGTTAAGAGTACTTCCCAGAAAATAGGATATGGGTTTACTAAATACTGGAGAATGGGTGATGGGGTGAATATCAGCAAAATTGAAGATGGTTTTTAGGAAAAATGATGAGCGTGAATTCTGAGTAATTGGAAAATGGGATAATTTTCTGGAAAAAAGGATTTTGTGGTTATTTCCAGAAAATTTGAAATGATTTTTTTTCTAGAAAAAATTGGAATATGAGAGAATTTAAAAAAAAAATTGGCGATAAGGGAATATTTGGAAAATTGGAATTGGGGAAGATCAACGAAAATGTGACTGTGCAGTTTCCCAATGTGCAGTTTCTCAAAAAATATTGGTTACAGAAAAAAAACACATTAAGGTAGTTTCTGGAAATAGATGTGGTATTCTCACGAAAAGATGTGATGGTAGTTTCTGAAAAATTGGAGATAACTCAATGGATGATGGAGGAGTTTCTGGAAAATAGTACAATGGTGGTTTTTGTAAATTGAGATTTTTGGGTATATTCTGGATAATATAACATGGGGTAGATTCTAAAGAATGGAAGTTAGAGGTTGATTCTTGAATATTGGAGATGGGAGTAGTTAATGGAAAATGAGGGATTGCGGCCTTGTTTGGGAAATGGATATTGAGGTAGGTTCTGAAAATGGCAGATCATTTAGTGTATGGAGGATAGAAGTTTGGAGTTGTTTATGGAAACTGGGTGATAAGGTTAGATACTGAAAAATGTTTGTTGGCGAATTTACTAGAAAATGGGAAACAGGTTTTTTTTCTCTGGAAAATGAGTGAGGGTGGTGTTTCTGGTAAAGCGAAATGGGGTAGTTTTGCAGAAATCCCAAAAATAGGGTTTATTCTGAAAAAGGGTAGATTGTGGTACTATCAGGAAAATCTGGTAAAGAAGTAATTTCTGGAAATTAAGAGACAGATGGTGTTTCTGTATTCTGGAAAATGGAGGATTATGGTAATTTCTCGAAAATGGGAGATGTGGGTAGTTTCTGGAAATCTAGAGTACTGCAGGGGTTAGATATTAAAGGTGGTAATTGGGAAATTTTCTGGAAAATTGGAGACTGGAAGTATTTGTAAAATGGGAGTAGGAAATTCTTCTGCAACATCAGAAGGTATTGAATCTATAAAGCCATGAACTTGTCTTCCAGAATAGTCATCTCTTTCTGAGTCACAATTTTATCTACTGTTATACAAAAACTGAACACCAGTCACCATGAATCTGATACATTTTCTAGTACATACACCCGCTGTGATTAGAAATCAGTATGAATTTTCCTACAACATTGGAAGCTTATTTATCAAGAAAGTGCTAAACTTTACTCCAGAATAACCATCTCATTCTGAGTTTATCAGCACATGTTGACAAGGTCTCAATACATCTCGCATATATTTGTATATGACACATTACAAAGCTCTCTTAAATATGAACAAGGTAAGTCTTGCAGAAGCCAAATAAAAAGGTTTTTATACCTCGAGAGCATTTGGTTGAAAATAGCAGTTATTCTAATAATTACCACATATTTTAATACACACACCAGCTGTAATTAGGATAGTGTGTGATTTTTTCTGCCGCACTGGAAGGTTTTGAATCCGTAAGACCCAAAATTTGTCACCTAGAATCTCCATAGCGTCCTGACTGTCAAGTTTGCCAGTGGTCAGCCAAAAACTGTGTAACATGTTCACTTCAGCTGACATGCTTTCTTGGTTCCTTGATGCTTAGGTGCGCTTCTGTGTCTCAAATCCTCTAGTTCTATGAGTGGCATGCGCCCATCTTGCTCCGACATTCTTCCTTCGTTCCTTTTCTCGTTAAGATAGGCACAGAGCAACACCAATGAAAGCAGAGATTCAAAGCTTAACTTCACTTCAGTTTTCGCTTGTTATGCTGTGAAAGTTACGTCATTAAAGTCAAGTCGATTGTGGCCGGGCCTTAATGCTATGTGAACGGTGGAAAATAAGTTTTTTAAGGCTGTGCTATAATCACAGTACGAAATAGCAGTAGAAAATAGAGCACGCACTTCTTTACCACGCATGCTAAATAAAGAACAACGTACAAAATGGAATGGCCGCCTGCTCGCCATAAGTCTGTAAGAAGGATAGAAAATTTTATAATTTCTTACGAAGCTGTCTATACCGGCTAATCACAATTCAGTGATTTCAACTACGCTAATCAAGAAAATTGCTGTTAAGGCGTGTTCAACAATGCACTAATGCGTAAGAAAACTGACTCGGAACCCGTAAATGGAACAAGCTGATGACGCGAGATGAATTTTTAATTATTCTACAATATAAATGCACATACAGTCCTGCAACTTACAAAATCGAAAATACTTATCTGTTGCAAATTACTGATATAGATTTTAAAATGTACACACCTCATTTTGTATGTTTTTACACCAGTGTTAGCACTGCAGCATACCATGTGCACAGGTTTATTACAACAAAAATAATAATAGCCACTGCAAATCCATGCACTTATGGCTGAGTACACTTCAATGGCCATGAAAACAAATATCAACAAACCAAATACTCTATTCCTATTGGCTACACGGAAGAGTTGGGAGTTGCCCAGCTTTCCTACGTGATCCGTATCAATGCAATTGTAGAACACGCCTAACGGACTGCAAGATACATTTCCGATTACAGTTTATTATTACAGAACATTTGTGCACGTGCCGCGTGTGTTTAGTGAATAAAAGTTTGACACTTTACGACGAACTTGATTTGCCACTAATTTTGTTTTTAAGTTCTTCCTAGTTTTTACAAATAAATTTATTTATTTAATTATGAATATGGCCCGAACAAAGTTAACACGTGGCAATATTTAGCATACATTTTAAAAATAAAAAATTGGAAGTTTAAACTTTATACTTTTAACATTTCAATAAAAACGTGTTCATGGTATCAGGTTAGCCTGTATCTAAATATCTGTGAACATGTAGGGCCTTCTAGTTTCTTACCGCGGTTGTACACAATACTTTCTCAGGCTCATGCGGTTATGGGTACTGCTATTTTCTTACTGGAATGCTACGGTAATTGTAGCACAGCCTTTATTACTTGAAATGTAAGGCTGCGTTTTGGCTACACATGTCTTTTTCGTAGAGGTAGATATGTACAAAAGCATTTACCGTGAAATATAAACCGCTGGTTATATAAACATATCAAAGCCATAGGTTCTCACGCTCAAGCAGAAAAAAGGTAAAACCACTAACCTAGACATAGATAGACGCGGTCAACGCCAGTTCTTTTTTCAAGAATATCAAAAATTGGAGTCCAAGGATGTCGTTTATCACGAAGACCTCGCCTGAAATTATCTCTCCATACCAGCAAATTGGATGCCATTATTACAATGACTTTAAGATTCAACTCACAAAACAAACTACAAAATGCATCAACGATTAACAATTACTGCCACCACTTTTCGTTCCGACCATAGAGTAGTAACAAAGGTATATCAATAGAGGACACTTCTAAATTTTCCAAAAATCCACTAAATAGAGAAGTCGAAGGCGGGTGACATCTAAATAACAAATTTGAAAATAAACGGATGGCTACGCCGCTAAGCAGCCGTTCCGTTTTTGTTGACATCCGCTAGAAAGCGTAGTATTCGATTATCAAGTTATTGTGGTTCAAAACTAAAGACGATGTAGACCGATTATTCATCTACTGACAAAGTACACAACATTGAAGTATACCACATACAAAAAACCAAATATGAGGTAGACCGATCTCGCTGGCAACGCATAACCAGTCTGTGTCCCTAAACGGAAATGTTCAAACCTACACGTCCAGCTAGTTAGTAGGGATGGAATTTTGGAATAAAAAACGAATCCGGGCTGCTGCGGGATGAACATCGTGCTGGTGGCTGCTCCTTCTCCGGGATCTGCCCGCCAATTGGGACCAGCAAAGGCCTAGGACTTCTGCGAGTGCTGCGTGACTGCAGCAGCTTCGGTGCGGTGACTACTCCGCAACTCGTCGCGTCCCCAGGTGGCAGATAGGGGATCCCCAGGCCCTGGGGTGGCTGGGAATACTCAGATACCAGCCCGTGGAGCAACTGACCGGTGCGACAGCGCCGTCGTCGTGGACGTCTGGGACCTGGGCGGCTCAGTTCGAGTTGGCGAAGTGCATCGTGCGAGAGGCAGCTCAATGATTAAGGTGGGGAAGGGGATCTCGAGGTGCTGAAACATGCGAAGTGTAGCGAACCTCGCTGCTGGATTCTACGGCCTACTGACTGTGGATGCGTGAGGAATGGTCATGTAATGCCTCGGACCTCGGAAGTTTCCTGATGTCAGCCTCCACTCCTGGGCCAGCTGCTTCGCCCCCAGCCTGGTAGGTCCCGGATGTCACACCGAGCCAAAGCTCACCCCGACCAACGGACTATTTTGGGGGAGAGGGAGGGGGTGCCCCCCTTCAGCAGTCACCACACCTTCACCCACGGTGTGGAGACCCTGATGTCAGCGTGGACGACAGAAGATGGAGTAGGTGCCATGACTGAGCTGCCCAGATCACCAATGCCCACGACAAGAAGCAGGAGGGCCCTGCATTCAATGGCTGCTGTCAATATTATTGTGCTGGTACGCCTGCAAAGAAATATCGACAGCAGTTTTTCCCCCTCAAGGTTGCTTGCGCCCACAGCCCCGCACTCTTTCTCTTCTAGATTTTCAACTCCACATTAAAGAGCATGGATTCCACACCTGCTGCCTCCTTTAGCATTTTTAATGCATGAATATGTTTGAACTTCTTCCCCGTCGGGAGGGTTTTTACGGTGTCTATGCCAGTTTCCCCCTCCCCCTTATTAGCTATAGCCTCAGCTATAGGTACACACTAGGGGATCCAGTCATGGCCAAAATCCTGGCCATGACTGCTTTATCCCTCTTTGCCGCATTGCACGCCTCCTTTCCTCAATTCCCTCTCTTGTAGGCGTATGGGGCCTAGCCCTGAGACTCACCTTAGTCCAGTCCCTGCCCCCGGAAAAAAATAACCCTTAGTAATAGAGTAGTTAAATAAAAAATATAAATAATGGAATAAAAAAAAACTTTATCAAACGAGTCCTTTGAGATGTTTCTAAACTTCCTCTAACTAATTTGATATGTAGTTTTTTTTAGATTAAAATTAGCGAACATATTTTATTCATATAAAAATGATTGTCTTTTCAAAATTGAGATAAAAAAATTGCATTAATCACTGTTAGCATACTGACTTTGATTGTTGTGTTCCTTTGGTGACATGTTGATATTGAGTACATTCGCATAAAGCATCTAATAGGTCTACCTCATCTTTAGTCCATGGCATATTCCAAAGAAACACAAATATCAAAGTCACAGATAACAATGAAAAACATGTTAAGTATACCTTAATTTTTAAATAATAAGCAAAGGTTTTTTTTATAAATATTTCTACCAATTTTAATTGCTGCATTACAAATTGGTTATAGGAATTATAAAAACATCTCAAACCCTTGTTTACTTGAAATCTAATCATATTTCTAACATAAAATCTAATATACGCCATTTTTGCTATTTATGTGGACAGAAATGCAGTTCAATTTTGGGACACGGATATTAGTTGTATGCAGCCAACGAGAACAGTCCACCTCATATTTGGTCTAAGAAATATTTACTCTAATGCTAGATTCAGAGTTTTTGTCATTACTATACAAAGTATTATCACATCCTGAAATGTTCAAGTGAATTCAACAAATCCTAGGTGAGGGATTCTGATCTGGTCATATCCGAGTTTAAAAGCATGCACTTTATCATCAGAGCTACGAAGCTTTGATGGGGATTGGTCTCTGTCAAAGTTGTTCTAAAAGCATTACCAGTGTTTTACTTCGTACATGTTCGACTAGAATATTAAAACATTTGCATGCCACTTTTCGTAAACAAATAAACATGATCAAAATTTTTAGCCTGATAAAGACCAGTTTCAAGAAAGCATTATTTCATATGCCACAATATGCTACACATTTAACAAGCATCACTCCTGCGTGGTCTGGCATTGCAAATGTCATCAAGTCATCCGCCCACAGTCGCTGCACCAGTGCATCCCGCGGAACACGCACGACGTGCGTCCCCGCATCATTCACTTGGGAACAGGTCATGGCCCGATACCGGGTGATCCAACCGAGTGCCTGTGGTGTCCCTAGAAATATCTGTGTAATTAGGATAGGAATCAATTGTTAGAATATGTAGTAAATATCATTAGAATTTATTACCCACGGGCAAATGTTCATGAACTTCGCCCCTAGGGGATTGCGAAGTAATCTCAGAATAAATGCACGCAATCTGCATATTTAATGATGTGTATAGTAGCAAGGCTATGGTATTTGAAGTGTTCTATATAATTTTCCGAGTGCAATTGTGTGTCTAATCAAGCCAATTAATGACGTGGGAAATAATTAATCTTTCTTTCAACCTAACTGTTCCGGTCGTAGAGTGCCCCAAAATCTAACAGACTTAAATTTCCCACGTGCTCTGCAAAGCACCACATAATCATTTTTATATTTAAATTAGTGCTTAATCAAGAGGTCTTAACTCTCTACAGGATCAAGAAAACTCGCTCAGAATGTTTTAGTGTTTTATGTGTATATGTTTCAAGTTCAATGTTAATGAGGTCAGTTAATTAAATTATCTCGCAGAGTGGAGCCAGCTCTCGGCAAAAACGCTGCTCGCCTTCGCCATCTCTGGAAGTCTGATTCCGCGGGTCGTAGGTGCTGGACGTGCATCGCATCGCAGGGGACTTTCATACTTTTTTCTGAACATTTAACTGCAATAGGTTAATGTAATTTACTGCAACTTTTATTTAGTTTACCAACAGTCTTCCCGCGTTCGCAGCACCTCTCTGTCAGCTCAATTTACTTACCCCGGAGGTTTAATTACTATTGAAAGTTTTCGCACTATTCTTGGCATTTTTGTATAGTAACAGCCGCTGGTAGATCTTGTGAGTCAGGCCCGCTTTAATTTGCATTGTATACATGTAACTGTGTACTCTATTTGGCAATACAATTTACTTGCGTTAATCGAAACTTGAGAGTTCTTATTTTGTGTTGTATTCAGAATCCTTGCCCTATCCTGGAAGTTATCGATGCCTCAAGGAGGCATCCTTCATTTATAAGGCAAAAAGGTAATATTAAGGCATGCTGGAGAGAGTGAATACCCCGGCTATATATATTACGTTTTCCTGTAAATTTGTACCTTGTGTGTCAGGGGATACAGCCACGTGGTCATTCGGCTCACGATCATGAGAACAGTGACTTCGTACTCACCCAGTGAGCTGGCGCCCATTCTATTCCAAATAAGAATATTGCGTTATATTCTGATTTGTCTTAATATAGTCGCCGGACGACTCACACATTACTATCCCTGTCTGCTAATGTAACGTTAGCATAGCTTATATATTACCACTTTCGGCTTGGTCAAGCACGAGCTTAAGGCGTGCTACAAAGACTCGAATTAAATCGAAACACGATGGCTAGACACATAAATGTCAACCTAGATAATGTTAAAGTATCTAGTTTCAAGTGTTAAGTAAAATTCCTTATGATAGCGCCACTTGTCAGTTCTTCTATCTCTATGGTTTCTTCTTTGTCACATTATCTTCTATGCTATCTTGTTTAGTTGTGTTGTGTTGTTCGTCCGGGACAGTGCTTGTCCGATCGTTTATAATAAAGTGCTTTTAGTATTCAAGGCATTTTACTTCAATAGATAAAACATATTTTATAATTTTCCTCACAAAAAACAGAAAAACCATTAATTCATAAGTAAGCAGTAACGGAGACAAAATTAATTATTCAATAGTGTTTAAGTTTCTTGGCTTATAAATAGACAGTTTACTAAACTGGAAATCTCATACTGCATATATTTTACCTAAACTAAGGTTAGCCTCTTTCGCTTTACGAAGAGTTGCAGAAGTCTTGAACAAAAATGTTTTTTTCGCATATTTTCATTCAATCATCTGTCATGGTATAATTTTTTTTGGTAGTTCCCCTGATATTAAAAAAAGTGTTTTACATGCAAGAGAGATCTGTAAGAATAATCATTGGAAAATAAAGTCAGACTCATGTAGATTTCTTTTCAAGAGCTCAGAGATTTTAACATTTTCATGTGAGTACATGTTTTCAGTACTGATATGTGTATCCAAAAACAGTAATATATTTCAGAGTGAGTCATTTCATAAGCATGCCACTAAAATATAAAAACACGCCTGGCTTCAGATAATTTTTTTTAACTTGTCCATAAGAGGTCGTCCTACCTTTGTAGCCACCGTGTCAATAAATTACTACAACAACTTCAAGAAATCAGAACTCAAAATACAGCGGCAAGCCATTTCACATACATTTTTCATTAAAAAGTTCAGTGTATAACATATTNGAAATCAGAACTCAAAATACAGCGGCAAGCCATTTCACATACATTTTTCATTAAAAAGTTCAGTGTATAACATATTTATATTAATGAAACGTCTACATTCATTTTCAATTCAACACAGGGTATGTTATTATATTTTGTTTTTTGTTACCAGCTTGCACGCTTATTTTAAATTGCTATTACTTTGGGAATTAAAAAAACAATTTTTTGGTGAATGAGTTATATTTCATCAGCGCTAACACTACTTTGTAATTTAGTGGAAGTTAAGTTCTACTAATACAATTTCTCTAAAAAAAATAATGGTATATGTACAATTACATTTCTGTAAACTATGAAACGTGGTTCGAAATCGCGANCAATTTCTCTAAAAAAAATAATGGTATATGTACAATTACATTTCTGTAAACTATGAAACGTGGTTCGAAATCGCGATTTCAAGCAGCGACTATGGAATAGAAATATTCAGTCTTAAGGCACACAAGAAAAAAAAAGACATTTTTCAAGAAGACGGCCTTGTTTGCCTGTGCTTGAGATAAGTTGAAACCATAGAACATATAGGCTAAAGCGATGTTCATGAAAATTAAATACCGACTTGAGACACCAGATAAGATGACTTGGGTTGGCATTACTGTGTTACTTGTTTGCAATGGCGTCCGCTGCAAAACAAGTTAAGGCCGCTGGTTTTGTAATATTTAGGCGACTACAGGAAGAAATACAGTACTTACTCTTGCAGACCTCGTATGGTATACATCATTGGACGCCGCCTAAAGGTAACATAAGTTAAAATTCGGTTTCTTTCAACTTATGAGCATGTTAATAAGGTTATGGTTGATAAAGTTGTCAAATCATACGTTTTGCACTGCCGTATAGTTTACGTTCTATACTATTTCAGCAGTTTATCGGAATATGTATTTTCGGCAAGCAATGGCCTGCTTGTTGAGTCCTAATATTAGTTATGTAATAGCTGTACTCTCGGGGCAGCGGCTTCCCATCGCTCCATCGTAGCCCTATTTATTAATTTTAGTAAAGGCAGCAGCAAATAAAATTTTAACTGATAGTTACTCGTTAAATAATTTATTGAAATGTTAAATGATGCGCTAGCAAACTGTTTTATCTATTACCATAATGCCTGTCCAATGATTACGACAAGATATACATCCCCGAGTTTCTCATTTTGGAATCTTATGGATCAATACTAAACAAATAAGTGGGAAGAATTCATGATAGAAGAGTTAAATTATAGCCACTGCTTTATGTCTAGTTAATAGCTCGTCGAAACGACCCAGTAGTTTTTATGTCCATACTTCCGTTGACAAAACTCAGACTGAGGTGATTGCCATACTGTTTTGTTGTATCGTATTGGCATGGTTGTGTTAATCACCAACTGACGCTACAGTGGGGTGTTTTATGTAGCAGTCAGGCTTCATCAACTGCACATTTACTTGTGTGGCAAGATTTCAACATCTCGCATCACAGTTGAACTGTGGGCAACAGCAAACCTAATAATTAAGTGAGTCTTGATCTTACAACCAACTTTGTCAGAATCTGTTTTTATATGTGCCTCATGAAATAACTTATTGGAGAATTGTTATCACATTGGATATTAACTTGATGAAATTATAATCATCATACTGATTGTTTGAGAGTTTGCAGTATTTATCATTTTAAACTCCTATTTTTTAGGTTATGGATAGAAAATTTGCATTTATTACTCATAATGGTAGTTACGAAGAACAGGGACTCGTGAGAAATATAACAGCAATACCTACCACAAAATGGTATGATTTAACTGTAGGTACTATTAATTCCATATTCCATGGTCTCGTTCGTATATTTTCCAGACAATGCATCATGATTGTGGGGAGGGCTATTATCACGGAAAATATGGAGTAAAAGTCCCATAAGACACAAAAGGTTGACATAACAATGCCCACAAATGGCTGCAGAACAGTTAGTTCATGCAAAATGTGAGCTGCTCTGCTTCATGGAGGATGCAAGCACATTGTTTTCCGGGCTTCATACATTTTTAATGCATTTATTCATTCATGAACACGCTGTACGTAAGAAACTGGCAAAAATGTATGAAGCTGTTAAACTGGTGCTGCCGTCGCCGACGACCGTAGCGCGTGCTGTGGGGAGCAGAGTGGCGCAGATTTCACATGAATTCACTGTCCTGGTAGCCATAATAAGACACAAATCAGCACTGAAGGCCGAAGGAGGGGGCGAAGGAGAATGCAATTCTACAACACAGCTGATATTAAGTAACGTAAATGCACTTAATATACTCGCCTATGTTGTTGGTGGAGTAACAAGATAATTGTACATAATTTTGCAAATCAGTCACAGAGCTTCCTTCATTTGTAAATCACGTACCTCTACAACTTTGTTTAGGGACAGTTTTCTACATTAATTAATTAATTCGAGTCTATGCGTGTAAGTAATGATGTTACCTTTAAATATTGAAATAAAATAATTTTGATGGAAATAGCCTGGGCTATAAGCTACAGACCACTGAACAGAATGGTGGGATATAGTGGCGCAGGGATGCGAGAAGTACACTTTCATTCCACAGCATACTTGCATACAGTTGCTATTCAAACAACCCTGACAATGACAGGTGCATATGAGTGCATCCAGGAGGTGATGTAGGACAGTTTCCTAGTGTTGTGCAGACGAGATGTGTTCAGTGTCACAATAGGTTTTTTTTTTAAATACTTTTGCATTGCATTATGCATGCATTCTAAAGCCCAAGTTTTCTCCAAAACTGTGAATCACATCCCATAAATAATTTCATTACATCACTGAATTTCAAACGCGAGGCCACAGGTAATTATGAAGAATCACTGCTGATTTGAAGCAAGCCTAAATAACTGAAATTATGAATTTTGTACATTTGACTTTTGTAAATGTACCATGTTGAAATGTGCGAGTGTGTTTTGTTTTTCCTTTGGTAAAAATGTTATGTTGTGCGTGGTGTTACATTAGCCTTTACATCCTATAATGTGAGATTCCTATTGTGTGCTTTGAATAATAGATTGTGCCCATGTGGTTATTATTCAACATTATTAGTAGAGCTAATACACACCAACTTCCAAAGGCTTATTATTTAAATTTTTTGGAGAAGCCTGTATCTTCCATAACTACAGATGAAGATTGCAAGTNAAGCCTGTATCTTCCATAACTACAGATGAAGATTGCAAGTTGTAGCACTGTGGTTGAATGAACTTTGTAGCGATGAAGCAAGTGTTTGATTTAAAACCAGTAGTTAATGTTTGTTAATTTGCAGTCTTTGGCGTGCACAGGGTAAGGTAATTGCAGAGGGGTGGGGGTAATTGAAAACNGTTGTAGCACTGTGGTTGAATGAACTTTGTAGCGATGAAGCAAGTGTTTGATTTAAAACCAGTAGTTAATGTTTGTTGATTTGCAGTCTTTGGCGTGCACAGGGTAAGGTAATTGCAGAGGGGTGGGGGTAATTGAAAACACAAACTGAGAATATATTTTAACATATTCATAACAAATAGCCTATACTGCATTACACCTGTTTTAATTTAGTAGTCCTTTCAAACACAGACTGTTTAGTGTTGGAATTACTGACGAAAGCCTAACTTGCATCTCCTGTGCCTGTTTTTTCTCTATGTATTACTTTGGGTTGAGTTGAGATTTGAGCAGCTCTTAACAACTAGGCCCAGAGAGATGATGATGGTGAAATGAGGTGAGAATGGAGTAGCACCGCAATGCAAGGGCAGGAGAAACTGGAAATCCCTGAGAAAACTCACCGACTGCATTGCCCAGCACGATTCCCACTTGCAAAAATCCAGGAGTGGCCCGGCCACGGAGTGAACCTGGTTCATCTTGGTGGGAGGCGAGTAGGCTAACTGTTCAGCAACTGCGGCCCCCATTACTCTGGTTCTGTTTGAAACCTGCTGAATGGAGTACAGCAGAACCTCATTAAATCAGATCAATTAGGACCAGAGTTGATCCGGGTTAACGAAAATGCGAGTCAATCTGAGAATGTGGGGAAAAAATCTATAAAAGACAGCATACTTGCAGAAAAAGCCTTCTATATAGTCATCATGTGCAGTCCCATCTAGCACACGCTGGTCTGTCATTCTCGCTCAAAATTTGTTGATAGGGTATAACAATTTTCGTTCGTAAATTTTAGCTAATATGTAATGGTTAAGCTTAGGCTTCTTAACCTTCACATTATTTTTTATTTGTTCCTTTAAATTGGTTTGCGTTATCTAAGAGATTCGAATCAAAGGAGGTCGACTTAACGAGGTTCTACTCTATGTCCAAAATAATGCTTAGCTGTTGTGTGTACTGAAAATATAAAATTAGTAAGATTAATAGTTATTTAGCTAATGTCATGAAGCAGTTGAGATGCACCTGCACACGCCTACACGTGCAGCGAAGGGGAGATCTCGGGATAACAGGATTAGCCTCACTTGTGTTGTGAACTGCCGCAGGCCATCTTGAACGTGGGGAGTCGTCCTTGGATGCAGCTCTCAGGGAGACGGAAGAGGAGGCGGGCCTCAAAAAAGCAGACTTCAAAATAATGGACTTTGAGGAGACTTTGCATGTAAGCTGAAGGAGTTTCAATTCTTGGAGTTGTTCAATCCATGATGCCTTTATCATAAAATGTATTTATAGGAGACTAAACAATATGTGGTTATTATCTACAATAGTGACATATTTGAAAGGAAATATATCTTGTTATAGTATTTGTTACTTATTATTTCCCCGAAAGGCAAAACTTTTTTTGCATAAAATCTGCTTAGTGAGGAGGGCTGTAAATGTTAGGAAAATTTTGTATTACAAATCTTTCCACAAAAATTTGCTGCAGAAACACTTACCACGTCTATTTGTGGCATCTTCACACTTTTTGAATCAAATCCTGGAAAAATCACCCTGTGTGCAACATTTTTGGTTATTTCCTAAATATGTTGTGAATCGCAAGTGTTTTATACTTCTTGTAATATAAAATAACTATTTTGGTTAAATTGAACTTTTACTCATATTCATATCAATTGTATGTAATTCGTAATTGATATGAATATGATGGACTGTAAAGCATATTTCCCTTTACACAAGAGAACTGGTTAGAATGAGGTAATATTTGCATTGTGCACATATGCACTCTCTCTGCCCAATGGGTAAATGAAGAAGTAATTGTACATAAAACACATACTCTATGGAAGTAGGTATATAATATTTAGACAAACCATTTCAATTTATGTACACTATGAGAATTGTAAGAGAGAGTATTCCTGCTTGTGAGCAACTTGATCTGCCTCACTGTCGACGAGACATCAAGCCATCCCTACCTACCTGTGGTGTATGTTCAGTACGAGGCCCACGGCAAGCCGAAGAGTGTCACGTACTGGCTGGCCGAGCTGGTCGACCCAGACGCCGAGGTGAAGCTGTCAAAGGAGCACCAGGCGTACGACTGGTTCCCGCTCGAGAAGGCCTGCGAAGTTTCAGAGTTTGAAGACGCACAGAAGCTGCTGAGAGCCTGCCACGAGTTCCTCATGGCCCAGAAGAAGTGATCGAGAATGTGCCTTGGGTTGGAGACCACTACGCTTGCACGTGTCCCCTGTGGTCCAAGTCTTTTTCCTTGTCATTCCCACTTGTTGAAATTGTTAAACGTAGTGAAGGTCTGTCGGGTATGAGAACATTGTGAAAATTTGTATTTTATATTGTGCAGTGTAACATTGACAGTTTTGCTTTGCTCATATTATTTGAAAAGTAGCTTATTCAGAGACTTCTGGTGTCTGCCGTGCGACATTCTGGCAAAAAGTCGGGGCTTTGGTAACTTGCAATATACTTGCGTGACTTATACTGCTAAATAATTGTAACTCGTATATAGTGAATAATTTTTGTTCAAGGAAATTGGCATGACTGCATAAATAATTACCTGTGCTTTTTTACGTCACAAAACAAAGCCAGTAAATGGCTGATCTTTTGTACACATTTGTAGTTCTACATGTCTCGTAAGAGGGTGGAATGTGTAAAATGTCCACAGGTAAAAAAATATATAATTTATATACAATAAAAACATACCACTTAGATGTCATACATAGACATTTGGTGCAGGATGGAGGCACGCCAAAACAGAAATATGTAGAATGAGTTAAAACTCCATTTTCATGGTCTGATTTTATTTTCCAAAATGTCAGCCTATAATACCCATAACTAGAATAGTGTTATGAGGTGTGAATAGGATCATGGATATTGGAAAGAGGGTTACAGATAAAAGGACTAAAGTTAAGAAGTACAGTTAAATTGAGCAAGTTACACTATACATAGAGAGTTGGCAGCGAGGCAAAAACTAGTTTTGCTGGTGGTGTGATGATCTTAACCAACAGGATCTCCCTGTTTTATCAATTGAAATTGTAGCATGTTGACTGATACGCGGTGGCGTGCGGTAGAGGAAGGGTGGGCAGGTTTAGTATTTCCTGCAACTCAGTTGTGTTAGCATCTCAGTTAGGGAACCACGTACTGATACTGAGCGGTTCCCTCATGCGTCACGTATGTCAAACACGTGAGCTGAACCACTGCTATTACCTAGCTTCAACTTCGTAGAACCAGCAACTGCAGAACTTCTGACCACATACTGGGTTGTGTTTGCACTTGTCCNAGGTCGACTTAACGAGGTTCTACTCTATGTCCAAAATAATGCTTAGCTGTTGTGTGTACTGAAAATATAAAATTAGCTAAATAACTATTAATCTTACTAATGTCATGAAGCAGTTGAGATGCACCTGCACACGCCTACACGTGCAGCGAAGGGGAGATCTCGGGATAACAGGATTAGCCTCACTTGTGTTGTGAACTGTCGCAGGCCATCTTGAACGTGGGGAGTCGTCCTTGGATGCAGCTCTCAGGGAGACGGAAGAGGAGGCGGGCCTCAANCCGCAGGCCATCTTGAACGTGGGGAGTCGTCCTTGGATGCAGCTCTCAGGGAGACGGAAGAGGAGGCGGGCCTCAAAAAAGCAGACTTCAAAATAATGGACTTTGAGGAGACTTTGCATGTAAGCTGAAGGAGTTTCAATTCTTGGAGTTGTTCAATCCATGATGCCTTTATCATAAAATGTATTTATAGGAGACTAAACAATATGTGGTTATTATCTACAATAGTGACATATTTGAAAGGAAATATATCTTGTTATAGTATTTGTTACTTATTATTTCCCCGAAAGGCAAAACTTTTTTTNTGACATATTTGAAAGGAAATATATCTTGTTATAGTATTTGTTACTTATTATTTCCCCGAAAGGCAAAACTTTTTTTTGCATAAAATCTGCTTAGTGGGGAGGGCTGTAAATGTTAGGAAAATTTTGTATTACAAATCTTTCCACAAAAATTTGCTGCAGAAACACTTACCACGTCTATTTGTGGCATCTTCACACTTTTTGAATCAAATCTTGGAAAAATCACCCTGTGTGCAACATTTTTGGTTATTTCCTAAATATGTTGTGAATCGCAAGTGTTTTATACTTCTTGTAATATAAAATAACTATTTTGGTTAAATTGAACTGTTACTCATATTCATATCAATTGTATGTAATTCGTAATTGATATGAATATGCTGGTAAACAGAGAGAAAATACGTGTATTGGTAATGCCTAGTAAGAAATAGTTCTCAAGCAAAATATTGTCAAACTGAGTGTGCACAAGTGCAGTGTATTGCCACTTTGGTGTTATTTTCTAGACTCGGTTAAGCTTTCTTTGCACAAGGCCTAGGAATATACTGGAAGTAGAACTTTAGCAGTGCTTCAGAAAAGTTGCAAGTAGCCATTAATGGACTGTAAAGCATATTTCCCTTTACACAAGAGAACTGGTTAGAATGAGGTAATATTTGCATTGTGCACATATGCACTCTCTCTGCCCAATGGGTAAATGAAGAAGTAATTGTACATAAAACACATNTAATATTTGCATTGTGCACATATGCACTCTCTCTGCCCAATGGGTAAATGAAGAAGTAATTGTACATAAAACACATACTCTATGGAAGTAGGTATATAATATTTAGACAAACCATTTCAATTTATGTACACTATGAGAATTGTAAGAGAGAGTATTCCTGCTTGTGAGCAACTTGATCTGGCTCACTGTCGACGAGACATCAAGCCATCCCTACCTACCTGTGGTGTATGTTCAGTACGAGGCCCACGGCAAGCCGAAGAGCGTCACGTACTGGCTGGCCGAGCTGGTCGACCCAGACGCCGAGGTGAAGCTGTCAAAGGAGCACCAGGCGTACGACTGGTTCCCGCTCGAGAAGGCCTGCGAAGTTTCAGAGTTTGAAGACGCACAGAAGCTGCTGAGAGCCTGCCACGAGTTCCTCATGGCCCAGAAGAAGTGATCGAGAATGTGCCTTGGGTTGGAGACCACTACGCTTGCACGTGTCCCCTGTGGTCCAAGTCTTTTTCCTTGTCATTCCCACTTGTTGAAATTGTTAAACGTAGTGAAGGTCTGTCGGGTATGAGAACATTGTGAAAATTTGTATTTTATATTGTGCAGTGTAACATTGACAGTTTTGCTTTGCTCATATTATTTGAAAAGTAGCTTATTCAGAGACTTCTGGTGTCTGCCGTGCGACATTCTGGCAAAAAGTCGGGGCTTTGGTAACTTGCAATATACTTGCGTGACTTATACTGCTAAATAATTGTNTGCGACATTCTGGCAAAAAGTCGGGGCTTTGGTAACTTGCAATATACTTGCGTGACTTATACTGCTAAATAATTGTGAATAATTTTTGTTCAAGGAAATTGGCATGACTGCATAAATAATTACCTGTGCTTTTTTACATCACAAAACAAAGCCAGTAAATGGCTGATCTTTTGTACACATTTGTAGTTCTACATGTCTCGNTCTTTTGTACACATTTGTAGTTCTACATGTCTCGTAAGAGGGTGGAATGTGTAAAATGTCCACAGGTAAAAAAATATATAATTTATATACAATAAAAACATACCACTTAGATGTCATACATAGACATTTGGTGCAGGATGGAGGCACGCCAAAACAGAAATATGTAGAATGAGTTAAAACTCCATTTTCATGGTCTGATTTTATTTTCCAAAATGTCAGCCTATAATACCCATAACTAGAATAGTGTTATGAGGTGTGAATAGGATCATGGATATTGGAAAGAGGGTTACAGATAAAAGGACTAAAGTTAAGAAGTACAGTTAAATTGAGCAAGTTACACTATACATAGAGAGTTGGCAGCGAGGCAAAAACTAGTTTTGCTGGTGGTGTGATGATCTTACCCAACAGGATCTCCCTGTTTTATCAATTGAAATTGTAGCATGTTGACTGATACGCGGTGGCATGCGGTAGAGGAAGGGTGGGCAGGTTTAGTATTTCCTGCAACTCAGTTGTGTTAGCATCTCAGTTAGGGAACCACGTACTGATACTGAGCGGTTCCCTCATGCGTCACGTATGTAAAACACGTGAGCTGAACCACTGCTATACCTAGCTTCAACTTCGTAGAACCAGCAACTGCAGAACTTCTGACCACATACTGGGTTGTGTTTGCACTTGTCCACGTATTGCTGTCACCCTTCTACGTACTCCAGTAGTGGGAAATGCACAAAGCCGTAATACCATTACACATGTGTACGTCTTTATTTTATAGTTTTTACTCCCAGAATTTTAGCAAAAGTGCATATGTATTGCTTGTGTGATAATTGAGTTTACAGGTTCAGCCTGCTGTTGCAAGTTATTTGGAAGAGAAAGTGATACATAAAGCAGGAGTTTTCATACCACACTTGCTTTATTTTCTCCTATAAAAAGTTTGTAAAATGGTTTGCTTTCCCAGGGCCATTGTGAAGTGCAAAATAAAGACTCTTGTTGTCATTTCTACCACAGGGTTGGACCTAGCAAGAATTTTGACAGAGTGGACTAAATCTGAATATTTTTTTCCACTGGACATACAATGATCACTTGTGTGCCTGTTAAAACACTGGTGATTGTTATATTAAATTTGTAGTCCCACCCCCCTCGGTAGGGGAAAGGTGAAATGAAGATGCTATAAATGTTAATAACGTTCCACAAGTTTTTGGACCCAACTCCTCCCTGAGAAGCCAACACCGCAAGTTGTTCCAATAGCTTGCCTTAGCCACAGTCCTCCTGAAGACACTCGCGAGAGCCTCCAGCCGTCTTTACTGACGCCTTCTCCACCAGTGCAGTCGNACACCACAAAGTAGACAGCCACCCATACTGTGGACCAGGTACTTGAAGGTACCTAGTGCGCACATACAGTATAGCCCCAACCACTAGAAAGATACATGACGAAGCATCTGGGCTAACCAAGTCGGCTAAACCAGTTCCCTCCAGAGCATTAAACTCGCCGGAGGGGGTCCCAGGTACTTCTGGAATACACTCTAGCTACGGGTTTGTTGTCTAGCACCCTTCCTGCTAATGACGTTCGCCCACCGACAAGGGAGCAGCTGCTATTATTGCATCTCTCTACCTCCCTAAGTAATCAACTTATACCAGCCCTCAACTGTTTATCTCCCCGGGAGAGAGAGAGAGCACAAGCCGCCCGACTCTTAGTGGAGTCTCACTCCACTACCCTCCCTCCCAATTAGGGTTCGCCGACCCACCCATCCTGCTGTAGAGCTTCTACAATGAGGATCCCACTGGGAGTGATTTCACTGGACAAGACAGCCCACGAGATATTGACCACCGGGACACCAGCAAACCCTGCTTCAGTTGCAGCCGACGTCTGAAGGTCAAAGCCAGGACCTGCACCAAGGAACCGACGCCAGTGCTGAGCCAGCCACCCCTCGCGTTCCAGATGCCCGGAGGAGTCGCCTTGCACTCCCGGACTGTGTCCCTAGCCGGCGGTCAATGCACCCGACTTTATACGATGCCGAGGAGCCATAATCCTGATGCCTCCGCAGTAGTGTCCGCCCTCTAGCTGCGCAATAAAACTTGCGCAGAAATTAAAAACCCTACTTTGATGTGACGTCCCATTCCCAAGGCCGTCGAACGTTAATTTTAACCCATAGACATCTTCACTTCAAAATTGTGTTCCCTATCTACCGTTTTTCAGAGGACTCGAAACGTTTCCATACATGCGGGACTTCGGTAGATGAGGATTCCGACGTGTACATCAATAAAATACAACTCCTAACCTTATTAGACTTTATTTTGAGTATAATTAGAGCTGTGCATTATCCGTGAATAAAGTATTAATTAGCATTACTGTAAATAATACATTGGAAAAAATTTCACCCCCAACTAGTTCCAATAAAGAATATAACATCTCAAAATACTGTATATAATTGTTTGTAATTAGAGACCAAATGAAACCAGACCTAAAACTTTCAAACCCTCTGAAAGTGAAAATAATATGATACTTAATGCAAGTCCAATTTTGAATGTCCCGCCCGCACTCAATCAGCTGAGAGTACGCGGAGAGATTATCGGTCGGGCAGTGTTCAGGGCGGAGGGAAACCATAGCCCTCCACACCACTACATGTTGGCGACACCTTGCACATGGCAGATGTCTGTTTTTTATTTACAGTAATTAATTATATTTCACTGAAAAAAAAAAACCTTTTTATTTTGAGACAAATGGATAGAAAGGAAATTAAATTTTTTTTTTTCGCCGTCTTTAATAATGAATTATTTAAAACCACGTTCTCCGATTTTCCCCGTTCACACACCTGTCACGAGTTATGCTACACCTGGGCTTCAGGCTTACCCCTTAGTGGATGACAAAAGGTGTTGAATAAACCCCTTATAGGATATCAGTTTATTCAAGATACTTGGCTTAAAATAAGTTAATATAAATCCTCAGATTTCCCTGCAGGTAGTTACTGAGAATGAACTTTACGCTGGCAACAAGAAAAGGTCAAGTATATGCTTCTGGACATATCATTTCATTCGTGAACATGCTGTCCATTCAGTTGTATTAATATTTTGTTTTCAAATCATGTTGATTTTAGGCCAGATACAATTAAACACCAACTTTAATCACAAAAGAAAACATCTTTGTAAATAATAATTCCTTGTTAACATGTATTGCGCAACATTTTCAGGCGAAACCATGCTACTTTGAAATTCTAGTGTTGATAGGCGTAACTATTTTGAGCACAGGATAATCTTGATAAAATTTCTACTTTCGATCGCCAGGAGCAGTTTATTTACTGTGTCCAGGGGTGTAAGGGGTGAAGGCAAGTGCGCGTGGCTGAGAGGACACATTTTATTAAACTAGACAACAGTGAAGGCATGTGTGCGACTGCGGGAGAGAGAGGGGATGCTACGTTGCCACGCAAACAGCTTCCCCTCTTGTCCGGCGTGTAAGGGGAGGCAACAAACCAGACTCGCACTGGGTGCAGACATGGTGGGGAAAATACACCGCGTTACAAAGCAGCTATGGTCGGCAGCACGTACGACTTATTTCACATCCAGACACTAGACGCTTGCATTAAAAACCACTTTAAAACGATTGTCGCAGGAAATCTTAGGTAACATGACCAAAATATATTTTGATCAACACAATATCTCAAACGATACAAGCGGGTAACTTTATCATTATTTATACAGGAGTTTTGCCAGGACCACTGAAAATTAACTGTGGACACAGTTTATCGGTACATACGTCTAGTCCACTGTATGTACCTAACAAATCCTGAAAATATTTAATAAGAAAAACCAACGCTGTTACAATCGAGAACAAAAAGTCTCGGCAGCAAATTATGTTTTAAAACAAATTGCCACAGAAAAATGAAAGATCCATGTATAAAAAGAAAACTATTTTAATTGTTAAACGTGTTGTGTATAAAATGTCTTGCACTCTGACTGGCATAGTAGCAGCACAAACATTACAACATGTAAACTGAACACAAGACATACGGTGCATCGGGATAGGAGTGCACGTCTTTCTTCAGCATCTGGTCGACACACTGCAATGACATTTTAGTGAGTGAGTGCCTGCCTGAATCCATGGCCTTCTTATTGCTTCTGCTCATGTTACAATAGTAGGGGTGAGTCGATATGGTTTCCGACATTACCGATACTGCCCTGACAAGGAAAAATAATATTTTTTCATGTTAAAAAAAAATTTAAAACTTTATTTTTAAAACATTTAGTTAAAGAAAATTTTAATTGTCTTTGCTTTTATTGTTTTAGCGATAGGCCAAACTATTAACTAGTTAGTAATTAAGCATATTGTTAAGACAAAAATATTCTCCAAAAANTTGTTTTAGCGATAGGCCAAACTATTAACTAGTTAGTAATTAAGCATATTGTTAAGACAAAAATATTCTCCAAAAAAATGTCATTGTTCAATGAAACACTCGAAAATACATAACGTGAAGAAATATATCTTCAGAAATAGTATACAGTGACGAACTGCAATAAATGCTAGATGAAAAAACACTTCACAGTTACAAGAAAAAACAAAAGCAAACAAATCACTCATTGTTCAATAAAACGTAAATTTTTGTTTAGGAAAATAATTAGCTTCAGTTTCTCTGGACTTATGGAGCTGGTTTTCGTGTTGCAAACCCGGCCTGCCGTACTGAACAGTCTTTCAGAGGCAACAGACCCACACTGTGCTGACAGATACACTTGTCTTAGAGATTTGTGCTGAGCAGACTTCCAGTGCCGTAGTGGGTTGCTGGGAGTCGGACAGATTCTCACTGAAGTTCTTGCTCAGGACCTACAATACTCAAAGTTGTACCAGTTTGAGTCATTCTTATGAATTAATGGTGCATATGATGATGGCATAGTNCTGAAGTTCTTGCTCAGGGCCTACAATACTCAAAGTTGTACCAGTTTGAGTCATTCTTATGAATTAATGGTGCATATGATGATGGCATAGTCAGTTTCCCTATTACTGTCTGTAGCTAGTTCCATTTGTGTTTCACATTTAGTAACCCGACCAACTTGACACATTTCAGTTAAGAGAAGCTGTTTGGCTGTGTCCTTGAATCTAGGGTCTAGCAGTGTGCCAAGTGCATAAAACTGGTTCGATTCCACTTCAATGTACAGAGTTTTAAGAGAGTGGACCAAGTCAGCTCTCATTGTGCTCAACCCATCCTCTTCAGCCTCAAGTCTGTGTATTAAGCCATTAACCATTGGTATAACTTCTGGAATACCAGTGTCTTCATTACTTACGGCAAGTGTGGATATTTTGAATACTTGCACAATATGATCCATTAGAATCCATTCAACATTTGAAATTTCCTCTCTATTTAAATTGGGGGAAAGGAATGCAATGGCCCCCTCTGCTCTAGAAACGTACGGAGCGTCAAATATGAGCTACCCCACCCAGTAGGCTCGTCCTGAATCAGCTTGTGCGGTGGGATATTATTTGATGTTTGGAATTCCTTCAGCAACTTACTAACTGATATGGAATGCTTAAAGTGCCTTACAAACTGGCGTGCTTTTGTAATCAAGTTCGAAACCTGTGTTTGTGAAAGAATAGCATCTTTCACAAGCTGGAGAGTATGGGCACTGCAGCCAACACTGTTTAAATTAGCCACCTTGCAAGCAGCATCCATGTTGGCAGCATTGTCTCGCACAAATATATGTACTTTGTGCTGCATCCCCCAAAATTCCATTTGGCACTGAATTAAACTTGCAATGCTTGCAGCAGTACGGTACATATGATTGAATGGCACAACGTCAAGGCGTTGTGAAATCTTCACCAATGAGTTGCGCACAATTCCGATAATTACGATATCGGCCGGTTTTGATATATTGGTACCGNCGTCAAGGCCTTGTGAAATCTTCACCAATGAGTTGCGCACAATTCCGATAATTACGATATCGGCCGGTTTTGATATATTGGTACCGGTATCGGCTCAACCCTACACAGTAGGTTAACAACTGTAACAAAATAAATAAATAAAAAATTGAAATCCAAGTGAAATGGCAGAATGAAGTCATTGATAAATAGAAATATAAATCATAGTCAGTGAAGAAAATGTGACTTATTACAACACTAGCCAGTCATACGTAACAACAAGCAAACTTCTCAGGAATAACAACGGGACCAAGGTGGGTTAACAGGCGTGGTAAAAAAAGGAGGGCAAAAGGCGGAGTTATGTTGTTTCCCCTCTTGCCGCGTGTGTCAGTATTGGCTGGGTCGGGGCGTGCTGTGCATCACGGCAGACAAGTACAGTCCGAGACAGATCTGCACCAGTACAGTGCTGTAGGCAGCTGTCAGGTCGACTGCCTTGCTTACGTGCTGCATGATAGCGACTGTCAACTTTAATACATTTGTCCATCTGATGCATAGTGCGAGGGTATTCGAAACAACCTGTGGTGTTATGTCGCAGCTTTGAAATGTGTTTTAATAGATTTTTGCAGCAATTTTTTTAAAATTTATTAATAAAATTTTCTCTAATTTTTACGGTTCCCGTACAAATGACGTTTGAATGTACTTTACTCACCGAGTAAGCATTTGTACAAATTTGTGTTTTTAACCCATAACAGTGCGTAATCAAGTGGGTTGTTTCATGTGAAACTACTGCAAACATGTTTCCAGGCATTACATCGGGCAACTAATACAACTCACTGACACCAGGACCGGACATCACCTTGAGTGGGGGTCTTGTTTGGGATCGGCACATAAGGTGACATTACCATATTTACATGAATGCAAGACAAGGGTTTTACCTTGTGGCAAGGGTAAAAATTTCAAACTTGTCTTGCTTTTGCATATTAAAGTTATTTCAGAACGTTTCAACAAAATGTTTACATGTGTGTCGGTTATTGATGTTTGTTTTCACTGGCGAAAATGTTGAATAATAATTATTTTTAATGCCACAAAGTACTGTATTGACATGCGGTACTTGACATGACAACCGCGAACATAATGTAAACATGTCGGCAAGAAAATTTAATTGATATCTATATCACAAGAGGTGTATGTTCTGAAAACGTTACTAGCTCAAACTACGCGCAGTACATTCTAGCATTTAGCCTAGTTAGTCACCATTATTTTCTGTACGAAGGTTGGCAAGCTCATTCATCTTAATATATCAATAGCTTAATACAGAAGTCTGGGTGTGTTCGGATTGGTATTACATCTATGACATTGTTTACATTGAACACGAACACCATATATTGCTAATTGTTGAAGTGGGGTAGCTGATGAAATGGATAATCTGGAAAGATGTGGAACATCTAGTTCTTAGTTTCTTGTAATCTTCGGGTCTACTGTAATGAAAATTTTAAATTGATGGTTATCAGATAGTAGAATGAAGTAACAACAGTACGACTGCTCGGCAATACGGGATTTCCCACGCCAACATCTGAAGATGGTGAAAGGTGAAAGAAAAACTAAAACTAAAAAAAAAATTGCAAATTCTACTTGCAAGGCTTTTAGCAGACAAAAAAAGAACTGTTTCACTGAACTGGAAAGAAGAGTTGTTCAATACATGGAGGAGTAACGAAACAAAGAATTTCCCATCACTGTAGAGGTTATAAAGATAGTGGCGTCAGTGATATTGTTTAAGAAATGTTTTATTCCTGTCATTCTATTGTATGTTAGTGATAATGNCATCAGTGATATTGTTTAAGAAATGTTTTATTCCTGTCATTCTATTGTATGTTAGTGATAATGACAGTAAGTGAAATGTGATTTGTTTTATTTTGTACAATAAAACTGGTTCAAAGGACACATTTACCTGATTTTATTTTATATTAGTAACAGTGGTAGAGAATTTTTTTTTTTAATTTTATTCTAAATTAGACAAAATAATTAAAATTGTTGTGCCTCATATTTTTATTGGCAGATATTGCCTACCAAAAAGTTTTTACCTGTGAACTAGTATCACAATTTGGGTAANTTGATGGTTATCAGATAGTAGAATGAAGTAACAACAGTACGACTGCTCGGCAATACGGGATTTCCCACGCCAACATTTGAAGATGGTGAAAGGTGAAAGTAAAACTAAAAAAAAATTTGCAAATTCTACTTGCAAGGCTTTTAGCAGACAAAAAAAGAACTGTTTCACTGAACTGGAAAGAAGAGTTGTTCAATACATGGAGGAGTAACGAAACAAAGAATTTCCCATCACTGTAGAGGTTATAAAGATAGTGGCGTCAGTGATATTGTACCATGTTGTTTAAGAAATGTTTTATTCCTGTCATTCTATTGNCGTCAGTGATATTGTACCATGTTGTTTAAGAAATGTTTTATTCCTGTCATTCTATTGTATGTTAGTGATAATGAGAGTAAGTGAAATGTGATTTGTTTTATTTTGTACAATAAAACTGGTTCAAAGGACACATTTACCTGATTTTATTTTATATTAGTAACAGTGGTAGAGAATTTTTTTTTTAAATTTTATTCTAAATTAGACAAAATAATTAAAATTGTTATGCCTCATATTTTTATTGGCAGATATTGCCTACCAAAAAGTTTTTACCTGTGAACTAGTATCACAATTTGGGTAANATGCCTCATATTTTTATTGGCAGATATTGCCTACCAAAAAGTTTTTACCTGTGAACTAGTATCACAATTTGGGTAAATACTATAATTCAACTGCTGGTATTCTGCGCTGCACAAATGGAAGGCAAAAGAAAAAATTTAATCCAATCATAACACTGCTATCCATGTATTGGAGAAATGCAAGGAATTTCCATTGGCCAACGTCTTTTGCAAAATCAACCTTATTAAACACACGTCAGTTTTCTTGTAATTGTTTTTCAACACTAATAAATCATATAAACAATTTTCAAGTTTATCAAAATTAAATGCATATTGCTTGACTTTACATAAATAAAATGAGAAGAACCGCTTTAAAAAAACAAAGTTTTTATTGTTTGTGACAACTTTAAAAGTGAATGCGTAATGCGTGAGAGAGAGTGGAACAGAGGGTATTTCAGAGTATCGCCTCTGTCCGTGGAGGAGACAACGACTGGAACAGCTTTGTGACCGCTGTCTGGACAATCTGCTGGAACGTTTCGTCCTCTTCACACGTCACATCCTGTAAACACACCAGCCATGGTTACAACTTGGCAGACTGCGCAAGGACGGACAGACAGACAGCACCACGACTTCTTACAAGTTGCCGCCCTACCCTCCGGCACCCTTCCGCAAAGGTGGTGGGGGAGGAGGTGACCCCTCCTTCACAAAGCACGGAGGGGACAACTAAGTGGTTAGGCTACCCGCCTCCACCAGACTGCTGGGAGGGGCAGGGTGCAGGGACACTGTCCTGGTTGTTAGGCAACACTTCCCCTCTTGCCAAACAGGTAAGGGGAAGGAGGAACACACTAGCGATGTTGATTAAAATAAATTTTTAGACAGACATTAATATTGCACATTTTTTGTGATTCAATATATTTTTTGTAGGTTTGCTCTTGGATTCAGCAGCACACCTTTATATGTCACATAACATTATGTATCTTCTTGAGTTTTTAACTGTTGTATTTATGGATTGTCATAATACTTCTTATGAGTTTTTGGTCAATAGTATTTCTGGCTGTGTAAGTTTGTTCCCAAGGCCATGGGCTGTCCTAGCACATAGAACTGATGTTATGTTTGTACAACTTACTTGCAAAAGGTAAGAAATTAATCATGTAATATTTTATTGTCCGATTTTCTATGTGCATCAATATTCTGTGCCTCAAGCTACATCAATCCAAGAGATTGATTAATTAAGGAAAGATTGGCACGCCTAAGTGCTAATTGCTAGGCAATCAGTTCCCTTACCAACAGGAGTGTACATGGAGAAAGATATCACTCCTGAAGGTAATAGAAGGTAATGCAGCGCTTCGTATGGCCTTGAAGAGGAGGAAGCAATGTGCCGACTGCTGAGCAACAGACACCACAATGAGAAGGTCGCTGCATTTGTAAAGGCAACGGGGCTCTCCATGAACATACAACTGTCCCTCGCTCTAGATGGACAGCACCTCAAGTTCCAAGTGTCTGTCGATGGCACTTCTCACATCACATCCCTACTGAATACATTACATGTGGCATAGAAACTTGCAGTCCCTCAACTGCCTGCACGAGAGCAGGAGCAGTGCAACCTGAGGAAGACGTACGCACTCACCAGGTTGAGAAGGTCGATGTTTGCTTTCTTGCCATCCACTGTCACGTACAGCTTCTCTCCTTTGAAAATCTTCGGAACTGAATCTTCACCAAAAATTTCTTGCAGCATTTCAATCAGGCATTCCTAGGAGGGGAAAAAAAAGTGCAGGAACAAAAATACAAAGGTAGAAAATATTTTAGAATTGGGTTTGTTGCTGCACTGGTAAATTGGTGAACACCTACAGGACCTAAGCCATTTTGTTGGTGAGATTGGTGTTTGTTTGCTGGCATGGGTTTCACATGCAGTGTTGTGACAGCTAATTAATAAAAGGCTCTTTAATGCAATGTTCTCATTAATAAAAAATTCCTATTAAAACAAAGTTGTCTTCTTTCCCCTTGGAATAATACAGTGAANAATGCAATGTTCTCATTAATAAAAAATTCCTATTAAAACAAAGTTGTCTTCTTTCCCCTTGGAATAATACAGTGAATTTGTATGCTTAACTGAAAGGCATTTATTCATTTGTATTACAATGTAGTGTTGAGTCCCTGATAAAGAGAAGATATGCTGAAGAAAACTGATTTTTTAATATGCTTAATAACAAGAGTCAAAACATCTCAATTTATTGATAAAANAAAGATATGCTGAAGAAAACTGATTTTTTAATATGCTTAATAACAAGAGTCAAAACATCTCAATTTATTGATAAATTTTTCTAATTGTGGCAAACACCTGTTACTACAAACTGCAAAATTCAGGTCCCTTACGGTGTGTCCTAAATAGGTTCACTGTAACATCTTTTTAAACAATCCAATAAACGCTACACTTGGGTTGACTTTACAATTCAGGTTACTTCTTAGGGACCGCGATGGTGTAGTGGTCAGACTCTCACCCCCCACCAAGGCAAATCTGGTTCAATTCCTGGTGGGGTGGTGCCGGACGATGCAACTGGTCGGCTGGTTTACTCTGGATCTCCCGCTCCCCCCACCCTTTCATTCCGGCGCTGCTCCATACTCACCTCGCTTCACACTTATTGGCTCTCAAGACCTCATATTGCATTNCCACCCTTTCATTCCGGCGCTGCTCCATACTCACCTCGCTTCACACTTATTGGCTCTCAAGACCTCATATTGCATTAAAAGGGGTCATCACGTTTACCACCCGATTGTATTAGTGGAAAATCTTAGTCAGGAGGCCGGATCAGCAAACTACTAATCGAAACTGGCTCCTCCTCTCACACTCACTAACATTTGTTGCAAAGTGCAAAAGAAATCTATATTTATTACAGTGAANCCACCCTTTCATTCCGGCGCTGCTCCATACTCACCTCGCTTCACACTTATTGGCTCTCAAGACCTCATATTGCATTCAAAAGGGTCATCGCGTTTACCACCCGATTGTACTAGTGGAAAATCTTAGTCAGGAGGCCGGATCAGCAAACTACTAATTNTCTTAGTCAGGAGGCCGGATCAGCAAACTACTAATCGAAACTGGCTCCTCCTCTCACACTCACTAACATTTGTTGCAAAGTGCAAAAGAAATCTATATTTATTACAGTGAAAACCTTATAAATACAAACTTCTCAGTAATTCAAAGCTGTCTGCTTTTATTTCGAACTGTGATAGGAATTTAATGTTAGTTTTTGTGCTTAGCAAAAAAGATATTTATTAAGTTGTATTACAATATAACTTAAGTCCATTGGTAAAAAGAAGTCATGTTGGTGATAAGAATGTTTTTTTAATGTGGTAAATTACACAGTTTACATTTTTTTAAAATTATCACAAACACTTTGTTATTACAAATCTTATTACTACAAACTGCAAACACTGAGGCCCGTTGAGGTTTGCACTATAGTAGTTTCACTGTAAATGAGACCACAAGTGGGTGTAAAATGTGAGAAAGTATATAATATAGAGGTGTTAAAAAGGAGTTCTACTGTATTGACAAGCGACGTACCTTGAAGTGCATGCGGTCCATCTTGGCCTGGACGGGGAAGAAGGAAGGCGGGGAGTCAAGTATCTCAGCCTGCATTACTGCGGCGAGCACCGCGTCCGCAAACATGTCGTTGACTGGCGTGGCCACCCACTGCAACAACACGCGTCCAAGTCAACTGTTGCACAATGTGGGAGCTTGTTACAGTGGAACCTCTATGTATTGAAATCCTGCATCCATGGAACATACTCTGTGGTCCCATTTTCTATTTATCTGCATTTCAAGACCCCATTCATTGAAAGTGTCCACATGCATCAAAATTTTGTCAGACCCCTGAGAAACAATGGATAGAGAATCCATTGTATTGTAATACCACTTAGTACGAAACTCGTGTTTGTGCAAGTACCTTTACTGTTCCATGTGAGGAAGTAAGATTTTACAATACTCGAAACAACGTTACACATTTCTACAATGAAAGTTGTGACAAAAAGTAATAAAAACGGCAATTCACAGAAAAAAAGATATATTAACAAAAAATAAATAAACTTAAAACTACTGAATGGATATAACTGGAAGTTTATAAAGGATAATAGAAGGCATTGTAAGAAGAAAAATTTGTAAGAACTATCTGTTATTAGAAAGGGCAAAGGTAAAAATGTGAAAAGTTGCTAATATGTTAGGCTGACATATAAATATATGTAGCTAATTGAACTAAAAGTACCCCAAAATACTTAAAAAGAGAGATTACAAACATTTCAACATTACTCATCTAATACCTCTAAGAGGTATTTCAGACATTAAAAAGTATTTTTTTCTCACTAGACATAAGTTACCCCTGGGAAGGGACCTGAACCCTCCGTACAAAAAATAGTGAATAAATGAGGGAAAAATTGGACTTTCGACTCTATTAACACACAAAATGAGGTATTGGAGGTTCATCAGGATGCCCTCTGCAGCATGCCTGAACCAACACTAATTGTAAGTAGAGAGAGAAAGTGTTTCTGGAGCATCCCTTGAACTGCAGAGTGGTAATACTACGTGGAGGCTGCCACATTTACACCTGTATAACACGAGAAGTGAACATTGGAATGTGGTTGACCTTGAAGGGAAACAAATGCTTTACTAGAGCATTGCATTAAGTAACTGAAATTGANTGAACATTGGAATGTGGTTGACCTTGAAGGGAAACAAATGCTTTACTAGAGCATTGCATTAAGTAACTGAAATTGAAACACTTGACTAGGCACAGAACCAGGAGAACTGGAGATGACTTATACTGAACTCTACATTACGTATCACACGTCCAGCCTGCCTCGCAGACAAGTGTGCCACTCACAATGCACTGCACTCCTCACATCTAACATTTTATACAAACTAAACATTCAGTACTAAAAAAATTTACTCAATTTTTTATGAAACACCAAAACAGTTTATTATTAATTGCTGAGGAATGTAAGCTGTTCTAGTCATTTCTATAAAAAAGTCAAAGTGGGCACTCTTTGAGTCTGCTGTATGTAGTCTTTTTCTTACAAGGCCTTATTAATCTCTCTTTTAAATTGTAATACAATTGTTCGGTTTTATTTCCCTCAATTTATACATTTATTTTTACTCAGAAATTTCCTGCAAACCAGGTTTAAGCACTTGTGAATGTTATTCACCCCTGTGTAGATCTCCGAGTGTAGACCCCAGATGTTAAGTCACGAGGTTTACCATCAATGATTAACATGAAAGTCTTGAGTACTGGTGAAGAAAGTAAAAATGGAGCGCTGGTAGAATGCAAGGGAGAGCCCTGAGAAAACCCACTGCCCTATGGCAATGTCTGCCACGTTTCCCACGTGCTGGGAATCAAACCCTGTTCACCATGGCGGGATGCGGCAGCGTGCCACAACACCACCGTGGCCCCTTGTACCAAGACGTGCAGGACGAGGACGTGTTAAGAGGAGACACGTGCGAGAGCTCACCTCGAGGGTGACTATCTTTCCCTCGACGGCAATGTCGATGCACTGGAAGACGCGGAACTTCTTGTCCTCCAAGGGCTCCAGCGTGCCGGCCACCAGCGTGAGCATGTACTTGAGTATCTGGAGTGTGCCCGAGTAGTGTACACTCTGTCGCTGTACCACCTGGCTCATGCTCATGTCTGTGTACTCTGCAACACGACCACCTTGCCACACACCCTGTTCTCTGCCCATCTACACACACACAC
>NQII01003512.1:2473-26332 GCA_002778355.1 Clitarchus hookeri | reverse complement strand
AAAAAACCATCAGTTTTAAAATCCCGTTCCCGTTCATGGTATATTAAACAATGTCTAAGTATTAAAATATGTTAACACACGTAACAGGAACCAACGCAAAAACAAATAGTAAAGTAAATACCAAATAAAAACAGTGGAAACTAGTGTTGTCAACTTAGGTGTATAATCTATACTGGGCAAAGAATTAAGAAGCACCAGGAACTATCCTTTTTTTAAAATATGATATAGTAATGTTTTTTACCTTACGCAACAGTACAATTGAACATTTTAACTGTTTACAAATAAACATCCCGCGTNTTTTTACCTTACGCAACAGTACAATTGAACATTTTAACTGTTTACAAATAAACATCCCGCGTATAGTATTCCACAGTTGGTATCGTGACTTGAAAAAGCAAAAACACGGCAACATGTTACACAAAATGGCATCTATCAATGTGCATTTGTGGCGCGGTGGCGGGCGTGCGAACTACATAAGATATCTTTCTCTGGTACAACAGCGTAATTATTTTCTCATGTACGGCAGCTATGACCGAGCTCCACCATGTTTACTTTCTACGCGTGCACGATAAAGGATATTTTGTTTATGAACATGAGTGAACAAATTATTGCGCAATTGAAACGCTATTTATTTATTCACATTTTTTTTTACCTTTTTACAAATTAAGATAAAACATTAAAATGTACTGTTTGTAGACCAATTCCTGAACATGTTTTGGAGGTTAAATTTTTTTTTTTAATGTCAATATCTCGTAAATAAGTCGCAACAAACTTTCTGTAGCCGTTTTTTTTTATGTACAGCCTATGCATGCCGAGATACGGTATTTCGCCACCTAGTGTTAAAATATGAGCGCGTGTTTGCTTTGCAATACTGTAAACAAAATTTTACTGGAAAACGTGGTTATATTTAGCGCATTAAAGTCCGATATGCCATATTTCGCGTAAAAACTAAATTTTGTGACGATTTCGCGTTTGTCGTCGTTTATTCGCGATCGCGAAAAGTCCATGCCCCTACTTATAAGTTAAGACATTTAATAAATGGCATTAATTTACTCTTGACATTACTGTACTTGAGCCTCAGCTAACATTAGCCAGCTGCAATATGAAGCGAAGTACTCACTGGAGAGGTCGGAGGGGGCCAGCATGTGGTAGTTGAAGTTCCTCTTGACGAGCACCCCGGACAGCTTGTGGCCTGGCTTGGGCTTCTCCACAGCGAGGCTGCCCATCACCTTGGCTGTCTTCTCCCCGCGGAAGTAGAGCTCGACGGCGGCCGTGTTGCGTGGGTTGTGAATCTCCATCTTGGTGTTGGGGTCGTCCTCGTACTCGCGCTGCAATGCCGCCTTCAGCCGGCTCATCTCGTTCTGCTCCCCGTGCACCAGCACCACGTGCGGTGGCTTCAGGCAGCGCACAAACTCGCTCGTCTGCTGGTAATCTGTGTGCGCGGAGAACGAGATGTAGTCCACGGACATCTTGAGCGGCAGCTTCTGGCCCGACATGGTCGTGATCTCCTCCGGCTCCGACAGGATGGTCTTGGCAAGGGTCCCCTCCACGCAGTAGCCTGCGATTATCACCCCGTTCTTGGCGTCCGTGCACCACGACTCAAACAGCTCCCGCGACAGCCCGCTCTGCATCATGCCGGGAGACGCCATCACCACGCACGGGCCGATGTCGTCAAAGTGGTCTATACCCTGCCAGACATATTACCTCTATCACATATTACTTAAAAAAACACACTGCAAAAGTGACATTTATGTAACTATTGTACACGACTGGTATTTTCAGTACCATCTCGTAAACCATAATGCTTGTAGCAGTACGGTATTGTTTTTAAAAACAATGAAAACACTATCTTGTAAGTAAACTGTGAAATTATATGTAAGAATGGTGTTATGAGTTGTGATCAGGCCTTAGTTGAGAGGTCTGCCTGATCACACCTTCACACATTTATCCAGGACACATGCAGTGATTGCAGAAATTAGTTATGAAATTGCAAACCACAGAAACCCCCTCCACCGGCCAGTAAATGGGGGCAACGCAGCTGATATATGGCGGTGTCTTTTGTCATCAGGCCATTGCAACGAGAAGACCACTAAAGATGGGTGTGTCCGGATGTCGACCAGAATCATGAACAAGGTGGGGACTCTCCAATTAGACTTTGCTCAGAATGTGGCTGGTTAAATCATTATAAATTAATATTTCAGAATATTTGTATAGCTCCCCCTGCGCATACTTCATAATGTTTATATTGAAATAATATTGTACAACCTTAAGGTTAAACAAACCCCTTTTATATAGTGTTCATTACATGATTCTTATCAATAACTTGTTACGCCCCTATAGCCCCTTTTTGTATGCAACACTCACAAATCATATCATAAATGGCGGAGGCTAGGGTCCTCCCTACCTTCTCGCAGCCTTGCATCACTCACTCTCCATCCACCACCACATTTAAATAATTTCCCCCGCCCACCCACACTAATTTCTGTAGGAGTTGTAACAATTATTCAACCACTTCCACCGTAAAAATTTTTTTTTTACCTTTCCAGAAGCAATGCNCGTCCACTTCCACCGTAAAATTTTTTTTTTACCTTTCCAGAAGCAATGCCATTTAAATAATGTCATGATATCTACTCTAAAGAATAATTACGNCTTCCACCGTAAAAATTTTTTTTTTACCTTTCCAGAAGCAATGCCATTTAAATAATGTCATGATATCTACTCTAAAGAATAATTACGTTTAAATAACAATTTAATTTTTACAGCCCAATATCCCAACAGTAAAGCTTTTTATTTATTCACTGAATTCACTTTCAGTGAAATTACATATTACAATCTACTATTTAAAATATTGCAATCATCATGGTACGCTTACATCCGTATATAATAATAATAATAATATTTCAATTACAGCACATAACAAAAGGCATCAACATAATATAATTTCTGATCTTTGCAGTGAATTTTTTTTCCAGCCCAACATGAAAATAGGCAACGTATTAGTGAGATTTTTCTTGAAGATACGAATNAATAATCTTTCAATTACAGCACATAACAAAAGGCATCAACATAATATAATTTCTGATCTTTGCAGTGAATTTTTTTCCCAGCCCAACATGAAAATAGGCAACGTATTAGTGAGATTTTTCTTGAAGATACGAATACCATTTACCCCAAGTTTCAAGTACTAGTTGTAGGTGACAAAGGTTTGCCCTGATCATTTAGAAAACCATAATACACAGCATTATGGGGCATACCCATTGGGTGAGACTTTTAAAACATAAAATAACAGACTACTAAAATGGGACTCTTAGCAACACACATGCATTGATATGTTGTATACAATCAGTATCTCTGATACTTATATGCATCTTTGCTTCTTGGTTATACACTTTTCTCTTTTTTTGTATGCAGCGTGAAATAATGGAAATTAGGGTATTGATTGCGCGGAAATGAGATTTACATTATAAGAGACAGAAAATGTCTAAGAGGGACACCTACATTAGTGCCCCTCCTATGTTGGACCCGACAACTCACCACTGTAGTGCGACATCCTGAGAAAACACCCCGGAAATATCTTCTATTTTCGCAGATGCAAAAATCTAACTCGTTCAAACATGACAGCATTTTCAATACAGTGTACACTACAGCTGTTTTTCCTAAAGAGCTGGGTGTCTTGTCTGCAACCCACTAGCCAGCCACAAATCCCAACACTCCTAGTGACAACTACATCAATGTCTTTCAGTGGCTGCGTTAAGAATCAATCAACTGAAGTTAAATCCAGACACCACACAACTGCCACCGACTCAAATTTAAAAAAGATCATCTAAAAACTACAGACGAATATTACAAAGCCTAACAACAATTGCCGCAATTGTTTACGGCTACAGAACCATAAATATCATCATAAATTACGGAATCTTCTATAAAAACATCCCAGAGACAAAATCAAACAAAACCACTGAGTGATCTGGAATACTCACTTTTAGGTTGGATATGTGCTTGAACACAAAAGGGTTGTTGATTGCAATCTGCCTCCTGATCTTGTCGTTCATGGCATTGACGTACGTCTGGTAAACTGCCATGCACTTTTTCGCCAAGGAAGATGCATAGTAGATCGGGATGTCGTACAGTTCAGGATGTAGGCTCCAGTATTCATCTGTAAATGCAAATATGAGTTTGTACATGCACACTGACATTCCCTGTCAAACATACTCCACGGCTCATCTGCAGACTATAGCCATCACGATTCTGCGTTGTTTATTTACGTTACAAACAAAAGCTGATGTTCTAGGGAATGAAAGTGCCTTCATCTACAAAATATGGGATGGAGAAAAATATTGTTCTCTATGACCAATTATCACCACTTATTCTAATGATTAATCCTTTATGTTAAGGATGGGCACATGGTCACACCGAAAATTCCACTGTCAAATGTGCTCCGTCGTATTTTACAATTGAAGTTTCCCTGTGCTTAACAACATTATAAGATGGCAGTAGATATTTTGTAACACACACCCATTACTCACAAAGTGCAACTAGAAAACAACATTCTTGTAACGTACGGTGTTAATTTGCACTAAATACAAAATGGTTTAAGAAGCACAAACACAGTAAAGAACATAAAGTTACCACTTGGCTGGAGGAGCACAGTGTCCGCACGTTCGTCCACACTAACCATACCGCAGCTCGTGTTCCTCGTCGAGGGGAAGAACTACACCTCACGCCACGATAACAATTGCTGCACCAAGGTAGAATTGTTGCCACAGGTAGACCCGCATCAACATTTAAAGGAATAAGTACATCAGAAAAAAATTTCACTCGTCACAATGTCTACTTACAATACATATACAGTATTTCATAGAATAATAGTCACCAGTGCACAATAGTTACACCATAACCTTTATGTGCAGAAAAGCGTAAACATTTTTTTACAGCTTAAAGGTCTTCTTGGCACTGCGGCCGAGCCAGCCGCCCCTCCTCAAATACATTCTTGGGGAAGGTGACACAGTCGGTCACTCTTCACAAAGAGTGGAGGGACTAGTCGAAGCAGTTCAGGCTGATGCAAGTCGCAGCCGCAGGTAGCAGAGCATGATCAAAATGTTTTTGCTTCCTCTAATATTGCTAATCTGACCCTGTGTCAAGGCTATGCGCCTCCCACCAGACGGCCGAGAGAGGGAGGAAGCAACTTCCCCTCTCACCAGACATGAAAGGGGAGGATGTTATGGTCCGTACCATATAAGAAGGCCACTTTTTGACAGATCGGTGAAAGTANGGAGGCCACTTTTTGACAGATCGGTGAAAGTAGCGCCACTGTTTACATCTGACTGCGTATCGTTCCGCCATCAGCAGATCGGCCACATAACTGGTCCAGCGAGTAAGCGCATCTAGGAGGTGCTGCCTCTTGTGGCAATTGATGAACTGCTAGGGTGCGCGGCAGGCGGCGAAAGAGTTCTCGAAAACGAAATTTGGTGTGCGATTGTAGGGTCGTTCATAAACGTAATGTAACTGGAAGGGCAGGAACATGTAGAGAAGACGTGAGTGCAGCACACATTACAGGTTGGCGTGCTAGTGCGGCGAGTGTGCGGTGTCCCACTTCTCCGGAAACAAGGTGCGGGTTTTCGGAGAACAATATGGCGTATGCTTCGCAAATGAGCCAATAGGTAGCGCGCACAACAGATTTTTCGACGATAGCGTCTTTGTAAAGTAGACTGTTGTTACTGGCTGGGTACGAAACGTATTTCAAATATATTTCGTAAAATTATTAGAGAAAATAATTTAACAATATTATGCAATATTTCGGTATGCTTTTGGAATTAATATCAAGCACGTAAGAAAAGCGGGGTTGGAGAGGGCGGTATACGACGTGAAAAAGGTTTCGAGATTGCTTTTCATTTCTATACTGGTTGTATTATTATGCATTTCATTCTGAACACCTATACATTACTATTTTATCACGAAGTTTAGTTTCTAAAACTAAAAACTGCTGTTTTATGACCACGTAAAATAAAATGTATTAATTAATCTAGGAACTCTTTGTTATCGCGTATTTTCAGCTTGTATAATGTGCATCGGCAATGCACTCAGGATAGCCAACGTAACATTAACTTTTGTTCATTCGTGCATCAGCTGATACATGATTTTGTAAATGGCACGTTGTTTGTTATGAATATCTTAAGTTGCCACTTACTGACTGTCAGAATGTGGCCTTCTTATATGAAATGAACTATATGCTAGTTGCTAGGCAACCAATTCCCCTCCTGTCAGGTGTAAGCGAAGGAAGTAATTGTATCACCGAGCAACAGCAGTGTATAGCTGAAGATAACCTTACTCCCAAGGTCATGCTGTANGCGAAGGAAGTAATTGTATCACCGAGCAACAGCAGTGTATAGCTGAAGATAACCTTACTCCCAAGGTCATGCTGTAACTTGCCGAGCAAGTCGAATGGAAGGAGAGAGCGTAATGGCAGCCGTGTTTGTTGATACAAAGTATTTTCTCCATTACCAGACATTTGCTTAGACAAGCAATTTAAGGGAAATTTGAGTCGTTAACAGGGAATGGAAGTCAAATGTCGACCAGGAACATGCAGTAATTAACGTAAGTTATGCTACGCTATTAATGTTTTTTTTTCATCAAGTATATAACCAATGATTTATATAATAGTCACGCCCCAAATTTTTAATATAAAATGTGCGACCGTTACGCAATAACTCCAGTACAAGACGTACGAAGTAGTGTACGGACAGCACATACCCAAGATGAGCAGGAGCTCCTGGGCTCGCCCCAGGGCGAACACCGGGATGAGGCACCGCCCTCCGCGGTTCACTATGTCGTGCACCAAGGTCGTGAACCTCGCCTCCCTCTCCTCACGCTTCTCGTGGATGTGCGTGCCGTACGTCGACTCCTGCGAACACAACACCGTGCCGTTGGTACTGCTGTCGCCATGCAAACTACCTGTCATCACTCACGCTCCAGTAACAAGTACGGGAAGTCAGCAACTCACCGTGATCAATACATCTGGGTGCACGTTCGGTATCTCCGCTGCCATCAGGTGCCTGTCCTCTTGCCGCGAGAAGTCCCCAGTGTACAAGATCTATCGGACAAAAAATATACTTTTCTGGATGTAGGTACTTAGAACCTCCACAACCACAAAACCATTACTGAGTACTAAAAAAACACATCAGAGTTCAAGGATTTGTATTAAACAAAAAATTGGTCCACTTACATTATATGAGCACCAAACTTAACACAGAACTGAAATTTGGTATACCAACACAATAAGAAATGTTGAAAGAACTTTTTGTTGCACAACTATGGTAGTAGCTACAGTGGGTTGAGAGTTACACGAGCACTGTTGAAAGACCTTCCAGTTTGTTCTCTTACTACAGCGTGACATGTCCTCCCACACGCACATGTATACACAACACAGAATCTCTAGCTAAATAGCAGTGCATTATCATAAACATCGCATCAAGCTTAATTTTCGTATAATTAATGAGCAAGTGAAACTTTATTTTCTCAAGGAAGTTACCAATTTTGCTTGCTGAATTTTGAGAGGTAATTAAGCCTTCAGATCTTTCGAAAGATTAATTTTCTATTTGAACGACAGCAAATTTTTTTTAACGGATTGGATCAATATTTCTGTACTTAATAATTTTCTCTTTATTCACCATTTCTGACACATTTTTATTTTAGCAATAAAACTACAATTACTCACACTGAATATGAATGGCTTTGTTTGCGTAGTATTGAAAGCAGTTGTAGTTTTTCATTTCTCAAGGGTTTATTATGTTGAGAGTTTAATTTTCATATAAACTGAATGAAAATTTTGTGCCTTGTCTGTGTTTTCATGCAAAAGTGTCATGTGTACTCACGTAATTTCAAAGCCTTTAATGGTTAATGCTAAGGATTCAAAAAACTTCATATTAAATACTTACCTGACCTGTTTATAAAGAATTAGTCATTCTTACGTTGCTTTTGTAAGAAATTAGCATTTTTCCATGCTCAGAATATCTCTAAGGGAAGTCTATTTGCACAGCCAAATGCACGAGCAAAGAAGAAGTAAGCGACGTAGTAGGAATTTTGTTATGCATCACTCGTACGTCCAACAAATTTCTACATAATTATTAATTTGAAATTTTTTTTTCCTTTTACAGTACAAATGGTATTAATTGTGAGTTCACACACCACACAAGTAAAACAAAGAGAGGTCCTTTTTAAAATACCACCTAGACTAATTACATAGGTCGACCAGCACCTGAAGACCAAATTGCTGCATAATGGAATTCCGCCAGTTTATAAACATCTCCAACAGAAATTTTTTGACTCTGTAATTATTTACACAATTCACAATGGAAAAAGAAAAAAACCACATAGCACACAGAAAATTTGTGTGCTGAATTCAAAATGTAACACAACTTAATCTTTCATTGTGTATATGTATAAATTAATAAAAATAAAACTTTCTTTCTTCTCAGAACAATACTAATTAATATCTCTACGGTTGAACTTCCAGGAGTCAAAAATAGATTGATTAACATTACTCAATTTTAGTTAGCTGCTGTCCACGGACCTTGACGCCGGCTATCTCAATCATGAACATGGCCGCACCCAGCACGTGGCCCGCGTTGTACGCCCAGAACTTGATGCCGCACACGTCCTTCTCCTCGTGAAAGTTGATGGTCTCTATCTTGTCCATGCTGGTCTCCAAGTCCGCCTCCGTGTACAGCATCTGCTCCGTCGAGATGTTGCTACAACATTGACATTTATAATGCCACATGCAGTTAGCAATATACACTCTATACCCTATCTGGTTTAATAATAATAAAAACTTTTTTATGGATGTTGGAATCATTTAAACGAATTAAAAAAAATTAACAAACTTTAAATAATACCCTTTCTTTAAAAAAAAAAAAAAAACTAAAAAAGTTTGCCATTATACTAAAATAATAATATTCAGTAAATAATAAATAGGTTATGTAAATGACTTTTTTTTTCTAAACAAAATGAAAACAAAAAATATTTCGTCCACCATTCCAGGGCCTTCCCTTTCAGTTGTCTCTGGGTCCTCCTAACAAATGCTTCGGGGGAACCTCGTTGCAAAGTTCCTTATCGCAATCAAGGATGAATGTGATCGGGTCCTCGTGTGGCCTCCTCGCAAATTCGGGAAGCTGAGGCCAGTCGCTACTACCTCGGGTGGTGATTGAACTTCGGCGAGTGCCAGGATTCTCTGGGCGGTATTCCTCTGCACGTCGGCAAACCTCACATCTATATACGAGGCCCGGTCTCGTGATGCGCTCATCTGGCCAGTCTATGCATGTGTGGTGGAAGATCTGCACACAAACAATGCAGAGTAGTATTTATACCTTGCCCGGCGCAAGTTAGCCAGCTGCAATATGCAGTCTAGCGGGTGCTGCATTTGTTACCTTGGAACTTTAGTCCGTCTGTATATCTGAGTTCATCTCTCCATCCCAAACAGAGGTAATGGAAGCTCTGTTGGCAGAGCAAGTGGCTACATGGCACCTCTCGGGTATGGCCTCAGCCATAGCGTTAGTCGAGTCTTGATCGGCTATGCTAGCCTCGGTTTCTGACATTTCGGCTATGGTTAATTGAGCGCCAAGGGGTGTTTTCAGATTCCCCGAAGTCTGGTTGGCTTTGGTTTGACTCCCGGCTAGATTACTGGGTCTTGGGGTCGTGTTGGCCTACTTCTGCTTTACTACTCATAACTAACAAAGCGCTACGGCCCTACATTAGGCGCCACAAAAACTCCTGAGGCATGGCTTGACGGCACGGTACAAAGTCAAACGTGGGTTTAGCGGTCATGCGTACTGGATGGCACACAGTCACGTGTTTACCTGTGCTGGAGGTGGCCCGGGGTGGCTGCTGACCCAGCTGCTGCTGCAGTTGGCTGGAACAAGTGCCCTGACCTGGGGCGACGGTGGTGCTGCGATGAGCCCGGGGAGAGCTGCTGCTCCGGCAACACTGGAACCAGGGATTCGCAATCACTAGTGGAATGGGCCGTTCCTGACGGAAGTCGGTGATGAAAGGGTGTGGTTGGCCGGCGGTGTCTTGATCGGGGGCTGAAATAAGGAGTAGGAGGAAGCTGGGAGGTGTGACCTCTCCAGTTGGCGGGCGGCTTGAGCTTGTTCCCGGGGGGAGGGGTTATGCTGCAACGTGCAGTTGGGGCTGGGTTACTGCTCCTATTGGCTTTGAAGGCCGCAGCTGCCTTCCTTTCCTGCCACTTCATACCACTCCTTTGGGTGTACGACATACAGGTAGGTACAAATATCGGCCTCACGAGAGGAGAGCAAGAGACAATGTTCCCTAACTACATGTAGAACCAAGCCTAGGCCGAGTCGTTCAAGGCCGTACCCTATTACTCCAACCAGGGACAATCCAGAGAAGTGGTTGGAGTGGTGGGTTTACCCTGGAAGTCCGATGACGACGTTGGGTGTATGACCAAAGGTGGGCAGTCCTCCAGAACCAGTCTATCACTTCTACTGGTGTCAGTTCAGCACGGTGGATGGAGTGAATCGGCTAAACTAGCTGACTGACAGCCCTTGGATTGTGTTGCTAGTGGTTGTGGCTTTGCCTTACTGCGTACCAGGTGCACAGTACAGGTGGCCATCGACTGGGTGTGTTTTACAACGTATGTGCGCCTGGTTAAGGGAGCCTACAGTCCTACTCTAGGTTCAGTAATTGATTTGTCAATGATGCGGTCTCCTGTTTTACCCTGGTGGGCTGACGTCTACAGAGGATAAAATCACAGTCACCCTAGAATTAGCACTCAGAGGTTTGAAAGGAAGCGTGTTTATTCCGTGAGGAACAGACACGGTGGCCCATACTACCTCCTACTAACGAGGAAGTGAACAGAAGTAAACTGCGTAAGCCAGGTGAAGGGGACCTGGGTCTGACCTGAACAATNCTCCTACTAACGAGGAAGTGAACAGAAGTAAACTGCGTAAGCCAGGTGAAGGGGACCTGGGTCTGACCTGAACAATAGCAGATGCGGTAGGTAGCTATGATAACAACTGTCCCTATCTATTTCAATGCCGTTGTCCAGAAGGGACTTTGAGGGCCAGTATCTACTGGGTGTTTAACACTACCAGAAGGGTAGTGTGGTTGCAGTTACCAAAAGGGTAAGCTGTTCAAGGAGTTTGGAGACTTCNATGTTTAACACTACCAGAAGGGTAGTGTGGTTGCAGTTACCAAAAGGGTAAGCTGTTCAAGGAGTTTGGAGACTTCTTCGAAGGTTGCTGGTGCAGGTCTTGAAGAGTTTCTAGTAGGTCGTGAAGCCCCAGTACACGAGGTGGTGAAGCGAGCTGCTGGAGAAGAACTCAGAAGTACAACTAGTGTTTCTCAGCAGTGCACCGCCATAAATTCTACGTGCCCGCGGGTTCATCTGGAGTGCGGGCGGCGAGCTCCTCCTCCTGGGCGGAGTTTTGCTCTCTATCGCAATCCNCGTGCCCGCGGGTTCATCTGGAGTGCGGGCGGCGAGCTCCTCCTCCTGGGCGGAGTTTTGCTCTCTATCGCAATCCCTCAGCCTGTGACTGAACTATGCGCCTCTGTAATGTTGGGTTGCCTTGCCTGCGCGAGCTTATGCGCTTAACTCAGCTGCTTGGCTACTCTCAATAACACGTGAGGGGGTGGCATGACGTCTGACATAAGGGCGAACGATCTTGGCTGACGTGTCTGTTGGGGCCCTCGCAACTAAGGGCGTACTTGTAGGCTCTCGTAGCAAGTTTCGGGGTTCAGGGTTCAAACTTCGCCTGGGGTAACATGATGATACGTACGGATGAGGCGAAGTCGTGTTTATATCTACGTCAAATAAGCGTCAAGCATCAAAACGTATATTTGAAAGAGTCAAACCCACACCAGGTAGTAGGGCTTCGTAAGNCGTCAAATAAGCGTCAAGCATCAAAACGTATATTTGAAAGAGTCAAACCCACACCAGGTAGTAGGGCTTCGTAAGGGAATTTTGTGGAATGTATTCTTGCACTGTTAAATATAGCTGTTACTGAAACCTAATTTTTTGAGTTGAAGTTTGAAAAGTGGGAGATGTTCTCTCATATCGTCCACATGACTACGTACCTGACCTTGATGTAGTCAGACAGCAGCCACCTGTAGATGGCCTTGGTGGCGTGCGTCATGAAGCAGCGACCCTTGAAGCTGGTTCGCTGCAGGAACCACGGCAGAGCTCCGCAGTGGTCCAGGTGGAAACTAGCACAACCCGCCCCACCACACGTTCACAACNCTGCAGGAACCACGGCAGAGCTCCGCAGTGGTCCAGGTGGAAACTAGCACAACCCGCCCCACCACACGTTCACAACTAAACTAACAAACTTTGCTGATCATGCACATATTCTATCTATAAAATACAAGTAATATTAGAACAGAAAAGACTATTCAAGTAAAACAACCACATATAACATTTGTTACAAACCATTAAAATGACAAATTAATACATTTTGTTTCCCTTTTGTGCAAAAATTTTAATTTTGTTACTTCTCCAAGTATATAAGCACTTTCTTAATGTTCCAAAGGCTGAAGCAGTTAACAAATGTGTATGTAAGGAAAAATATTTCCGCCAAAAAGCAACTGTAAAAAAATGTAATATTTAATTTGTAACCTGTAACACATTATTTTAAACCAAGTAAGTAAAGTTTAATTATTTTTATTTGGCTAGCATTATTTGCCACGTGACAAAATAATAAACCTATATGAAATTTAAGTGAACATACACTGCGTGGCGTAACAAACAACTCAACGGCAGTGTTGAAGTGGCCACAAAGAACAAGAACAAACATTGATGTACATCCAAATATTTAATTAAAAATCACATAGCCTATGCAAGTTGATTTTTACAACTGTACTACATTGTATGGACCAGAAATGTCCAACCTGTGTTGTTCATTTTGTGGTTATTTAGCCTGTTATTTCAAACTATCGGGCTTGCGGCTCTATTTTTTGAAACAAATATACGGCGCAAAAATGTATCAAACAACTCTACATTTATCTCATATTAACTGGCTAGCGAGACAAAATGATTTCAGTTGAAATAAANAAAAATGTATCAAACAACTCTACATTTATCTCATATTAACTGGCTAGCGAGACAAAATGATTTCAGTTGAAATAAAGATCGTAATGTTTTTCTTATTATTTTGGTATTTTGTGTTATTTACAGTTGTTGCCACACATCTTATCCCTATACACATTCAAACTTGTGGCATGTGGCCGTGTGCAGTAAAATGTTGGACAGCCCTGGGGAACAGGAGAAGGCCACAACTCTGTCTCCGCTACGTAGCACGTTTAAACTGCAGACAGTGAGGCACTTTGCAGCGTGCCATGTAACTGCAGCATAGTTTACAAAACAACATTGGTACGCTAGTCTATTACTTCCAAAATGCAATGTGCCCAAGCCTCAACTTCATCTCTCCCAGCGCAGTGTGAACAAAGTACATTATCGTAATTGAAGGCAGCTTACTGAGAGATGAGAAGCAAGTCGATCTCGTCTGCCTCCACCAGGTCCACAAAGGGCAGGGCGTCCATGCCGGAAAGGCCGGGGTGGATCCCGCAGTCCAACTTCAAAACAACAACAACACAATTTAGCACGGTGGTTCCCTTTCGGCGCGGATACGCGAGAACATCCTCTGTGCGACACGCAGCGCACGCAACCGCCATTATGTTATCGACTCTTGCCGAGCAACAAAGTGTGTGCAGCTAACCAAAAGACAATGAACACTATTCAAGTTGTGCATGAAACACATTATAGACAATAAGACAAATTAATTAGTCATTCAGTAAACTTTATCAACATAATACATCCAAAGAAGTATTGCATAACATTAAAAAATAATAATAATATTTGGCTTATTTCAAAATTAATATTTCATGAAAATACATAGCAACTTCTAAATAATTGTATAGCCTGTTCCCAGTAAAGTGAGCAGTTCCCCCGACTGTTCTGATAATTTTCAAATTCCCTGAACTTTTCCAGGTTTCAAAGGTTTTCCAGACACGTAGCAACCTTGTTGATATGTAGCACACACTGTTATGTTTACAAGAAACTGACGTCGAGCGTGGACTGGCAATGTTAAGAAGCCTCCCAAGCTGTCATGAGAGACTCGTTACCAATTGTATCTGTCTATTACCTTTTTTTTTTTTAAATAGAAATATTTCATATTTTAATGTAAGTATTTTTTCAGGACCAAAATGAAATGCAATATTTTCTTGCAGGCATTATCAATTTTTTTTGTGATGTATTTAATCAATTATTTACATATTAACCACAACTCAAACTTTCACCAAAAATTTTATTTCATAAATGTGTGACGACTATTATGCAAAGAAATAGTACGGTAAAACGCACGGTACAAAAAATATTTATAAGTAGTTCCCAGATATTATTTCTGTTTTACATTTTCTACAAGTTGTACACAAACTTACCATAATTTTCTTTCCTTTGAACTCTAGCATAATGCAGGAGCGTCCAACCTCCTGGCCAGCGCCCCTAGAAACAGACAAGACACCAGCTGTACGCGCGTCTCGACATACTTGCCAACACCCACTCCCTACCGGTGCTGACGTCACACTTCGTGCTCTGTAGATCCATCTATTTCTATGTAAAGGAGAAATACAACTGAATTCCCTGGAAAGTATGTGATTAATTATGCATCACAAATTCCACAAAATTTATAAAGAATTTGGAAATAATAAGGCTTTCAGAANGAAAGTATGTGATTAATTATGCATCACAAATTCCACAAAATTTATAAAGAATTTGGAAATAATAAGGCTTTCAGAATAAAAACACAGTTAAACCTCCGCATGAACACATAGGATGTAGTTTTCAAACAACAGGCAAATGTCCACTTGTACTGTCCAGCTGAAGGTAGTAAGAACTCACTACGCTTTCAGTAGGTTACCTTAAAAATAATAAATAGGAAGGGTCCAAGTTCTATACCGAACTAATCGGGAATCACCGACATACAGTATTGGTAGCACAAGTCAAACAGTTTATATTTGTTTTCTTANCTATACCGAACTAATCGGGAATCACCGACATACAGTATTGGTAGCACAAGTCAAACAGTTTATATTTGTTTTCTTATTTTGTAAAACTTTAAAAGTAAAATTATTTACAGTAAGGAGAGTGGAAGAGAAAGTGAAAAGGTAAAGTGGATGTAGGTATGGTAACAAGTATGAGATTTGCTCTCCTTCTGGTGAGAAGCTGGCACGTATGTTTGTAGTATACTTGTCACTGGGCTTTCCAAACACTAATTACTGTATTTAACCCCCTCCCTTCTTCTAAATTATCATATTTAATTATTTTGAACACTTCCAATGCCACACAAGCCTTTTTCGAACTTAAATTGTGAATATGATAAAAATATATCACAGCCCAATATTTTAATCCGGCTGACATTATCTTGGGGCTTTGATCGTGTAATAATAAATAATGTCACATAAACAGCATGTGGTACAGCCATAAATCTGTGGCATTTTGTTAACAGTGACATCTCGCCCGAGGCATTCACTCTCTCTTCGCGGCCAGCTGTACATATCTGCATGCCGTAAGCACCGCCACAAGTGCTGGCGGCTCGCCTAGACACCTGGCAGTAGCTGATGTTAGCGATGCCCTGGCTGCGTACACATTGCTACTAAACTACTGGCCGCACATCAGCAAACGTGCAACTGATTATAAACACACTAATGTCTAGCACCGCGTCAGGCTGCGCCCACTGCTACCTCACCTCTCCTCGGCCACACCCTGCTCCCTGTAGATTGACCCACCAGCAGTCGAGGTGTTGACACTACGTAGCCAGTTCAACATTTGCAGCAAGAGGTTAATAGACTGTTCGTGGTTCGTAGTTAATTGCACACTTTCAAAAACCCTCCTCAATAATTACGCCTATGTACTTTTCACTCTGTTTTCCATCAGTCCGCCATATGTAAAATTTTGGTAATTATTAATAAGTTTAGGGGCTTTTCTGAAAAACACAAAAATATTTCAAAATTATGATNATATGTAAAATTTTGGTAATTATTAATAAGTTTAGGGGCTTTTCTGAAAAACACAAAAATATTTCAAAATTATGATATATTTCGGTAATTATTAAGTTTAGGGGCTTTTCTGACAAACACAAAAATATTTCAAAATTATGATTTACTTCTACTCTACTAATCACATAGAACACGAATATACTAGGGGCGTAGCTTTAAAATAAGTTGAACATATTTTAAAACATTGAACAAAATTGCGAAATGAGCAGTATAGCTAGTTTGTTTACGTTTCTGAACTAAACGTCCTAGACCAACAAAAGTTGCATTAATGGGTTCTGCACAGCTTTCCTTGTTCATATTCAAAAGGGCGCAATGTTAAAATAAGTAGAACATATTTTAAAAAAATGAGTATATTGATATTCTTTTGGTGTGTTTTACGGTTCCTTTAAATACCTAAAATCCTAAATTCGTAGTTAAGTGTAAAACCCAAACAACCTAGGTTAGTGTAAAACCCTACTATCCTAGGTTAGTGTAAAACCCAACAATCCTAGATTAGTTTAAAAATGTAAAATAGTGATTCACCCATCGTGGGGTTAGGTTCTGTTAACGTTAATGCCCCTAGTATATTCGTGTTCTGCATCATTAGTAGAGTAGAAATATAGGTAAATATCTAGTTTAGGGGCTTTTCTGAAAATAATAAAAAAAAACTCCAGAAAGTGGTATATTTCGACTCTACTAATAACGTAGAACACGAATATATTGGGGGCATGGCTTTAAAATAAGTACAACATATTTTAAAAAATTGAACAAGTTTGTGAGGTGACTGTTTCTGACAGTTTGTTTACGTTTTGAACGAAACGTTTTATGCCAACAAAAGTTGTTTAAATGGATTCTGCATAGCTTACCTTGTTGATATTCAAGACGGCGTAATGTTAAAATAAGTAGAACATATTTAAAGAAATCGCGAAAGTTGATGTTTACGCCTGTTAACGTCTGCCGCCATTAATAATGGCTACGCATAGCATATTCACGCAATCTGCCGGGCGCATAAGACATCACGAGTCATACGTTAGTATGCATGCAGGCAGCGGTCGTGGTCAGTTCGATGGTGCTTCGTTCGTGATTTAAGACGGAAAAAAAGCAAGCAAGACTACGTTTCTGCGTTATATTAGCCTATTAACGAGTGCTTCTGTATATATATTCGGCTGTAAATGAGTGTTTCAGTGCGTTATATTCGCGTATGTGGTGCTTCGTGAAAACTGTGATTTCATCTAGTGATCTGACGTTGAATGGGCCATTGACAAGAGTATGTACAACCCGCCTACATTGGTGAGTGCATTTATATTATTTGTGTGGGTTTTACGTTCCTTTAAATCCCTAAAATCCTAAATTCGTAGTTTAGTGTGAAACCCACAAATCCTATCCGGTAGCTTAACGTGCAAATGTAGTTATATTACGTAAGTCAAACAAGGCTTTTTCCGGACGTTTATACAGCACAATTTCACATTCTTTCTATACTAACCTTGGATTATTCGTAGGTAACGCAGAACACGACTATAGTAGCGTCGTTAACGTATGACTAATTGTATAATATGTGCCCACCTAACCGAACAGAACCTAACCCCACGATGGGTGAATCACTATTATACATTTTTAAACTAACCTACGATTGTAGCGATTTTAACTAACCTAGGATTGTAGTTATTAAAAATAACTTAGGATTATAGGGTTCCCATGTAGTCTGTGATTGTAGGGTGTTGATCGGAGATTTTTTTAATATTGTATAATCTTATATTACTGTACAACCTTACAATCCTAGGTTAGTTTAGAGCCGTACAATCCTAGGTTAGTTTAAAAACGTAAAATAGTGATTCACCCATCGTGGAGTTAGGTTCTGTTAGGTTAGGTGGGTACATGTTAGGAAATTCGTCGTACGTTAATGCCCCTAGTATATTCGTGTTCTACGTTATTAGTAGAGTCTAAATATACCACTTTTCTGTGTTTTTTTTTTTTTACAGAAAAGCCCCTAAACTAGATAATTACCTTATTATTATTAGAGCTTTTTACAGTGTCAGTTTTTACTGGGTAAAAGATTCAATAAAGTAATTATTTGAATTGAGGATGAAGATACAAGTGCATTTGTTGACAAAACTACATAATTTTCTTATAGAAATAAGAGCAGTCAGTGATGTAAATTAATGGCATTTACAACCTTAATAGATTGGGGGCATGAGAGAACGCTCTCTGGGCCAATTGTACATTGCCTCATTAATGAAGTTTGCAGGGTTCACAGTCATCTCCACTTTCTTGTCTTCAAGTCGTAATAGCATTGTTTGTCCTGCTGTCTCATTTATTTCACCTTGACGATAGATACCCCCTATTTGTTTTTACTTATTGTTTTTTATTTTTCGTTACAATCTGGAAACACTTTAAATGAATGGCGTACAACAATATGNCAGGGTTCACAGTCATCTCCACTTTCTTGTCTTCAAGTCGTAATAGCATTGTTTGTCCTGCTGTCTCATTTATTTCACCTTGACGATAGATACCCCCCATTTGTTTTTACTTATTGTTTTTTATTTTTCGTTACAATCTGGAAACACTTTAAATGAATGGCGTACAACAATATGTCAAAATAACATAATAAATTTATAGGAAAAACATTAGGGCAGGCATTACACAATTAATGCTGTAACAAAATACATCCTCTTGGTACATAACCATAATAGGCGTACATACAATACTTCTACAAAACATTTAGACATATTATAAAATTAAATACGTATTGTTATTCATCTACATAGCAAAATAACATATACATACAGCGGACGAATCAGTAATTGATCACTTTCCTCTGCCGGAACTTGGGAATCACTTTTTCTTTTGGTGCTCATGGTTGGGTCCCTCAAATTAAATAAATAACTAACTACTAAACGAGACAACCGCTGTTACGACCATACACGTCATATAGCTGTCCCTTTACCGTAACAGTAATATTAATTGTTAACTCATTAGACGACAACCAAACACAAAGCTGCGGTTGTTGTCCAGTCTCTCTAACTTTTTTTTTAAGGAGTTATAATGGCCCATGGAAGGATCACGGCCAACATCGACGATTTCAAAAGAAACGCACAAAAAAAACGACAAAATCTTTGTAAGTCGATATAACCAAAAATCGAAGGTCCATTTAACTCATGAAAACGGTCGCAACATATTTATTAACTTTATACTATTTTTGCTTGCGTTTTGAAAGTTTTCGTGGTAGGCCATTCTGACCTTCGAGCGATCCGCCAAGATGATTGTCAGTCAGAATCAGAGGCATGTAGGAGAAGGGCGTGCTGCTGTGCTGCTCTCCAGGTACCTCAACTTAAGTGTCTGATGTACAGCATTAACATGTGAGTAAACACCGTGAGTTGTTCTCTGTGTTTTATTTCATGCCTTAGGATGCTTGACAACCTCTTAAGAGTGTTCGAATTCCAACTGTTCATTCTGACATTATTCATTACTATTGCACTGTCAATACTACCGACAACAGACATAAATAACGTCAATTCACGGGAGTTACGAGGGGGTCCAAACAGCTTCGCATTTAGTGGCATAAGCAAGGGGTCCTACATCCTTCTAGGTAGAATGGGTTGCATACCTACAACAATATTTACCTAGAACCATCACCATCATCTTCGTCAATAGTCAACAGGGATCTTCATGAGAAGGCCTTATGGGTGAATGGCCCACTGCCTCTCATCCATGCTATTTGCAGCGAAATGGCGCCCAAATAATTTCTTTCCACTACCCTCTTTCCTCCTGGAGCTAATCCCATCCATACAAATTCCTATTACCTCAAGCAAAGTGGCAACCTATCTTCCGGTTGAAAATTTGCATTGTTTTATGTTAGCGAAAGTCAGATCAGTACGAATTATAACCAGCATTAATCGAGATTTTTATCTTGACATTTTAAAATACTGAAATAGAATTGTGCAATCTCTTTCATGATCTGAAAATAAACGAAACTAGCCCAGAGTTTGTCTGTTTCTGTTGATCGGATGTATCCATTAACTTCGCTTTTCTCTCTCTTCTTCATCCTCTTCATCACTACACAGAATGCTTCGTACCACAAATATTTCTTCCTCAGCGCTCTCCATGCGGTACTCTGACAACACACTTCTGTTGTGTGTGCAGCTAGTCAAATTCTTTCCATTGGTTGTGGGTTGCCTGTCACTGCTGATGTAGTGTTTGTTTGTTTTATTGCATCCGTAAGATCTTTTTTCAATAAATAGATGTACAAAGATATGAGACAAGTCAAAGTGTATGTTGATGTAAATGGTTGTTGGTCTGTGCTGACTGTGCCAGAACAGTTTGTGGCAGTCCACGATGGACTAGTGTACCCTATCCTTTTGACGTTACACTTATTGCCGAGATCAGTGATGTTCAGGAGGATAGGCGGTCTCAGCGGATGCAATTGTGAAAACAGCTCTCGTCAATGAACCATGGGCAGCAAAAGTAAATAAGGTAACATTGTTAGTAATTTCAGTTGCTAGGCTAAAATATTTTTGCTAAGCCAAATTAACATTGATACAGTCGCTGATATTCCCTATTTTTGATTATTGCGACATGGTTTATGGAGACATTACACAAAATTTGGCAGCTAAACTTCAATGCATGCAAAATTCTTGTGTTCAATTGTTGTTCAACCTAAAAATCACATAATCACTTGCCTCCTTACTTTAATAAACTTAATTGGCTACGTCTGGACGATCGACGTCTTTTCCACAGTCTCACACTTTCATACAAAATACTATCCTCGTAAATTACAATGCCAGAATACTTACGTACTCGGCTCAAAACCTTGGGGGATGATCACGCTATTAACACCAGTGCTTAAAAAAAACCTCGCTTAAATATTCCAGCTCAAAAAACCCAGGTGTATATATATATATATATGCTAATTCTTTTACCATCCCTGTCGTACGAGTGTGGAATAATTTACCAGTAGAGGTGAGGAACTCGACAACACGTAACTACTTTTAAGAGCAGTACTTCCAAGTACATTAAGAATATGTGCGCTCAAGATATGTACATAATTGGAAACCACAGATAATATAGCGTTTAATCTATTTGAGTTATCATATTTCTGTTTCGCCTCTTGTTAATTTATGTATTTAAGTATATTTCTATCTTGCTCATTATGTTTACGCATGTGTACATTATGCTATACCTGGTTAAGTGTAAAGAAGGAATTGAAGCCTTAACTGCGCCAGTATAAATAAAGTCGAAATAAATAAATAAATAGGAAAAAAATGATCGTGGTCGAAGTTTCTTGGGCCAATTTTGTTTGAAGCACTTTGACAGTAAAATTTTTGGTGTGGCAGGTACTGTAACAATAAAAAATAATCTATCAGATAACAAATTATTATTGCTCATTTTTCTGGCCGATGAATAAATTTCAACCAGCCCGGGTGCAAGCAAATGTGTAAGCACAACAGATTTTCGCTGTTTTATAAGTTCGGCGGCAGTTCGGTTTGTTGAACCTTGGCGTTTGGGTAGCGGTGTCATTTTGTTTTGTGCCGTTCTGAACGTAAATGGACCTTCGATTTCTGGATATTTCGTCTTATGAAGATTTTGTCGTATTTTTGTGTTTCGTTTCGATGGTATTTTTGTGTTTCGTTTGGAATCGTCGATGTTGGCCGTGAACGTAAAGGGTAGGCCATTGTCATTCCAAAAAAAAAAAAAAAAAAAAAAAAAAATTCTCAGTGCAAAAGTAACTTACGTTAAATGACAGGAACAATTGTTTAAGTTGTTATAATTAAATTCTAAATAATTTATATTTTAATTGAAAAAAAATATCGAGGGTCCAGTGTCGAATACTTTCCCTAATATTACGCGCAAATGGGATTGATGACTTGGCAAGAAATGCCAGCAATGGATCCAGTGATAAGGCATTGAACTCTGGAGTTTGACCGAGGAGACGAGTGTTGTGTTGTTTGTAAAAAAACTCACCTCGCCCCTTCCAGAGAAGCAAAATACGCCAGTCAGACGCGCTGTACGTGACAAAACAGATCGCAGCCTTCGTAGTAGGAAAAGATAATTGATAGCAATCTTGTACCTTGGTTAATTTAAATGGCTGCTCTTACTAAAGGTGCGTTAACATTTTTTTATTTAAAGTTATATTAACGTTTTAAGGAATTAATGGCCCAATTAAAAAAAACTTTATACATACCCGAAGTAAATTTATATTTAGTTTTTCTGTGTAATAGACATGAGTTTTGAACGTGTCAAAGTGTACGTGGAAATAATGTTTAAAGCATAATCTGCTCGTGTGTAGGAAAGCATGCTTGTGTTGTTATTGTGCGAAGGTCTGTTTTACTTTGAGTGTTGAGGACCGACGCTGTGGACTTGATGGAAACTTACCAAACGTAAACAGTAGATGTTATAGTTTCATCAGTGTAGTGCGAGGCCAATATTTTGTGTAACCGTGTGGGAATAGAGGAAAATGGCAATGTAAAATGAATGTTTCTACAAAGTTTCTTTTTAAGAATATACAGTAGTTTATGAAACACACAAAAAGTAAAAAATGTGTTAGTTTTCAGAGCTATTGCAAACAAATTGTAATCTATTGTAAAAGCTAACATGTGTTCATGACAGGCTAGTTTAACACTTTAAAAATTAGGTTCCTTTTCAAAGATTTAAAAAATTAGGTTGCAAAGTAGGGTAATATTTAGACTGTGGTCATCTTTAGGCAGCAGCTGTCAACTAGCTCATCACTTTGTAATGTCGCAAACGTCAGAACTGGCGACTTAAATCGCAGCCCGGTTTTATTCACTTCGTAGACACGAGACTTAAATAAATGTGCCATACTAAAATAAAATAGTTGGATTTTTCCTCTGTATTTTTATTACAAGTTAAAAAAAAAACAGTTTGCATTCTTTAAGTAATTAATGCAGAGTGACAGTCAGCTTAATGAGGCAGTAGAGTTCATTAATCATGCACATCACTAAAAACTCGCACTGTAAGACAATTACAAAGACAGGAGGGACGTCATTTCCCTCCTGGCACCTAGTCGCCTCCCACACCGCCGGAAATAATTTAGTAGAAAAAAGGTTGATAGCCGAAAGTTTAAGTTTAAAAAAAGTAACTGTCATGGGCACTTGTTGGTGTGGGGGAAATTTGCCACGCATAACATGTCTTCCTCAAGAGCTGGTTGTCAACGGTTAGCGGGCAGCAGGCGCACCTGGCATAAAAAGCTATGCGCTCTGCCCCCACCTCCTTGCACCAGGGGGTCAAAAACGTAACCACCTAAGGGCATGGCGTGGTATGGAATCCCTTTGGATACCGTGCGAACCTCCATCGCAACCACCTTCCCACGTCAGCCGAACTGGGTAGTAGTAAAACAATCAAATTTCTAAATCATTCTCGAAGAAAAAAATTCTACGAAAGTGGTAACAAGTGTTATCTCAGATTGCTACCGCAACCTCAACTGCGACTTCAGAATAAGCAAACGCATGACAGATAAACATACTAACATGGTCATAAATTCAAATACTGATAAGAAATTACATTTCCTTGCAAAACAAATGAAAGTCAATCTCATGTCCCGATTAAATTAATATTAACTGCATCATTAAAACTACATTACTATCCAGGCAACTGTAAAGTCTCAGTATGAGATAGTCCCCATGCAGCGACGTTTCACCACATCTTCCATAATACCTGCCAGACCCTTGAGATAGTCCCAGTGCAGTCACGTTTCCCCACATCTTCCATAATACCTGCCAGACCCTTGAGATAGTCCCAGTGCAGTCACGTTTCCCCACATCTTCCATAATACCTGCCAGACCCTTGAGATAGTCCCAGTGCAGT
>NQII01003511.1:89507-259301 GCA_002778355.1 Clitarchus hookeri | reverse complement strand
CATTGACCTACACTTAAAAAAACATACAAGTTGAGTTATTTTTAAAAATTGTGTATAGGGACAGGAAAATGTCGCGAGTTGAATGACGTGTAGGCTAGATTCCGCAGTCCTTTATATACTTGAGCGTCAGGTGTTTGTTCATTTGCTGCTGCCCCAGGCAGTTGAAATTATTACTCTACATCTTACAGTATGGGATTCGCTATTTGCTTCCTTACAAGTCTGCTATTTTAAAGAAACACACAATTATTTGTGCAGTTTTTAATTAATAAATAAAACCGAGCAATGGCGAAGCAGGGAGAGAGAGTATAACACATCTACACAATGGCGGTACTGTATAGGAAGTTGGAAGAAAACATAACCCAGATTGCTGAATTGGGTGATGTAGGTTATTATGTAAGTAAGTATTCCTGAACACTATCAATGAGATCAAACATACACCACAACACATAACACTAGCACAAAACGACAGGACACCAGCATGGAACATAAACCCTTAAGTCACTTAAAACCCTTGATTTAAAGACATGATACACAAAGACATACGCTGGCATAAGGCAAAACAAGACACTTCAAAACGGCACATACATAAAAACATGTTCTCTCAAAGTTGAAGGTGGAATACGTACTACAAATTCTCTAGGATCAACTCTTCCCTAACCTCATTCATCATCCCATAAAACAAACACCATAACATAACAACTCAAGACAACATATATGAGTGGCAAGCCAAATGTTAGCAAGTAGGTATGGACTTGTGAATTATGATTATAGCATGACATAACCCTCTTAGTGGACTGGTAAATATACTATAGTGTTGAAAAATACCACATACTTAGGACATAAAAACCAGAAACAAAGTACTAAATAAAACAAATAGCATTAGTTAAAACACAAGGACTTAAATTATGAAAATAGCTTTACGGTAGATGCTAACCATTCTGATAATTACTGATTTTAAGTTTGATTTGATGGTTTGCAAATTTTCGTGTCCTAATAACTGAAAAAATACTTTTGATAATTAATACGCGACAAGCATATATTTTAAAACATGTATACGTTAAACAAAAATAAACTCTTCACTTCTCAAATTCTTACGTCTCTTCAAGTGCCGGCTATAACAGAACGATAACTTGGATGGGCTACTGGGCGGAAATTACACATTACCATTAAAATAAAATCTTCGTAAAGTTGGCAAAAGTAAACCATTTTGACGATCTCGGCGTCTTGATGTTACACTCCAATCTTTAGATCATTAATTTATACGAAAAATTGGCTCGAGGGACTCTTCTTTAAATTCCATGGCCTAAACAACATAAGCGTAATTAATTGGGTACAAAACAATAATAAAAGTTACGATGATGCGGTCAAATATAATTAATTACGACATCGTTCTGCTTTACGATGAACCACATTGTAAGAAGACCCAAGCGATACGACAAATGCTAATCAGGAAACGGAAATTACATACACTAAAATATTATATCATAATGATAAAGTTCATAAGCCCAATATACTGCACGTAATTTTAAATCGTCCGCCACAAAAAATTCACAATAAAACTAACCTATACATAGACAAATAAAAATTAAAGATTAACATGCGTGAAAGAGACAGTTCCAAAACAAATTTCAAAATAGTTATCTCAAATAAATACTGATTTAGCATACATAACTTAAAGCAATAAAATAAATAAACGTAAACTAATAACATAATAAACCTGCGACAAATAAATATAAATAAAACCAACTGTCGACAACACAAATGTCACGGAAAAAAAATAAAAAAACAAACAAAACGGTAAATGATCCGATTGAAAGTTTTACTACGTTTATCGCGTGTTTCACGTCTATCTTGTCCTGAAACAAATCCACGAAATATTACTGTCCCTAATTATATATCGGTACAAATCGCCATATCGCATAGTTATATACCGTACAGTCTTAGCAGTAAGCATGTTTCTGAGCCCACCTGCCGGGATGACAAACGCAGTAACTGTTTCCAAGCTTCCGTTCACAAAAAAAAAAAAAAAAAAAAAAAATTAATGTTATCGCAACTAAAAAAAAAATTACTTTTAAGCCATTTCTTTGAACCTTTATGTTATAATAACAACTAATGATGTGACCAACATTTCAAAAGTCCGCAAAAAGTTAAATTTCTTGTACAAAAAGTTCAAATTTTCAAGTGCCGTCTGCCAGTACTTCCCACCGGGTATGGCGTGGCAGACATGGTTTCTCGTTATATTCGTGTCATGTAGTACCTCCTATCCAAGTTTCAGCTCTCCGTAAATACTTGCAATTTTGACGAATTCTCGCAATTTCGAACGTCTGCCATATCTTAACCCATCCGCTTTGAGGCGGCAGACTAGCAGAAATGGATCCAGGCTAGTAAGTCCCATTAAGTTCTATATTTAAAAACTCTCCTCCTTTTACGACCACTTTTCAGAGCTCACTCCTGGACTATTGTGGAACATTCTGCAGTCTCACTGCGCTGTAAAATGGCGGATACTAGTCGACAACCCCTTACGTTTAAACTAATATGTTTGAATTTTAAAGCATAGAATCAGAGCTAAATGTAACTTAGATTAGTTTACTAACTTTGCAAAGCTATTTACGTGTTCCCAATATTCATAAATTTTCAGAGCATGAAGTATATCCTCGCAACGAAAGTATTTTATTTTGCAAAATACCCTCAATATGAAACGCCGAAACAAATGTTAAAATAGAGGAGTCGATAAGATATTGGGATTTCTCGCAGAGAAGATCATCATGCAAGCAGGACGTTGGCTCGATTATCTTCAATTTCTTATTTATTTTTCATAGGTATTATTTATTTTTGCGGCAAAATAATTGTACTTAATTTATTTTACATNATGGCAGATACTAGTCGACAACCCCTTACGTTTAAACTAATATGTTTGAATTTTAAAGCATAGAATCAGAGCTAAACGTAACTTAAATTAGTTTACTAACTTTGCAAAGCTATTTACGTGTTCCCAATATTCATAAATTTTCAGAGCATGAAGTATATCCTCGCAACGAAAGTATTTTATTTTGCAAAATACCCTCAATATGAAACGCCGAAACAAATGTTAAAATAGAGGAGTCGTTAAGATATTGGGATTTATCGCAGAGAAGATCATCATGCAAGCAGGACGTTGGCTCGATTATANCGCAGAGAAGATCATCATGCAAGCAGGACGTTGGCTCGATTATATTCAATTTCTTATTTATTTTTCATAGGTATTATTTATTTTTGCGGCAAAATAATTGTACTTAATTTATTTTACATAAATTCAACACACATTAGTTTTGCCACGACATAAACACCTTAATGTTGACAGTACACCAGGGAGGTAATACTGCTACAAAAGTACTTCATAATATTATTACATTAGGTTCTAGCATAACAATGTGTTACATTAACGGCAGCATTAGCTACTGACTGCGCACAAATAACAAAAACATTATTGTTTTTGTAACATTAATTCTGATGGCGCAAAAATGAAGAATTTTATCTGTGTTGTGCTATTTTCAAGATGCCATGTTCGTCATTTGTACTTGACAGTCGTGAAGATAGGTTCACACGTTCGGAGATCACGCCGACCATACAGAGAGAGTTCAGCGACTTCCGGTGGCAGCGATTCACACTTCACCGCGATGTCTACGTCATCCATGCACCCACGACGACGAGCTTTGTTTAGTTCGCCCACCAGCTGCTAGCGAGCGAGTTTTAGTTACTGTGTTAACATTTGCCGGTAATATTATTTCATGTCATATATCTGCGTGCTTCTGAAATTCCTAAGTATTTCCTTCTTCGAGCTGACTTAGTATTCTCCCGCCACAGCCCAATGTACTTGGAGTTGTCGTGGCCAATAGAGAGACAGGAGCTAGTAAGCAGTATGGGCGACACTGATCCTCGTGACGTCACCCCGGCGCGTCCACACAGAAGGTTCTGGAATTGCGTGCAGTGTTTCCGTTGTACCGCTGCAACTATGGGACTCGTCCTATCATCTTATTAGTGAACGGTCAGTAGAGAAACGCACTACATATATATATATATACACACACACTGATTTCTAATGTTTCAGGTCAGTAAAGGCAATGTGAAAAGGCAGTTCTAAGCTGTGTTGGAACTATAACGTTAGTAATATGCGCGGTGTCCTGAAAGTGATATTCGTATCTCGTCTCAAGTGTATTTTCTTTTCCCACATACACTGAAGAGCCAAAAAAACTGGCACACCTACCTAATATCGTGTAGGGACCTCCAAGCACAAAGAAGTGCCGCAAGACGACGTGGCATGGACTCGACTAATGTCTGAAGGTATGCAGGAGGCAATTCACACCATGAATCCTGCAGGGCAGTCCACAAATCCAATCTGCGCCAATTTGAGAAAGGGTTGCACGTCTGTCACGTTTAATGATTCTCGTCAGTCGTCGTTTGTCCCGTTCTTTCACGATCTTTTTCCGGCCGCAGCGATTTCGAAGATGTGATGTTTTACCGGATTCCCGATATTCACGGTACACTCGTGAAATGGTCATACGCGAACATCAAAATGTTATCGCTACCTAGGAGATGCTATGTCGCATCTCTCGTGCGCCGACTATAACACAACGTTCAAACTCACTTAAATCTTGATAACCTGCCATTGTAGCAGCAGTAACCGATCTAGCTGCTGACCGCATCGCGTTACTCTGATTGGTTCCATGCCTCTGTTATTTGCATACGCACGCCTATACCAGTTTTTTTGGCTCCTCGGTGCAATTGCATACGACCCACATAAAATAGTTTAGTAGAAAAAACGTGTATACAAAACACATTTCAAGCTCCAGGCACAGAATCCTCTTGACTTAGCCTCGACTTAGCGACTTGTATTCATCCGCTGGTCAAGTGTCGCTTTGAAACTGTTAGAAATATATAAGTGTGCTGTCATTACGATAAAATAAAAAAAATACGAATTCCTCGGTCAATAACGTTACTTATTAAAAAAAGCGTTAAGTTATGGACCTACTTTCATCGCTTGTATCAAGTATTATTTAAGTACTTCTCGAGTCAGTCTTCATATGAAAATATGCACTTACAGGCTTCATTGTCTTACACGTGCAACCGCACAATACTGAATGTAAATGTTGCTTAATCACAAAAATATACACTTTAATAAGGTTCATGCCCTAAAATTATTCCAAGGATGAGCTTAACGTCGTAAGGGATATTAAAAGTGCTAGTTCTACGTTATGGAATTGATTTCATTTATTTTCTCTTTCACGGTTACACTTAATCTCATAATAAATTAAATATAAGTGCTTAATCTTACTATCATATTCATAAAACCATAGCGTTTCCGCAAGAAAATAACAGCATTGCCGTGCGAGACTGAGAAAATTCTGTCCACAACAGCTGTATTTCACTGCAGTATACTGTGTACCATATAAGAAGGCCACATTCTTGACANTGTCTCGCGGTTGTGCCAACAGATAGCAGTAAATCGTTAAGAAATGCCCATCAATTGTTTTAATTAGCTTTTGCAGGGACTTGCTTTTTAAAAAGAAGTGAATGACAGTTTTATTGCTGGTATTTGAACATTTTGTTTTACTAAAAACACAGTCTGTAGTAAGTGATTCATGTAAATACAATCGCCACGCCTTTTCGTTTATGTATCCATTCGCCATCAACTGGCATGTCAAGTATAGGCTTTGATGTGGCGAGTCAGCGCGTCCAGGAGGTGCTGCTACGTGTGGCAGTTAGTGAACTGCTTGGGTGGCGCTGCATTCGTAAACAGAGCTTGGTGGACGTGTGTAGGGTCGTTCGTAAACGCGGTACACGAAATATATGGTACTTTAAAAATTATACAGAGGTCGCGGGGAAATAAAATTATTTGTATATGCGCGTGAATACGTTATACGTTATTTTAAACAATAAAACTATAATATGTTTCTGGGTGTAGTTCGGGATATTGATAATAGATGGCGTGGAAGGGCATATTGCAATAGATGGTGCGCCTTGTTTGAGAGTTTAGAAACTTTGGATATTTTCGTTACATTTGGATACGTATCGTTTTATTGTGCATATCATTTTGAACACCTATACATAACTATTTTATCACGAAGTTTTGTTTCTAAAACTAAAAACTGCTGTTTTATGACCACGTAAAATAAAATGTATTAATTAATCTACGAACTCTTTCTTATCCGCGTATTTTCTGCTTGTGTGATGTGCTTCGGCACTGCTCTCAGAATAGCCAACGTAATATTAACTTTTGTTCGTTCGTGCATCAGCTGATACAGGATTTTGTAAATGGCACGTTATTTGTTTTCAATATATTAAGTTGCCACTCACTGACTGTCAGAAAGTGGCCTTCTTATATGAAATGAACTGTAGTTGCCTACCAATCAGCGCGCTACTTCACTCGTCTTTTTCACCTACCTCTTCTCCTGTCTCGCCCCTCTGACCGCTTCCTTTCTTTTCCTGCTCCACTCCCTTTCCCATTCATGTTACTGATTGATAAATTTGTCCAAGCCTTCTTTGTTTCAATGCCAGTCTCTCAGGAAGAGAAGGGAAGAGGCAACACGTTTTTTTTTTAGGGGTGACATTCCAGCACGGCAAAAAATACCAGTGCGTCGCTGCGTAAAAGAAAAGGAAGCCTGTCGGTATTTTGAAAAAAAATCGCCCGCCGCTGTTGCCATTCTTCTTTTAACTTAATTAAAGTATTTTCCTAACATATTACAATCACCATATTAATGTAAAAAAATAATAATTTTTTATATACTAACAGGTGCCACAAATTGTTGGTGCAATTTTATTTTTAAAAAACATTCTTCCTGCTATTTGTTGCAAAAATCATGGTGTGAACTATACACTAGTAAATACGGTATCATAAACAATGTAGCATTGTCTAGCAACTGTTAAGACGTAATCATGCTTTTCCCCTTACACGACTTGCATGTGGTGATGGGATGACCTTGCAAACGGCAGAGTTCTTCCCACCCTCACAATATAAAAAAGGAGCTGTAGGCTGCCACCATTCCCCTTCCCCCTTAATTTTTTTTTTTCATTGTACCCCTCTTTTCTTGCCCTTGGCTAGCTCTACTCTCATTTGTATATATCTCTCTCTCTCTCCCTGCTCTATCATACCCTCTTCCTTATCCCAGTGTCGCCATGTGATAGACTAACAAAGGCTGGCTCGCGTGTGGCAAGTAGGGGAATGTCACTTGCGATACGATGTGTTTAAACATTTTAAAAATATGAAGTTTACAAATGTTTGTATCGCTATGGCAAAAGGCTTCATTAACAGATTTGCATTATAAACAAAATTAAGTACCTTTCAAATGATAAGGAAAATTACGATGCATTTAAAAACTATCGCAATAGCGGACGTGACTCTGTAGGCCATATTTGTTATAACGTGGTTCCACTATATAATTTAAAACTGTGCTAAAGTAATCAGTTATGTGAAGACATTTTTGTGGCTCTTGGTACTAGTTTGCGACTTAATAAGAGGTAGTCTCAAGATACGAGTGTTTAATCGTAGAAACTTTCTCGAGAGACAAAATTGTGGAAAAACACTCAACTGGGAATTACTTAGTGTCAAAACTAATATCAAGATGTGTTTAACAANTAAACATTTTAAAAATATGAAGTTTACAAATGTTTGTATCGCTATGGCAAAAGGCTTCATTAACAGATTTGCATTACAAACAAAATTAAGTACCTTTCAAATGATAAGGAAAATTACGATGCATTTAAAAACTATCGCAATAGCGGACGTGACTCTGTAGGCCATATTTGTTATAAAGTGGTTCCACTATATAATTTAAAACTGTGCTAAAGTAATCAGTTATGTGAAGACATTTTTGTGGCTCTTGGTACTAGTTTGCGACTTAATAAGAGGTAGTCTCAAGATACGAGTGTTTAATCGTAGAAACTTTCTCAAGAGACAAAATTGTGGAAAAACACTCAACTGGGAATTACTTAGTGTCAAAACTAATATCAAGATGTGTTTAACAANAAGAGACAAAATTGTGGAAAAACACTCAACTGGGAATTACTTAGTGTCAAAACTAATATCAAGATGTGTTTAACAAAACCTGCTCTCAAAACTATTTTCAAGTGCTGATACACTACTATTAACACTGGCCTGATGTGCAAGTGTTATCACGTGTAGCCATCTGCTATCGAGGGGATTTTCTCTGCTGGTTTTACATCCTCACTCCAGATAAACACCAGTTCATTTTCTAAACTTACTGTACCGATGCCTTTATTATTAGAATGAGAATCTGATTGAGACACAAGGAAAATTACAGATAGTTTTTCCTAATGTTGAATATTTTTTTTTGGTCTTGGGGTTTTCATGAAAAATTATGTTAGCTATAATAGAAATGGCTGAAAATTATAATAAACATAAATTAACTGTTCTGTACACATGTGACGTGTGTTGAACTTGCTGCATTTTATTTGGTTATCTTTGGAAATTTTTTAGGAGTGATGAAAAATCTAAATCAGAGCCAACCTATGCAAGCATTCAAGAAAAACTTGAAGAGTCTTTTCAAGAAAGGACAGTCCCAGAAGGAGTAACAGATTTTGATAAGGTTAACTTGAGAAATCTGGTAGAAGTGGGGGAATATGCTATGGATGTTTTTGAATACATGAAGAATCAAGAGGTAAGAATTTACACACCAAAGTGCTTTTTGTTGAACTGGGTTCTCTTCATTATAATTATATAGTATTTGTATAGCGCAGGCGAAATACGGTAGAGCCCTGTTATAACATCTCTCGAGGGCCCCGAGAAATGTCTGCCTTTTAGTTCGAAGGTAAAATTTTATACGTAAAAGGGTAATTTTTCGTTGAAAAACAATTTGGTGGACCAAGAGAAGCTGGTTTATTAAACAGGGAAATGTTAGAGTGGATGTGATTACAGGGTTCCACCGTAAATGTTGGTAGGAATGTTTATTTAAATACACTACAAACTTGTTTAGTACAGGTAGGCACTTTTGTGGCCGGCAGGTTACCTATCTCTGTGTCTTAGAAGGGAAGTAAATGCACATGCAATGATGGTCTTAGTGGAAGAGTCAGCTATTTATAAAATTGATGATGAAATTTTGCAAGGAGAATGTTGAAATTAGGGGGCGCATTCTTCTGGAAAACAGAAAACGTGGAAATGTTGAGGGAATTTGGTTAGTTATAAAAAGATAGAGAAAAANGGGCGCATTCTTCTGGAAAACAGAAAACGTGGAAATGTTGAGGGAATTTGGTTAGTTATAAAAAGATAGAGAAAAATTTTTTAAAGGGAATATTTTAAGTGTAATGTTTGTATATTAATTTACTGAAATTGATTTTCACATTTTTAGCCATTAATTAGTGCATTTACTGTATAAATAATGGGACTGTTACCATCCATTTGGTGCACTTTTATAAGTAGGTACAGTAGTTCATAGCATATCTTTCATTTTCATTTCATGAGGAAAAAGTTACATTTAAAAGTGCATAAACGCCAGCAATNAGTAGTTCATAGCATATCTTTCATTTTCATTTCATGAGGAAAAAGTTACATTTAAAAGTGCATAAACGCCAGCAATAAGAACTCAGAAGAACCTAAACTTTAAGTAAAATCAGGTCTTGTATCTGCAAGAACAAACGTGATATTATTTGCACGACTGTCGGCTGCTGTGTTTGTCGCAGTGTCCCTGGTACAGTGCGATTGTGTTACATCAGTTAATGCGTCTGCAATGCGAGAAGCCATGACCGCGTTACAAGAGGGGTACGTGTCCTTTAGTGTAAAACTGTGCACTTGTATTGTAGGAGAAGTACAGAGTGGACGACTACTTGGTCCGTCAGCCCCAGCTCGGGGTTAAGAGTCGCACCCAGCTGGTAGACTGGCTGGTAGAACTGCAGGAGTACTTTGAACTCAACCACGAGTCGTTGTATCTCTCGGTCAAGATGCTGGATCACTACCTCAGCAAGAAGAGCGTGCCCATCACTTTGCTCCAAGTTGCCGGCATGTCGTGCCTCCTCCTGGCATCCAAGTACGAGGTTAGTCTCCATGGACACCCCACACAATATCGTATTAACTGACTGGGCAAAAATTTTCCTGTTTTTCAAGTAATCATTTTAGATTCGTAGTGATGACTGACAATGTACAATTATAATTTACGTTTTACGCTTTCAGTGTTTTTGTGCTGAATTTTAATTTTACATTATCTGCTCTCTGTGAATGTCTAGAACATACTTATATTTTATCAATAAGTTCCTGCCTTCTTGCAGCCAGGAGATCACAAAGTGCAAATTAGATACAAAAGTATTAAACAACTAGTAAGTTTTTGATAATACCTCTGAAACTGAAATTGACATGAAAACAAAAAATTTGTGCAAAAGGGGTGAAGCAGAGGCTTAAAGTAGTAATGTTTTTGAAACTGTTTACGTACAGTATTGTTCCTATAGGAACTGTGTTTGTATGTGTAAAGTATTGCGAAGAATAAATTTGGGGGAGGCGTGACATACGCAATATAAAGGGCATGGTTGTCAAAGGGTTGAAAACACCTGGTGTAGATTCTCCTGTGCCGCTGCCTCCCACAAGACGTTTCTCTTCTTGCTTGGCTCATTCACTTGAGGTCAGTTACAAAATGTATATCCAAATAGTTACTTGTCTTTAGCTTAGTTTTACTTGATTTTCTCAAGAGGNCTTGAGGTCAGTTACAAAATGTATATCCAAATAGTTACTTGTCTTTAGCTTAGTTTTACTTGATTTTCTCAAGAGGCGAAGTCACGCTAGTGTAGTCTTTGTTTTTCAGAAAATAACAGTACAGAAAATTGTTTACAATAGTTTTTATCATCCCGTAGTGAAATCTCTTATGAATTTTTTCTGCGGTCCCAACAAATTTCATATACAAAAAATAAATAAAAAAAAGGCATGCTGTGACCCTTAAATTATTCATTTACCCGCATCCATTGATTGGATATTCTGTCCAAAAACTGAAAAATATTCGGAACAACAGTTTATCTTGAAATAACTATCTGTAGCGCCAAGAGCAGGTAAACCTCAAATGCTAGTGTAGACAACTGGTTGTCGTGAAACGTAATTTTTAGCAACTACGTAATTTATTTTNTCGAAATAACTATCTGTAGCGCCAAGAGCAGGTAAACCTCAAATGCTAGTGTAGACAACTGGTTGTCATGAAACGTAATTTTTAGCAACTACGTAATTTATTTTTGACCAATCACTATTTGTTTTAAATTATTCACGTCAAAAACCAGGTAAAACGTAATACTGTATTTTATCGCTTATAAGAAGCAAATTTTATTTTAAAAAAATTATTGAAAACTAGGGATGAGACGTATAAGTGAGAACAATGAACTGCTTCCTCCAGCCCCACACTAACTTTTAATTTACTCTGAATTCACGGCCTGCGACGGTTTCCAAACTCTTCTGCAAACAAAATCAGTTTCTTTTTCAAACCTGCAGTGCAGGTACTTTGCTTTTCCATCACGAAACTCTGTCGCACTACTTCACTATATGCGGCGCAAAGATGGTATAAGAGAAAGTCCTGCAAGTNCTTGAGGTCAGTTACAAAATGTATATCCAAATAGTTACTTGTCTTTAGCTTAGTTTTACTTGATTTTCTCAAGAGGTGAAGTCACGCTAGTGTAGTCTTTGTTTTTCAGAAAATAACAGTACAGAAAATTGTTTACAATAGTTTTTATCATCCCGTAGTGAAATCTCTTATGAATTTTTTCTGCGGTCCCAACAAATTTCATATACAAAAAATAAATAAAAAAAAAAGGCATGCTGTGACCCTTAAATTATTAATTTGCCCGCATCCATTGATTGGATATTCTGTCCAAAAACTGAAAAATATTCGGAACAACAGTTTATCTTGAAATAACTANGCCCGCATCCATTGATTGGATATTCTGTCCAAAAACTGAAAAATATTCGGAACAACAGTTTATCTTGAAATAACTATCTGTAGCGCCAAGAGCAGGTAAACCTCAAATGCTAGTGTAGACAACTGGTTGTCGTGAAACGTAATTTTTAGCAACTACGTAATTTATTTTTGACCAATCACTATTTGTTTTAAATTATTCACGTCAAAAACCAGGTAAAACGTAATACTGTATTTTATCGCTTATAAGAAGCAAATTTTATTTAAAAAAAATTATTGAAAACTAGGGATGAGACGTATAAGTGAGAACAATGAACTGCTTCCTCCAGCCCCACACTAACTTTTAATTTACTCTGAATTCACGGCCTGCGACTGTTTCCAAACTCTTCTGCAAACAAAATCAGTTTCTTTTTCAAACCTGCAGTGCAGGTACTTTGCTTTTCAATCACGAAACTCTGTCGCACTACTTCACTATATGCGGCGCAAAGACTGTATAAGAGAAAGTCCTGCAAGTCAATGTTAACATTTGGTACCCAAGAACAAATGCTAATGTGCTGCTATCTGTGTACATTCCACGGGAAGCTTTCGAGAATAATTTATTTGTCAGTTATAGATTTGCAAGAATATATTCCTTTTATTTTGTGGTTTTAAAATTTCTTCTGTTAAGGATTGCGAAGGGAATTAATCAAATGCCTTTCTGTATCTGCACGTTTATTTAAAACTTTTAAATATAAACTGCAGAGATAATGGTTAGGTTTTTGCTTTCAACATACACTGAGTAGCCAAATTATTATGAACACCCCCGCAATACAACGTTGGACCACCTTTTGCCCTTAATACTNCAACATACACTGAGTAGCCAAATTATTATGAACACCCCCGCAATACAACGTTGGACCACCTTTTGCCCTTAATACTGCGTGAATTCTTCTTGGCATGGACTCTATGAGATGTTGGTAGGTGGTATGATTAATTTGAGACTACATCCGATGAACTGTACTTTCCAATTCCAAGAAAACATCCCCCNTAATTTGAGACTACATCCGATGAACTGTACTTTCCAATTCCAAGAAAACATCCCCCAAACCATAATATTGCCTCCACCAGCTTGAAGTGTTGTGGTCCATGCTTTTGAGCTGCTTTCTCCATATTCTCACCCTGCCATCTGCATGGTGTAATTGAAAACTCAATTCATCGGACCACATGACCCTTTTCCAGTCATCTACTGTCGAATCCTTGTGCTCCTTTGCTTCCATAGCCTATACGGTGTAATGTGCGGCGAACAGTTCGTTGAGACCTTTGCAGTTGCTCCTTGACTAAGCATTCCCCACAATTTGACGTACTGTTGCTCTTCTGTTGGACTGGACTCCTTTCAGTAACCTGCGATGACCACAAGCCTGACGTTGAGACCCGGTTTTCTGCTTGGTAGTCCACTCTCTGTGAACATTAATAACTGCTGCCCTCGAACACTTCACAAGTGCAGCCGTTTTGCTGATACTTCGAGCGCCTAATCATCCTGCGTTCAAGCGCAGTTAAATCATGTTTATTGCCCATTTCTCCGCAAGCAACACAGTGCAATTAATTCTTCACTTGCCCTGCATTCCCTTTTTATAGCTATCTCGCCCTCTAGCTGCAACAACGTGAAGTTATGGCCAATCTGCGTATAAGTGTCAAGTGGTTATAATAATTTGCCCACTCTCTGTACATCGTTAGAAATACTAAAATTAGAGGTCGGTTCGGTTCTTAGGTTCCAATTTATACCGGTTCTTGAGGTTTGACTCTGAACTGGTTTTAGGTTAACAACTACTCTGTTCTCGTTTCCATATTTACTTGCATATAGTGCACCTTTTTTTTCCCCTAAACAAAGGAAAAACTTTCTGGGGTGCGTGCTATAAAAGAAAAGAGTGGTAGTCGTAAACAGTTTGGTGATGTTTAGAAGGAAGTGTAGAGGAAAATTCTGTTAATCTCGTGTCTCTCCTGCATNGTAGTCGTAAACAGTTTGGTGATGTTTAGAAGGAAGTGTAGAGGAAAATTCTGTTAATCTCGTGTCTCTCCTGCATCATCACTCCTCTCCCTTCTCTCTTTTTATCACTCAGCCCTCTCCAGTACGCAACACTGCTAGCCGATCGTTACATTCCTCCAAGCTTTCTTTGTTCTGTGTAAGCCAAAGGATAAACAAAATTCGTTTTTTTTTTTTGAGAGGTAATGATGCAGTATTATTAATTTTCGGGATACACCGTTTTTTTCGCTCTGCCAGGCATTNTAATCACTCCTCTCCCTTCTCTCTTTTTATCACTCAGCCCTCTCCAGTACGCAACACTGCTAGCCGATCGTTACATTCCTCCAAGCTTTCTTTGTTCTGTGTAAGCCAAAGGATAAACAAAATCCGTTTTTTTTTTTGAGAGGTAATGATGCAGTATTATTAATTTTCGGGATACACCGTTTTTTTCGCTCTGCCAGGCATGGCATTGTAAAATTATTGGTATTCGAAATTAAAGCAGTCATAGTTTGTTTATAGAGGGAATAACGTTTATCAGGCATCCTGTTGCCGTTTCAGAAATCTTAGTTTTTGTTGAGACATCATTAGATTAGAAACTTTCAGACTATTGACAGGTTTTGTTCCAGAAGTTTGATTATCGGCGCAGTTAAGCGGGTTACGCAGTTTCGGATAGCGTGGGAAGAGCGTGGCAACACACGCAATGCCCATAATTGATGAGAAAGTGGGGGGGGGGNGGGGGGTTGCCATGAGGAATAACACCCCTGGACGAATACTCGTCCAGAGAAAGATGGTCTAGAACAAGCAACCAGAGTAGACGCGTTGGACGTGACTAACATAACCCGCACCGGTAAGCACCCACGACTGCTAAATCTTTCAACTTCGTTCTTTTTGGGCAAAACCTTAACTGTATTAAATTACTTTTGTCTGTGGGAGGTGGCTAGGGTGCCAGGAGGGAACGAACGTCCCTCCTGCCTTTGTAACTTCTTCTTGCGATGCAAGTTTTCAAGACCTAAATAATTCGTAAACGACTGTGGTGCTGTTCTGTGAACCTGTTCGTACTCTGCAAAAATACACGTAGTTATTTGCTTGTGTATAGTTGTTAATTATTTTTGTCCTAATCTAGCTACAATATTTTTATAGTAAACGTGCCAATCTTAAGGAAATATTGAAAATAAATGTCAGGAATATTAAATATTTAAGTCATTCTTATCTTCTTGCGAAACACAGGACACCACTGCAAATGAGGCTTTATAACGATGGCTAGTGATGCATTAAGTGCATTTAAATATTTTGAAAAACAATACTTGGATTGATGTTTGAGATGTATTTTTTCATCCAGTATTTAAGATATGCTCACTGCTCATTATACCTAAGGGATGAAAATGTTTTATTATATATATATTTATTTTAAAAAGGTAGGTTTTACTTCTATAGGAGAGTGGTCCACGCTAGAGTTTTCCCGCCAGCTGAGTTCTTGCAGTAGGTCTTATGGAAAATGAATAAGCGGATTCACTGTACTTTAATTTTTCAAAACAAGGCAAGACAATACACGGAAATTGTATTCTTTGTTACTCCCCATCTACCGTTTTTCAAGGGACTGTCAAAAAATCTCCATACATGCAGGATTTAATTAGATGAGGTTTATGACGTATACATCAATAACATAAAACTTCTGACCTTGTTAGTCTTCATTCTGAGTGTAATGTCAGCAGTACATTATATGTGAATAAAATTCAGCTAATAAACACAATAAAAATGGGAATTAAAAAGGATTGTTATTGTAAATAATACATTAAAAAACATTTCACATCAACTTGTTTAAATAAAGGATATAACCTCGCAATACTGGATAAAATTGTTTGTGTCAGACACCAAACATACGCCGACCTAAAACTTTCAATCACTTAAAAAATTTAAAAAAATGACCTAGTATCCCATGTGCACTCGATCAACTGAGAGCGCGCCGAGAGATTATTTGATCAGGCAGTGTGTTCACAGCGGCGGGAGGATTACCCCTCCACGCCACTACATGTTGCAGACACCGTGCAAAAAAAATTTTAATTTTGAGACAGAATTGAATAAATAAGGCAATTAAAATTTATTTCTTCACTGTCTTTAATAACTAATTCAAAACCACGTCCTCTGAATTTCCCTGCTGCTAGTTGCACTGAACTCTGACTCGTTGCTTATCAGTTATTAGACGTCCAGAGGTATCGAAGAAGCCCTTACATTTTATCAATTTATTCAAGACACGTGTATATTGAAATAAATAAACTTAAATCTTCAGATTACCACGTAGGAAGTAACTGAAAATGAACTTTGTTTGGTAACACAAGTTGCTCTATATTCAAACAACTTTGGTGACAATGGGAGGTAATGTATATGCTTTAAAATCATATTGATTTTACGCCAGATACAATGATACACCTGTACGGGAAAAACGGTCTTTAATCACAAAAGAAAACCTCTTTGCAAATAATAATTCCCCATTAAATTGTATTGCGTAACATTTTCAGGCAAAACCATTTGCTTTGAAATACAAGTGATGATAGGTGTAACTGTTTTGGGCGGCAGATAATAATGATAAATTTTCTACGTTCGCCAGTAGCACTTTATTTGCTCTGCGGCAGATATTTTATTTTTTTGTGCTGCAGATGTGTTGGGAAGACTACGTGCTGTGGAGCAGTGATAAACGGCGTGCGTGACATATTTCACATCCAGTTACTAGATGTCTGCATAAACAACCAGCTTTAGAACAATTGTTGCTGGAAATATTAGGTGACTGGGCCGAAATATTCATACATCAGCACATCATCCGATAAACTATGCGAGTGGTTAGCTTTATCATTATTTATATAGGAGTTTTGCTGCGACCACTGAAAATTAACTGAGAGTATGGTTTATCTGTATATGCGTTTTTGGTACGACGAGAGCATGCTGTAATTTGTGAAAGTTGGGTATTTGCTCTTAACAGAACCTTAACATTGATTTAGATAAAAAGTGCTGGCTTATATTTAATTAACTGCATATTCTTTGGAGAAGACAAAATAATATATTATTTGCCAGTGCATAATGCATGTGAATTTAAAATTATTTCTTTGCCAGTGAGAATGGAAGGGAATTGTAATGTCCTGTTTCTTTATAATTTTGCCAGGAAAAGTATCCGCCGTGTATTGACGACCTACTTTTCATCAGCGACCACGTGTGCACGAGGAGTCAGCTGATAAAAGTGGAACAAGATGTCCTGCAGACCTTAGATTTTCAGCTGGGCATGCCTCTGTCATACTGTTTTCTGCGAAGATATGCGAGGGTGAGACTTTAGAATAACGTATTTTTGTATATGATGCCTTTTTAATGTATTTGAAGATGTTTTGTATAGTCCATTCGTTGTTACTTATAACTGTTCTGAAGCCCTGCTAAGTTCTACTTTCAGCTATTCCTCCGCCTCGTGTAAGTGAATGAGTATAGAAAATTGCACCAGAGGGACAATGGACCGCATTTTGATGCGTTATCTGAAATTATATTTTGCTTGAGAACCATTTCTTTCTAAGTATTACCAACACGTGTATTCTGGTTTTTATTCCTATTCATTAAAAGTCTCTGTATTGACCTCATTTATAATGGCTCGTTTTTGAGGAACTGTAAATTTTGAATTTTATATATAGTTGTGAGTGCTTGCTTTATAAAATAGCTTGTGAGGTTGTGATTAGTAAAATATAGACAGGAATTCTTTTTGCAAAAATTGTGTTTGTAATGAAGAAATGGTTGATGAGCAAGGTGTGTTGATGGAAGAACATAATCCGTTCACTGTTACCTGTCCCTGCTGAAAGTTCTACCTCAAAGATATTCCTCCACCTCGTTCAAACTAAGCTTAACTACCGTATTCACCCGAAAATAAGAGATTGTGAGATAATGTTTTAATAAAATTAATTTTCTCAATTTTTTTGCTTAAATCAAAATACTAAATGACTGAGATTGATGCTATAAATGTGAACTATAATGTTAGTAATTAATTTTTTTAACATTTAAAAAATACTGTATATGGCATATTATTTTAACCCTTTTCTTTCGTAAAATATTTTCGGATTACAGTTTACAAACTTCTGTTTTGTATGCAGTCTTAGAAAAAACATGACCATAAACTATTATAGCAATATGAATGTAGTTACTAAACATTTGAAAGAAATATATACAGGTAGCGCCACTCGTATGGAACCAAAACCATGCATCGTTTACTGCAGGTCGTTGGTAGTTCGCAACACGTGTAAACAATGCACACCACTTTCATGAGTGTTTTATGGTTTGAATTCTAAATGGCTACCATTATTTGCCTTGCAGCAGTAGGTTAGTGCCATAACTGCAATGCAAATAGGGCAGTTTAGATGTAACTGCATGTGTGTGTGTGTAATTATATGCATTTATATGTGATATGATTGGCAGTCGAATGGGTATGTAAACATTGCGTGTTTTTGTAGGTTGAAATAGTTGGCTGTTGATTGTAAGACTACTTGTATTTTTTTTTTAATGAAAACTATGGTCTTTTGGGTGAATACGGTATATATATAGAAAATTACGCTGAAGGACAACACATTGAATGCTTGCGCACTCAGTATTAATATTTTTGCATAACAACTATTTCTTACCAGGCACTACCAACACAAATGTTTTCTTAGTGTTTATATTCAAATTTATTTTAAATTAAATATTATAATTTATAAATAAAATACAGGTAAAATTTCATTTAATGAAAAATAAGATACTTAGTGTTAACAGGGGTGTAAAATGCTTGAGATGCATAGCATATTTAGGAAATAACTGTACACTTTTTACTTGTTCCTGCATTCTGTAATGTTACTTCCTTGTCCTTTGAAAAGGTTTCACTGTATGTCTCATTTTAAGAGCTAAACGTAATCAAGAGTAAGCAGTTTATTTAAAATCAAGTAAGAGACTTAAATAAACTTTAACTGCAATGTTTGTAAAAGAAAATATTTTTAAGAACTAATGTGCATTCTGTGTGGTCAGTATCTTCTAAAAAAAAATTCGAAATGCAATTTGTATTTTTGCTAGAGGTGGGGCGATACCATGCTTTCAATACTCGATACAATTTTTCACCGGACACTTTAGATACTCTATACTCAGAGTAAAAGTATTTCCATAGTGCATCCAAATATTTGTAAAATATATATCCATTTTTGTCAGTCTAACTTTCAGATAAAAGTTAGAAATCAAGGTGGAAAACAATATAGTATTAACTTAGATGGTGCAGACAGGGTTCTGTACAAGCTGAAATGGCCAAATTTCTACCCATGGTGCCCCCCTAACGTGACAATTGTCTATTTGCTAATTGTGTACATGAAGTCATGTTCAAACTTCTAATGGAGAAATAAAGTAGATGTTCTTTCATCTAGTAACGTCATCCACAGTGCACATGTTTTGTTCTTTGAAAATGGCAGAGTGTTAAATGTATGAAGTGTTTGGATTAACTCTTGGCATTTGCGTGTACAGTAGTAAATATACAGGCTGAGTATAAAAGAACACCCCAACTTTGAAGGTCTATAATATCAAAACCAAACAACCTACAACCTTGGTAGGATAATCAAATGAACTGTGTGGCCAACATGAGTGGCTCGAATGACATCTACACGAAAATCGAACTCGTTCTCTTGTCAGCGTGTCCGGTGTTATGGTTTGGATGGCGTTCGTAACTCGGTTTGAGGTGGTAAGAGTAGCGAGCTCACATTCGACACGTCAATGTGAAGGGGGCGGTCTGATGTTTCCTTTATATGCCGAGAGATGACACTGGGAGCGTCTGTTGTCGCTCTATGAGTGTGTGTTGTGTTAGTCTGCATCACGATGGCGACGGAACAACAGAAGGTGTTCTGTGTTATTCAGTTTGCTAAATGTGAATCAGTTAAGACTGTTCAACGTGAATTCAGTTGCAAATATGGACGGTGGAGTAATGTACGTTGGTTTCATCAGTTCCGCGACACAGGGTGCCTTTGCAAAGGCAAAAGTTCCGGGCAGCCGCGTGTGTCCGAAGAGAATGTGAAACTGATTCAACAAGAGTTCATTCGCAGTCCGAGAAAATACTCAAGCTAGCCGGGAAATGCAAATCCCTCGATCGACTGTATGGAGTGTTGCGAAAGCGATTGCTGTACAAACCATTCAGGTTAGAGCTTGTGCAGGCTCTTAACCGAAAGGGATATAGAACAGAGACGTGATTTCTGCGTGTTTTTTCTTTCCCAGAACGAGGTAGACCACGTCTTCATGTCTAAGCTGGTTTTTAGTGACTAAGTGACATTCCCATACAAATGGGGTCAGGAGCCTCCACATGAAGCCACCTAACAAGAATACTTTCCCCAAAGTGAACGTGTTTTGCGCTGTATCCAAAGACACTGTTTTCTGTCTTAATTCTTTCTTTCTTCTTTCCATGAGTCATTTGTTACTGGAATCCCTTATTTGGACATGCTTACAGAGTGGTTGTTTCCTCAGTTAGAAGAGGCGGTGAGGGACTTATTTCCAGCAGGATAGTGCACCACCCCATTGGTACCTAGCTGTTCGTGGATACCTGAACGAGACGTTGCCGCAACACTGGATTGGACGAGGAGCTGCTGGTGACAAGGCTCTTCATCACTGGCCCCCAAGAAGCAGAAATCTTACCCTGCACGATTTTATTCTGTGGGGATACATAAAGGATGAAGTGTTTCGTCCACCATTGCCGGTTAACATTGACGACCTCGAAACTAAAATTACGGACGCCATCCAAACTGACAAAGAGTGTGGAACGAGTTTGATTATCGCGTAGATGTCGTTCGGGCCGCTCATGGTGGTCACGTTGAACATTTATGAATGTATGGTAAACAAACTTCATAGTTTTATGGTTCATCTGATTGTCAACCAAGGTTGTANATAGTTTTATGGTTCATCTGATTGTCAACCAAGGTTGTAGGCTGTTTGGTTTTGATATTATAGAACTCAAAGTTGGGGGGTTCTTTTATACTCATTGTGTATAACATGCCTGGATCTTAAACTGATACCTTTAATCATAGGCGACAATGTATGCATCGTGCAAAGATTGATTTACATCTGCTGGCCCATAACGATATGTTTACTCGCTGTCTGAATAACACTTTTCATTAACTTATCTTTAAATGTATTTGCAGTATTGCAGAATTTTGTTTTACTGATGAATTCTGCAAGTACAGTAAAGCTCTCTTTGTACACCATGAGTTTCCATCATTTTGCAACTTTTTTCTGTAATCCCTTGGAAAGTGTAGAAATAAAAATGGGGTTTAACTGTACAGTGGAACCCTCTTATAAGGTTCTTCAGGGGTCCACAAGAAAGTGACACTATAAGCAGGAAAACCTTATAAGAGGGAAACACAAAAATTCAAGAATCTGGACACCAAAAGATATAAAATTATGCACCGTAATAAACACACAACTTTACATAATGAACAAAACAAATATTTCTTTTAAATACATAATCTTTTAAGAAATTTTATCTCCTGGTTGCAAAATCATAAAATAAGTATACGAGCAAAAGATTACTGTACATGCAAAACAAGCACAATTGTTCGTGGCAGTTTGTCTCCTGGTTGCATCAATGATTCGATTCAGAGTAGTCACTGGGATTTCCAAATTCCGAGGAATTGCTGTGCGTGTTCTACCCGGATTACGGTCCACATGCTTCATTAAGATTAACTTTTCAGCTAATGAAAATGTTTGTTTTTTCTTAGAGGCACTCATTTTAATTTTTCACTAAAACTGTTTCAAGGATGAATTAATTTTTACTACATAAATATTAACTGGGCATGTGCAAAGGTCGTTTTTTAAATGTGAAGCGAAGTCGAAGCGAAGCTTGCATNTGAGGACATAATATTAACAGTGCGGTATAGTTTGATTTTGACTATGCAATATGTTTACCGTAATTCTGGAAAGATAGCTGTAAAAAAAAATTCCTGGCATTTTGTGATTTTCCTGTAGATTTAGAACTTGTGTTCTCTGTTGCTTAATGGTTATACNAAAATGAAAACCTTATTTCCGGGAATGTTTGTTATTGTTCTTATGGAGAAACATTCGGGACTAGAAAAATCGTGCGTTATAGGCGGGAAAACCTTTTAAACGGGAACCTTATAAGCGGGTTCTACTGTATAGTTATCTGCATGATACTGTGGGTGAAATAACGATGACATGTTTGAGGACATAATATTAACAGTGCGGTATAGTTTGATTTTGACTATGCAATATGTTTACCGTAATTCTGGAAAGATAGCTGTAAAAAAAAAATTCCTGGCATTTTGTGATTTTCCTGTAGATTTAGAACTTGTGTTCTCTGTTGCTTAATGGTTATACTGTAGAATTGGTACTCACCACTCTAGCTTTGATTTTTAGATTGTTAATAGAATAAATTTTGCTTGTGAATATATTAGGGTGGTGGGTTTTCCAGAGATGTGCCGCAATTGTTAGAACTCAGATTGGATTTGTAACCTGTCAATGAAATACTTTCTTTTAATGACTGTTGTAACTATATATTTTCATAATACTAAAAGCAATTTTATTTGCTGGAATTTACTAGTTTCTTGCGGGTTTTTTTTTTGTGCTCATACCAGTGCATTCAACTGTCGCTCCAAGACCTGACGCTGGCACGGTACATCCTTGAACTTTCGCTGAGCGAGTACTCATTCACGTCTCTTTCCGAATCAAAGATGGCTTGTGCATCTCTACTCCTGGCTCTCAAGATGCTTGGCATTGGTGATTGGACACCCACACTTGAATACTATACAGGTAAGCATTAGTTACCAGTGTACCACTTACACCTATGTAAGACTCGCATATCATAGCTTTATCTTCATCCCAGAATATAAAATGTTTACACATTCAGTTCACAAAACTAGTGTTTCGTGAACTGTAGGTTTAATTGGAGAGTAAATGTGGGATGCGGTGTACATATTTTCTCATAATAAACACATTTTACTTTTTTGAGACACAAATTGACATTCATAAGTAGGGTGGGTGGTGTTTGTAGCCATTTCGGACTCCCAGCAACGTGCGTTGCTGCTGCCAGCATGGTGATTGAGAACAGGACCAAACTGTTACTAGTCTGGTACAATCTGAGTCCGACACATTGGATACTTAAACACAAAAGGCTGCTTATCTTTTGGTATACCACGCGCTTGTTATAAATATGCATAAACATGTAGACTAGGGTCCAGATTGTACGAATGTCCATGGTTTTGCAAAATTCACAAGTTACACAATTTTGGCCCCTAAAAAATAAAAAAAATTATTTTTAAAGTGTGTCAATGGTGTTAACAATCAAATTTATTGAATAAAATATTAATTTAATAAGTTGAATAAAACTTAATGTAATCATATATTTTCCCTTTCTTTGTCACCAAAAATGTTAAAAACATTGAGTGGCATGAAGTTTTGCTGGGTGCATTAATTCCATATTTAACTGCTCCATGCAGAAAAATGGAATTAAAATTATAATAGGAATTTAATTGATGCCTAATACAATCAACATGGAAAAATGCAGGAAGGTCTGCAGTTCCATCCATCTAGAGGCCAGGGAAACTGCCTTCTTATTGCTGGGTCCTGCAGTCCAGGTTGGCAGCTCAATAACTTTGCAGGCCACGGCAGGTGGAGGGCTGTCCTTGAATGGGTCCTGACGGGGTCGTTTTCCATGGAAGCCGGATGAGTGGTGTTTAACGAGATATGCCTTACTACCGGCGCCCCAATAGGCCACGTGATGGCTGGTAAGGCCAGTTTCTGGAGTGTAGACGAAAGAGGCGACAGTGTTCGGGGTATGTTAAACCAGTTGTCTCTAGATGCTGAGGCGGCAGGCACAGAGTTCCAGGAGTGTGCTGGGAAACATGTGGCCCGTCGTCGTAAGATGGCTGTCATTTCTTTGTCCTGAGTGTATACCCTGGGGGCGTTAGATTGTGTATTCTGGTCCGTTTCAATCTTGTTGGGTGTGTGTGTTTTTTTTTTCTCGGTCTGCCTGGTGCTGGGCATTTAGGAAAAATAGCTGTGGTAGCACAGTTATGCTCTGTTAGTGAGGTTGTTATGTTCACAGGATAAAAATCAGAATAATAGAGAACTATGATTTGGCGGATTCAGCGGGTGTCCTGGTGGTGCAGGCACTACCGTAGAGTAGGTTTAATATTATGTAGCAGCGCGGGGGAGGACAGGTACTGGCATGGTCTGCCGAGGAAGGAATCTACTCTTTCTGGGGCCGATGCCTTGGGGTAGAACCTTGCCGGAGTCCTATCAATCAATCGGCGAAGGAACGCAGCGCTTCACGAGTGTCTGTGCTTGGGCCTTTAAAGACTTTGGGAGAGGGTCCCTCGGTGAGAATTTGATTGAGCGGGGTTGCTAACTACAGACATCAACTGCCCCTCTGGGTTCACAGCGTTCTCCACGTAAGGACCCTAAGGCTCTCAGTAAGCGGCGTGACCAGCTTGTAGCCTGAGAGTCGTAATGTCTTAACATGATTGTTCTCCTCAAACCTCAGGAGCCTCAGAAAGGTTCTCTCTGCCCTTGCGATAATGGTGCTAGAAGAGAGGCGTTATCAGCTAGGCTAGACACCAAACATTGACAAGAGGTGAGAGCACTCTTCAGTCAGGTTTTTGGTTTGAAACTTATTGCTGCGATAGTACTTGCACTGAGAAGTCAAAGTCGGTAAGGGAGGTGAAAGCTAACGAATGATCAGGCCAAAAAGAGGTTAACTGGAAGATATACGTTTTGTTCAGTCAGTAGGAATTTACAAGACATCTATCTCTGCCCTCTAGCATCTGATGGATGAGGGAACAAGTTTGCCGAGTTATTGAACTAAGTTCAAGGCGAGAGAAGTCGGTACACTTATGCCCAGGGCTGACAAGGCACATGGCCAACACTCTAAGCAAGGAGAATGCTCCGTGACAAGAGCTTCTACCTAGTGCATTGAGAAACAGAAGTTCTGACAATAGTAACGTTTTATGCAAAGTCTAACTGCTACTGCTGAAGGCGAGCTTGGCGAGATAGCAAGCCTTGCAGAAGATGCTTGCGAACTGCATTGTCTGGAAGGCGTGTAAAGGAATGCATATCCTAGAGACATGTGGCAAGCAAGGGGTGGCTGGAGCGGGAAACCACCTGTGATGTGCGACGAGCGTGCACGTTCAGCTTCTGCCGGCTTCTCAATCGGCAAGGGGTTGACTTGATGTGGCGTTCGGTGCTATGTTACACCAGTGCTCATGGCACATCATTATTAGAAATCTAGGTGTCTTAAGAATGAAATGATGCCCAAGAAATATATATAACCCTTTGTCGCAAACACAGCGGAACTTNTAGAGACACGTGGCAAGCAAGGGGTGGCTGGAGCGGGTCGTATGGAGGGGGAAACCACCTGTGATGTGCGACGAGCGTGCACGTTCAGCTTCTGCCGGCTTCTCAATCGGCAAGGGGTTGACTTGATGTGGCGTTCGGTGCTATGTTACACCAGGTTAGCGCCAGAGGCTGAGGCTCTGATATGTATCCAACAGTGCTCATGGCACATCATTATTAAAAATCTAGGTGTCTTAAGAATGAAATGATGNCAGTGCTCATGGCACATCATTATTAGAAATCTAGGTGTCTTAAGAATGAAATGATGCCCAAGAAATATATATAACCCTTTGTCGCAAACACAGCGGAACTTGTAGTTCACGTGGCCACTTTCCGTTGAGTTATCTCCATCTCACTTTTGCTTGGGCATCCACCCTTCTAGTTGGCTACTTCCCTTCTTTCAGCTGCTCCTCCGGTCAACACAGCAACAGCCAACCTTGTTGGAGATGAAGTGCAAGGGCGGTACCATATTGAGGGTGAAGAAAATAATCCTTTTGTGTATACCAGGAAAGCAATAGTTGACTTTCTTTAGTTTGCTCTCTCTCTCTCTCTCTTTTTGCGTTTCTCTGGCTTTGTCTGCAAACTAATGTAGTCAGCTTCATGAACACAGTGTATCAAAATTTTTAGCATGCATTAATTCATGTTCAGTGTGAACTCTGTCAGCAAATGTTTAAATAATTAAGGAAATTGATTTAGTGGACCTTCTGAGGCAACATTAGAGACAATGGCTGAACAGGGAGGTTATACAGTGGTGGTGCCCAGCAGGTAATTGCCACACTGTCCTCCCATCCTCTGTGCCTCCCTCCCTATCTTTCGCCTTTTAAAATGCCTCTGAAAGTGGGAAGTCACCTTATAACTTGGCCTTTATGTAGGGTTTTGATTTATGTTGAAACCATGACAGGTCTTTCTCTAGCAAAATTTCAATGTGTAATCTCTTAGGAATTTTATGCTTGCTAACTGCTTTGATGTTCAGTCAGTTCTTGTAATGTTTTTCTTTTCAGGTTACAAAGTGCCAGACTTTGGATTCTTGCTGCCACTTCTTAACGAAATGTTGCAGAAAGAAAAATNTTCTTTTCAGGTTACAAAGTGCCAGACTTTGGATTCTTGCTGCCACTTCTTAACGAAATGTTGCAGAAAGAAAAATGCAGTGCCAGGCATCACAGAGTCTTTATCAAATACTCGGACGTGTAAGTTGAATGTCTTTTCTTGCATGTATGTACATAAATGTAGCGCGTAGAATATACAGTGGAGCCCTGGTATAACATTTTGCTGCTTAATAAGTTGCCTTCTCCTGGTCCACGAACATGTTTTTCAATGCAAAAACCTTATAAGCTTTTCCCTTATATAAGGCTGACAGTTGTTGGGTCCTTTGAGAAGTGTTATAACAGGGTTCTACTGTATCTTCATCTTGTAAGGGGTACATTGTTCAGCAATGGACTGAATATATTGGATGCGGAGGGGGAATGACCTTTCTTAGCTTGGTCGAAAATTTTGTTTTTGAGGACAGTCCAAATAAAGGACGTAAACTTAAGCCTAATCAGTTTTGCTTGTGTCGATAGTGCATCTCGTAGCCATATTTAATAATGACAAGATTAATCCCCAAGTGTCCACCATAATTGGCCTTCTTATTCCTTTCTACCCAACACCCTCAGACTGTGTTGGCTGTGTTGAATTTAACAAAAAAAAATAAATTATGTATTTGCCATAACCAGTGGTTATGCTAAACACAAAAAAATGTCCTAATTACTGGGCAGATCAGAACTTTCAAATAAAGGTTATCATTCAAGACTTGTGGGCTCATAACGTGGTATTTAAATATTTGAAACACACATTAATGGTGACAACGGAATTGGTTAAATCTACACACTTGTATTAATTTTGAAGCGAGTCAAAATACATATCTGCGGGATTTTGTTTAACAAAATAATTGTTCTGATTCTCCTTGAATTGATACCTAATACAGTGGAACCACATTATTGCGAGTATGGCCTATAGCGTCACGTGACATTGCGGCAGTTTTTAAATGCCTTATAATTTTTCCTATTATTTGAAAGGTACTTAATTTTGTTTATAATGAAAGTCTGTTAATGAAGTCTTTCACTATAGCAATACGAACATTTGGAAACTTGTTGTTGGTTTGCTGCTGCTGTGGCTAATATATATATATATATCACGTTTCATTGCAAGTAATATCCACCCATTTGCCATGCCCGAGCCAGCCTTTGTTAGTCTGTCTTGTGTGGTGTCACTTGCGTGAGAAGAGGTGCGTGTGGGTGTCGTGAGTGATAAGGGGGGTGGGTACGTTGGATATATGCTAGGAGGCTGAGGGAATGGTACGTACTGTTGATTGTCTAATATTGTATTTTAATATTGGTGAGGCATAAACAGGTTGCAAAAGTACGACCTTCATAATTTATACAAACTTTCAAAGGTTAAATTGTCATAACCTCGAACGAAATGACTGGGAGATGTAGAAATATTTTTGTTTATATGGAATAAATCTTGTGTAATAAACTTTCATCTGCAGGGAAAATTAAAATTTGGTTTACAGAAATAAGTCTACTATATATTTCATACTTATCTGCAAAAATTGTGTTTTCACGCATACAATTTTACACCTCTGAAAAACAATTAATAAACTGTGGCGATATAAGCTCCCTAAATTTTTACGCATTAAAAAAATTTGTAATTATAGTTTATCTTCTGTTACACTTTAGTCATCATTCCCAGGAGAAAATTATATATGCGATATATGAATTAAGAACGTGAGCAGACATCGCGTGGATAAAAACGAACCCGTGAAAAGCAAAGATAAAGTCCAGACTGTATAAGAAGGCCACTTTCTGACAGGTCTGCGAAAGTAGCACCACTGTTTACATCTGACTATGTATCCTTCCGCCATCAGCTGGTCCGTCAAGTNCTGACAGGTCTGCGAAAGTAGCACCACTGTTTACATCTGACTATGTATCCTTCCGCCATCAGCTGGTCCGTCAAGTTGGGGTTGTATTTTTTATCAACACACTGTCAGTTAATCCACTTACCATTGTACTGAATGCTAAACAAATGTTAAGANCGGGGTTGTATTTTTTATCAACACACTGTCAGTTAATCCACTTACCATTGTACTGAATGCTAAACAAATGTTAAGATTTTTTAAGACTGACATCTGTCTAAATATAATAAGTAGGTTATAAAAGTAAAAATATAAAATGTTGAAAATAATTAAATATTTGGTAACTTTTTTAATTTGTCAGATATAGTGAATTTGGGTTAACTTGGCTGGCTTCTATCACGCGTGGGTGCTTGTCGTGATGTCTCGACATAAAGGAGAAACGAACTTGGCTGAAATGTCCTTGGGTGCCTCAGCGTTTAAGGCATGCTGGTAGGTTGTGGTAGCAAGTTGTTCAGGGTTCAAACCCAGCCTGGGGTGATGTGTTGCCACTTGGGGATGAGGGGAGGTTGTGTTCAAATAAATGGTAGTACGATCCACTCTTACTGGTAACAANGATGTGTTGCCACTTGGGGATGAGGGGAGGTTGTGTTCAAATAAATGGTAGTACGATCCACTCTTACTGGTAACAACTATTACGTATTTGTTGGGGAATGGGGTCGGATTATGCTTAACCTTTTTGTGAGCTGAATGTCTTGTAAGCCGTATATTTCACAGTGGGCATAACATGGGTGTTTGCAGTATTCCAATGTCAGTCACTCTACTTCACTTTATATTACAGCCATAAAAACATTCAGGGTGTCCACTATAATTCCATGGTGGAATTGCCNAGTCACTCTACTTCACTTTATATTACAGCCATAAAAACATTCAGGGTGTCCACTATAATTCCATGGTGGAATTGCCTGACTTCCCTGTTGGTGGACACCCTCACATGGCTCTGCAAAGTGGAGAGTGTGTTCTAGTTGTCTATCATTTCAAGAAAGAAGACTTTCCATCAGGTTTTTAAGACCCCTATTCCTTGCACTATACACTGTTAAATGTTAGTGAATAGAATCTCACTTTAAAGTACATCTTTGAATCTCCAATAGATGTAATGTAATCGGAAAAGATGTTTCTTATGAAGTAATTTTCTGTGTCAAGTATAAAATTTCAGGTCTGTTCGTGTAATTTGTTATTGAGATTCTATTTCCTCTGCTATTAATGTTTCGCACATTTTCCAGGTCATTCTTCAAGGTGACAAAGAAACAACTTCTGGACGACATTTCATGTGACGGCAGTTCTGCCTGAATCTGCAATATCTGTGCAGGCGTGTGCAACGCTCGGGACTCGGTGTTGCAGAACCCCGTAGCACCCAAAACTTCATTTTATCATTAGTGGATATTTAATTATTTTATATTCGTGTATTTGTATAATTTTTTTTGCAAGTTTGTGTACAATTGTTTTTATAAGCACTTTTTTTGAAAACCATTATTTTGACTATGCTTTATGTTAAGGCATTTTATAATGGAGGTCTTTTTCGACCAAATGTGTTAGGACGTAAATGATCCCACTGAACTTAGTTGAAAATGCTGCATGCAGTGTTGTCAGTGTGTGTTTCTGCAAAGAAATGTGATCATTTGGCTTTTTATTGCACCAAGTTTAGAATTACGACCAAGTTGGNGATCTGCATGCAGTATAATTCAGTGTGTGTTTCTGCAAAGAAATGTGATCATTTGGCTTTTTATTGCACCAAGTTTAGAATTACGACCAAGTTGGTTTCTGCTTGTGTAGTTCCAGTGAATATATTTGCAAGCGTGAAACAACTTAAGATTGACACAGTATCTGTAATTTATTTACTTTACTTTGTAATTATGTTTACCTTTTTATAAGTTTGTGTAAATATGTATATAGGCTATATTGTTTTGTTATGTGTTTATAACTTGTGTATAATTCAATTTCAATTGTAAAACTTTCTTATAAGTATATAAAAAGTTTATTCTGTAAAATTAATTTTATGCCCATTTATATTTTACTGGGTTTCTTCATTGTTCTCTACCATTTTTGTGTGACTGAATATCTTACTTCTGCCAAGGGTCAGGTTTTGTAAAGGCTAATCACGGTACACAGCATTTTTGAAAATCCTGCTAGATTCTACATTCAGCCCAGAGTAAGGTTGGAAGCGGGCCGCGTGTAGCTAAGAGCCTACTTACACTCTGCGATGACACACATTACCACCTTCCCCGTTCTAATTCAGTACACACTTTTACACCACAAATCTCCCATTATAAAATAATCTGTGTATAAAAACCTGTCAGTTTTTACTAATTGGGTACATAAATTCAAATTACAATATTGTTCTCATATTCTACACTGGCTAAAATATTATGTCATTTATTTTGGCTGTGTGGTCAGGACAGATATTTGACTATGGTCAACACACTGAACTGCGGTCTCACCTAAAATTCAGCACGTTATAACCTAGTGATCTTAAACTTATATGAAACGTTTGTTACCAGTTTTTAAAACGTTCTGCACACAACTGAGCTAAATAGATTCAAACTGCATTATTTGCAAGAGAAGCCATTTTTTCCCAGCTTGAATTGTAATGGATTGTGTGTTTTATATGTACATACTGCATGTATGTGTAATGTATACCCACAGAGCAAGCATCTGCATTTTGCAAGGAATATGTCCGCTTCATCTACGCACTTTCGTATACTGCACATCTCCGACACATTAACGAGCTTGCTATTTAGGTTAATAAATTGACTACGAACTCATAAATTCGTCTTCAGTTTAACGCATCACATGTATGGTGCGTTTCGGCTGAAATCCAATAGAAGTGTCTGCCATATTTAATAAAGTGCATGGTAATAATGGTAATTAAGGGATCCCAATGTAATTTTGTGCGCAAGCAATATGTTAATAAGATTCTTGTGCCATATTTCCAAAGCCAAAAAAAGACTAGATATTGTTTTAAATAAAATTTTAATTACAGAAAGCAACTAAGAAATGAAAAAATTAATTTTTTCAATGGAAAAATAAGACTATATTTGCAAGCCTGTAGTTTCCAACTCATTCGCGTGTAGTGCTGTGACGTTCAAATTCATCCACCCTAAATCCCCAAATCGATGGATTCGAACTCTCCTTTTGTCATTCAAACTAAATTATTGGCCTACCTGTATTATTTGTGTTTGATAACTTAATGTGATGTCAGATTATTATCTAAGGAGGTATACAAATATTATAGCCTTATAGGTCTTTGTTATCTTGATAAAAGTTTATTAATATATACAGTAGAATCCCGATAATTCGTATTGTCAAGCGACTGAATGTTAAATATGAATTATAGAGATATTCAAATTAGCGGGATTACCAATAATCGGGAGTAAAAAAAATAAAAAAATAGATAACGAGATTAATGCAAATTTGCATTTATATGTAATGATAAACGCATGACTACATATAATGTATACATAATATGCAGTCATGTATACATAATATGTAATCAATAATTACAACAATAAAAAACACATTAAATATTTACGTTTAAAAAAATCTGTAATTTTCTTTTGGTGCAAGCCTTGCAGACAGGTATTGTCGATGGCTTTGTCAAGCATGTTCAAAGCAGAAAATACTTCATAGCCAACGTCTCATTTCGCTAAGAAATGGCGCACGTTGTTGATGTATTGTTTAGCCACTTTAGGTGTAATTGTCGACACATCATCTTCGTCATCACCTTCACCATCAATGTCCTGAGATGGAGTCACAATTTCGTCATCAGTTAGAATCCCTGCTACCGCTAGGCCATCGTCAAAATGGACGAAATCTTCAAATGTTATAGAATTTTCTTCATTTTGAGGAAGACGATTCCAATTCACAGGGCATTCTAAGTCTTGTTCAGTAACTGCTGATGAAAGTTCCACCTTCGTGAATCCACAAGCACGAAAACAGTTTTTTATTGTGCTTTCGCTAACACTTTGCCACGCCTTGTGAGCAATGTTCATGGCTGAAAATAAGGTGATTTTATGATCCTTCCCATCCTCGATGCTGTCAAGGAGTTGCATCACTACTTCCTTGCAGTAAAAGGTTTTGAACGTTTTAATTATGCCCTGGTCTAGAGGCTGCAGCTTAGAAGTAGTGTTGGCAGGCAAAAACACAACATTAACATGACTGAGCGGTGGGGTATTGTTATGGGTCGTACAATTATCCATGAAATGTAGAATTTTTTGCTGCCTTTTCTCCATATTAGCATTCACTGATCGTATCCATTCCTTGAATAATTCACCCGTTATCCACTCTTTTTTGTTTGCACGATAGGTCATCGGAAAAGTTTTTATGTTTTTAAAACATCTTGGCTTGGCTGATTTGCCGATCATGGGCTGTCTTAATTTCTCAGATCCATCCATTTTGGCGGCCAACAATATGGTTACACGTTCTTTACTTTTTTTTATTCCGTAAAACACATTGATTGGTCGGGGAGGCACTTATAAAATAGCCCCGTCTCATCGGCATTAAAAGTGTTGTTGGGCTCATAAAAATCGATTATTTCTCCCAATTCGTATTTCTACTCAGAACAAACGTCGGCCGATACACTCGCACTTTCCCCACTAAGCTTCTTAAGTTTTATGCTGTGCCTTTTTTTAAACGTATCAAACCAACCTTCACTCGCACGAAAGTTTTTAATTCCCATGTTTTCTGCGAAAACTTTTACTTTTTCTCTTAAAATGTTTCCTCCAACTGGTACATTCGAATTCCGTGCTTGCGCAAACCACTTTTTTTAAATTCTCTTTTAGTAGTGGATACTCACCAGTCTTAAAGCGCTTCACTTTGCTGTCCGATGTCTGGGAGGCGATTTTGTCCTTGTTCTTCAGAATTGATGTTATTGTGGAAGGAGGAACGTTATAACGTTTGGACACGTCAATTTGTTTACCACCACCGGCCACGGCGTTAATGATTTCTTTTTTTTCTCTAATGGAAAGACACTTATTAGCTCTTTTCGGAGGCATGGCTAAGACCGAACTGACTAACTTTTCACTCGCTCTGCTCCTTCCTACCCTCTCATAACCCTAGACCGGACACCAAGGCGCTTCTTAGTTCTGGGAATCACAGACACATCGCCTCACAGCCTACTCGGCGTCATTACCTTCCCTTCAAACCCTCCTACGTCCCTCAGTACCCTTCCGGTATTTTTTACCCTGCCCGAGTTGCATAAATCTAGAGCTGGTGTACAGTCTAGAGTTAAAAACATTACGAGTTAATGAGATTTTTAAGTTGTAAATAAGAATTATAAGACGTTTTAATTGAGCTCGAGCACCAAAATAAATACGTATTATCGAGGGGACCGGAATGCATTGTTTTTTTTTACGAATTAAAGGGATTTTCTCAAGGGACCGGCAAATTTGCACGAATTAGCAGGATATACGAAATATTGGGATGTGAAATATCAGGATTTTACTGTATTAACACTTTTAAATTATATGAATTGTAATATGTATTCGGAGAAAAAATAATTTCATATCTTCTTAATAATTTCTGAACTTTCCGTTAGAGGCCACATAATGTAGTAATCGGATCGCTCATCTTCCGCCAGCACTATCCGAAACGTGGATTTTTTCATGTGAAAAAGCTGGCGGATGTTGCCATTGCCCGGTGGGTTTTCTCGCGGTAATCGCTTTTCCCCCAGCGAAACATTATCAATATGCTGGAAGATTACGGCCAAAAGTAACTCTTGCAATAATATAGCAACCCAAGTTAAATACAATAAAATTAATGTGGGAAGTGGCAGACAAATGTCAAACAGAAATTTGTTACATTACATGTATTAGTTAGATTAGCAACTGAGGCAGTCTTCCAATTGGTTTGGAAGAACATTTCGCGTTTCGTATTTTGTAAGGTTTCAGATGCAATACATGGACATTCACGTGTTGAGTATGCAATGCTGCTATTTGTATTAACATTTTATATATGTGTAAAAGCATAAGTATAAAATTTAAAATACAGGAATCTTTAGAAAATTCATATTTTTGTATGAACATTTTATGGGACCGTTTAGTTTGAAATAAGCAAATCTAAAATAAGTGACATGTTAGAAAAATTATAAAAAAAATAGGAATAAAATGCATTTTACATAAATATAAAAAAATTTTTCTTTATAATGACTGTGATACACTTTTATTTATCACTATGCCGCTCCACAGTGCAGGCTGCCAGATTTGTTCACAACGGTACTGACTAACACGTATGCGGCCATCACTGTAGGACAGGTTGAAGCAGGACTCTTCCTAAAACACTACATTTTGCCGCTCGGCACGCCAGCGACGGCATTCACATGCCCATTGCAGTCTGAGGCGTTAGTGGTTTCTGGACAATGGAAGCCGATGATATGGCATGCGTGCCACCAGTCCAGCCCGCAGCAGAAGGTATTGAACCGCGTCAATGCAGACAGTTCCGCGCTCGTTGCAGTGCTCCAGCGTCGAGACAAGCTGTACGCTTCGTTACAGCCATGCGGACAAAATGGTCACACACGCGTCAGTCGTAGCAGCATGTGCTGTACCTGCCGAAATGTCACGGTATGACACCTGTTTCCCGGAGACCGATAATTCTGCCCCGTTCATACTCGCTGATATGGTGCCTGTTGACATCGATGAGGCATACTGTCACTTCAGATGGCTCTTCACTGACTGAGCTTAGCATATCATGGACCTTCCCAGTCACACAAGAGAGGGTGCTGCCTGACCTGCGTGTACGCAAGCTCTCTGCGAATGTAATCACTTGTTGCTGGTACACTGTTCTACACATCCTCCGTGTTTGGATTCATTCGGGCCATTCTCTCTGGGTCTAGCAATTTTCACAAACAATAGTGAATTTTATTATGAAGTAAAAAATATGGATAACCATAGCAGCATAGAACTTCTCGGCTGCTCAAGGTCAGGTGATCTGACTTGCTTCACCCAGTAGCCTATAACAGCTGTGCGCTGTTGCCTACTTTGCAATGGCAATGTGTTTCTCAAATGCACTCAAAAAAATTGTGAAATGTTTAATTGAAATTAGGGTGAGGAAAACACAATTTATACTTTAAAAACATAAATATAGCTGTTGCCTGCTGGCTTATACAAATGAAATCCCAGATGGTTGACGTGGAGACAGCATGAAGGGAAAGTGACTAAGCAGAAGTGGAATCTCACCTATGCTTGAAGAAGAGCTCGCCTGGTGGCTAATTCCAGAGATTAGCACTGCTGGTCGGGTATTAAATACACTACATTACAATATCGGACACTCGACAGCCATATTGGAAACCACTGCGATCTGCGCGCCTAATGGAGACACGGTGAATGCACATGTGTTTACATTAAGAAAAACTTTGAATATTATGAACCTATGTTGTCGGAAACAACATATGCAGTGTTTAACTGTAACAATTACAGAGTTGAGAAGAATGCAAAATTTCATTTCTTTCCTGAAATCTGAGCTGTGTACCATTCTCTCTCTCTCTCTCCCTCTCTCNTTAAGAATATGTTCCTTGCATCGTGGTTGTTGTTAAAATGAAATTTTTTTTTATTTTTACCTTATATTTCAACTCAGTCCTGTAATCCCATCATAGTCTTGTATACAATACACATTGGTTTTGGGTATAAAAATGTTAGGTGTACGCACTGTTTACAGGCTGAATGTCGTATCTATATGCCATGTTTACCACTGAATGTCCTATTCCATTTACCTGTAAAAATCATTCATTTAAGTCATAAAAAATTAAATAATCTTTAAGAGCTGTCTTAAATAAATTACTTGTGTCCAAGCGAGTCTGACTGCACTATATGATTTTAGTTATCAATTCAAATCAAAATTTAATTACAGTAATTAGTTCATACCTAAAACGAGTAATTGTAAAGAATAATGGCTCTTCTGAAGGAAAGTTTTACAGTACAAAATGTTGGTTAAGCGCTGATAGTACTATTCATTCTGAAGCATAGCCCAGTGGTCTCGCTAGTATATTTCCCATACTATACAAGCTGGGGATGACTTTGACCGACAAACTCCTTGATGTCATTCTTTATGCAAAATCAAGTGGCACATTTATAGGACACTTTGTACCTAAACTAAATACAGGTTAAGGGCAAAATAGGTCCCTGAAAATGGACATTTTGGAATGTATTTTTGTGAAATATTGAGAACCAGGCGAGATGGAAAGTACATTTTGCAATCATTGTTTTATTGGGATCTTCAACCTAAGAGCACACTTACATTAATAACATTCCCTGTTATGAAAATAACAGGGGTGGCCACCCTCTTATTGCCGGCAACTCCGTTACCATAGGTAATTATGAATGTTTGATGCTGGTTTATCGAGCTGTATGACCTACGATACAAAAATAGTCCCCTTGTTCCTTAAGTACATAGAAATTTTAATTTAATGAAATATGTGCACTCAAGGGAAAGTTATTTAAATTTGTAAAATTCTGGAAGGTATTTCTGTGCAACGCTGGATACATCTTATGGTGTNACTCAAGGGAAAGTTATTTAAATTTGTAAAATTCTGGAAGGTATTTCTGTGCAACGCTGGATACATCTTATGGTGTAATGGTGTTATTGAACAGATTACTCACCTTCCACCCTGGCGAACCAGATTCCATCACCAGCAAGGTTAACCTGAATNAATGGTGTTATTGAACAGATTACTCACCTTCCACCCTGGCGAACCAGATTCCATCACCAGCAAGGTTAACCTGAATTTTCACATGGGGGAACCATTGCAGAAGTTGTTGTTAACTGGTGGAATTCCTCTGATTCACCTATTTCCCCCCACCCTTGCATTCCACCACCGCTCCATCTTCACCTCACTTCGCCCTCATCGGTGCTAAAGACAGTTGTACCCCAAGGAATCAATTGTGCGATATTGTAAAGTACAGTAACTAACTCTATACTATATTGAAAAGAATAAAATGTTATGTGCCACCCAACTCTCTCTCCCCCTTGCTAATGAATATATTTTGCACAGTGTGTGTGTGTGTTGGAATAAAGTTTATTACATTTTAGTAAATAAATTTAATGATATGTAGCATTATACAGTTTTCTAACCGTTTCTGAAATTTTAACAAAAGTATTTCGTGTTGCCATTCAACACTACGTATTGTGAGAAATGTCAGCTCGCGTAGTTTCTGTATCTAAGATAGTGCATCTGTTCCACGTGGTAAGAAATATTTTCCTGGCATTCGCAATTCGTATTTTTCTGTTAGTGCAGTGTGAATAAATTATATTTCCTAATTGTTATTGAACACGTGGGTATATTGGGGTTTAGAGATGACATGCCTGCCTTACTCTCATACCGAAATATTGCCACCGAACTGACATTTCATGCAAAAACTGTGTCATTCTGCATCCCAAAGCATGAGCGAAGCGAGCANGAAATATTGCCACCGAACTGACATTTCATGCAAAAACTGTGTCATTCTGCATCCCAAAGCATGAGCGAAGCGAGCATGAAGGGCCATACCGATTTACCTGCTGCTTTTATTTTGCCCCAAATTGCAACACAAGACTTAGGGGTAAAATGTGAAGCAGGTAAATCAGTGCAGCCCTTTGCGCTTGCTTAGCTTGAGCTCTAGGAAGCAGTGTAGTGCGGTGTTTTGCATAAAATCTCACCGCTCTATCCTATTTAATTGAATAAAATAGTTGATTTCAGTGTACTTCCTGGTCTTCTTAGCCCTAACCTGTATCNCCGCTCTATCCTATTTAATTGAATAAAATAGTTGATTTCAGTGTACTTCCTGGTCTTCTTAGCCCTAACCTGTATCGTAAATCTGACCTTCTAATGTGAAAATACAATAATGCAACCATGAAATTATGTATCGGTGTTAATAGTGCAATCACTATATACTATTAAATTGTAATAAAAACCTATTTTTTAGTACATTTACATTATCTATTATTTTACACTGTGCCACAACAGAAGTTTCCTATTACCAGTTATTATATACACAAAACGAGACTTTGCCAATAAAAAATGCTGTAAAGCAATTATTTAATTATGTATGTAATTATAACCATGACACACAAGTCTGAAGCAACTGCGGAGTACCGTTTTGGTACAATCGCATTGTAAACAACACTGACTTGACAACCTTAAATGTACTTTAAATAAAAAACGTACTTAGTAATTTTTAAAATATCACTAAAGGGATGAGATTGATTAACCATTGCTCACACTTATATATTTTTATAGTTAATTCAAGGATCCTTCAAAAAAATTAGGTTATTAGTATTTTTTAGCTGGTTTATCTCCCAACTGTAAGTTTAAACATTGCAAAATCCTCACAGTTTGATAAATAGCACTATAAAATGAATTCTGGGTATCTCCGTTATGAATTTACTGTAAATCTAAAATATTAAGATGATTCACAGAAGTTAGAGTGCGGTCACAAAACACCATACATAGTCACACTTCTAAATTCAGTATGAGAAATGTGCTTGTTTATTTAAGACTATGTGGAAAGAGGAAATTTTCATATAACACGGAAGCACACATTACTTCACCGACACAAATTGTCAATTTTATTTTACAAACGTCACTAATAACTCAAATTTGTGAGAAATATCTCGAACGCGCCATAAGAAACTACGAAATTTGAATTCCCCGCTCATTTTCCATACTTCACACGCAAGATAGCGCTAGTGACGGTGGTTGCCAAGCTTCGCCATGTAAAACGGGTAGAGTGTCCGGTATTGTAATGTATGGTATTTGCAGGTATAACTGTAATTGATACACTAGCGCCACCTAGATGATGAAAATGTAAACAAAAAATAAAAATATGGTGGGTGGAGTGTGTTCAGCAGATAGAGCAGGGGAAAGAGGTAAGGAGAGGGGAATATCAATAAACTGTAATGGTTAAGGGGGGGAGGGTCTGTTTTCTGCTGGATGTGATACTGGGGAAACCTCTGGAAATGTTTTTTAAATAAACTTTTTTATAATAAATTTTTGGTATTTAAAAAAAAATGAGATTTTTTTTAGAATTTTGCTTTTTTTTTTTTTTTTTTAATTCGAAAGTTAAGTTCTAGGTCAACTGGATCCAATATGGTGGTCGGGTGCCTTAATAACATGGTGGCTGGTTGGCTCTGGTCCACCCCGTACCCTCAAATACAAACATTCAAAATTTTTATAGTAATTTGTATTATATTTTTGGAAGGTTTTTATACTTTTATTTTATTTTCGAGATTATAGGTCACCTGCATTCAATATGGAGGCCAAGTTGGCTGACAGAACCCAGATGGTGGGCGGTCAGCTATGACTCCGGACCCTGTGTATCAATTTGACATCCTTTACCTATAAAACCAATATGGCTGCCACTGTTCTGCCCTCGATAACCAAGCCTCTAAAATCCTCCCAATGAATCGAAAAGTGTTTTTCGGAGGCTCGTTCTTTCCAAATGGGAGGCTCGAGAAACTTTTTAGAGAGAAATGGGAAGTTTTGAGGGGAGATGGCCGCCGGCTGGCTGGAATGACAGAGCATGAACAGCTTCGAGCTCCTGCTCCCCGCGCCCTTGTGCCAACGTCGGCTATGTCATTCTACTGCCAGCTCGGATATCTTACCAACCATCGAGGATTCAATGGCGGTGTTGTCATGTAACGTGCTGTGAGCAGGGTTCCTTAGTGGGGTGGTGGCTTCTCTATGTACCCCATGGCGAGGAGATGGTTCTGGCTGCTCGCAGGCCATTGTGGTCCAGCATTGAAACATAGTACGTTTATACCAAGTGTTTATACCGTCATGCGAAACTCCGTTTTGGAAACGTGTTTCGTGTGTTTTATGCCGGAAATCGCTAGTATCAAAACGATGGAAAAAAAATTAATCCTTTTTGTTATGGTGATACGAAAAGGAGATACATTTTACAGAAAACCATAAATGTGACAAATAAAGTTGTTTCAAGTTGCATATGTTGCTTATTAAACACAATAAAAAAAATTGTATTTCGTAACTTTTTTTAAGATGCAAAATATTTATTGTGCATTAGTTATTTTCGTACCTACAGCAATATATATAATCACTCTGCATTTCCGCACATTGTTTCATACCATATTTACAAACGAAACGAAAGTTTCTGTTTTTCATACCGCGCACGAAACCTAAGATCCGACGCGACAATTGAATTACAAACTTCGGTTTCGAGATACGGCGAAACCTCACTTTGGCGGCGTCTATACCGTACACAAACTCTGGTTTCAGGTGTTGGTATAAACGTACTGTTCAAAGACGATACTGTTGGTAAGAGGTTGACTAGACTGCTGCCAACGGAGATGTAGCAGACGACATATATGAACTCTCGGTTCTCTGTCGACGCGGTGTTCCGTGGAAATACCAGTGCCTGTACGACGTCGGAGATGGCAGAGCTCCACACATCTGGCCACCATCTAAATGTTCCTTCGCCGGCCAGTATGATGTTATATGACATCCCAGACATGCGAGGCTGGGCACTGGTCCAGTCGACGGGGCGGCCAAAACTTTATTTCATCAATACGGCAGATGCCTCTAATTCAACTACTAATGAGTGTAAAACATTAGTCATGCATGCCCCCTCCCCTCCTCGCTCAAACCCCGTCTGTTGCCATGTACGGCCTAATTTCGTTTGGTTCAGTTTAATACTAATAACGAATAGTCGCAGCCGGGCACGTTGTTTGCCGTTGTCTCCTGCGGATACAAACCCGGACGTCTTCAGCGCACGCCATACGCCAAATAATGACGCCGTGTTCTCAGAATCCATCCTTTACGCACGGGCGTTATCAGGATGTTTTCCGGTAGCTGCCACCTGCTCGCACTTCCTGTTATCGTCGTGAAGGGGCAAGGGCTACTTTGTGAAGCCAAGGAACGTGAAATATCACTTCCCTTTATTCTTTTATTTTTCACAATAAAGATGGATTTATAACCTTGAAGTAGCGCCCTTTGTAGGACGTGCGTTGAACTCGGGTTTTACTTTCTCTGTTGTTTTTATGTTACATCTTCCTCCTATCTCTATCTCTCTCCCCCTCCCTCCTCCCTAATGTTTAATGAATTACAACGCCTTCCAACGTTGTGTATTTATAATAGGATTTTTCAGGGGGTTTTTTTTTGTAGAAGCGTGACGTTGAAATAATAGACAAAATTTCACATATACAAATTCAACGTCCAAAAAACTTAGATAGAGAGCTACATATGACTCAGAGAGAAACGAAACTATGATTTTATGTATACAATAACAGTTACAACTATTTAATTTTAAGTAAAAAAAAGTAATAACTGACTTAATTAAAATTTTAATTACGGGGAAACATTACTATATCAAAGACACGGCCTTCAACCGAAGCGTGGGCATAAAACCTAAATTAAGCTTCCTTCCAGTAGACTGCAGACTGATATAGGGTGTTACCCCGCAGCCGAAAAGCTGCAAACCTCTGTAATTGGCTGTCACAAACGTTAATGTAGCCTTTGGTATAAAAATTATTCTGGTTCTTCGTGATTGGCTGACATGTAAGTCAGGCAGTGTCCCGTCTATCGCATAACAGACTGTTGCGAAACTAATAAGATGTTTAATTTATGTTTATTCGTTGAAGACTACACAGCGTAGGATCATCAGAAGAGTTGCCATTTCGCCGTTGTATTAAATAACTTTGAGTCTTTTCCAGGTGCACGGGTTACTCAGCAACCAATCTGCGAGCTTATTGCATCGGGGTGCGGTGGTGTATGTGGCCAAACTGAGGAAAACATTGGTTTGAGCCAAACATACATTTTATATGAGTGTTCAGTATAATCAAACAAAATATTTTGTTCTCAGGCTGAATTTGTTGCCACAACTAGACAATTTGGTCATTTCAAATGTATATTTTAATAGCTGAACAAAATTTGTTTTGTTGCATTTCAGATTTTGTTTGGTCAACAAAATATTTGGTTAGAGGAACTACATATTTGTTTGGCGGTATACAAACAAGTATATTGTCGGCTCCAACAAACATTTCTCTCAGTGCAGCAAGGCGAACAGGGATCGAGTTCTGTCGAGGCCAGACCTGGATTTTCGCGTAGACTGATGAAGTAGACCGATTATTCATCTTCTTGATCTACGCCAAAGGAACACTGCTGTCAAAGTCACACGGTTAACAGTGATGAACGTGTTTGTTTATATCTTAATTTTTAAATGACAAGCACTATTATATTAATAAAATACTTTTACCGATTTGAATTTAATCAAACTGCATTGCCAACTGGTTTGAAGAAGTATGCAAACATCTCGAAGCACTAGTTTACTAAACCGTGTTCTAACCTCAAATACAATCCACGCCGTTTCCGCTAGACGTGTTGGCAGTTGCATGTTGGGAAACGAAGACTGGTTGTGAGCAGCCAGCGTGATCTTTAGTCTACGGGTTTTCGCAGGTAGAACACGCGATGGACGTTGTCGTTCGCCAGTGGGTTTTCTCGAGGTTCTTCCATTTACTCCACCACTGCATTCCGTCGCTGCTGTGTCCGCAACTCGCCTAGCCAGTATCGGCGCCAAAGACTCAGTCCATATAGAGACGCTCAAATCTTTTTCTCACTCGATTTCTGGTCACTTATTACTTCTCGGGTTTCGGAGTTTCCAGTGTCGTCTCTCTTCAGACAGTTTTGAAGCCAAAATTAAACTTGAAAAACAACATAGCTCTAAATGCTGAACCAATACATTTTTTTTTTATTAATATGCCTAACTCACTTTTGGTATCCTCCCTTAAACACCAACCCATATATTTTTTAAGGTTTTTGTTTACCTCTATAGCGGACTCGATTGTGATTACATTGAACCCTTTTCACTTTCACTTCCCATTTCCATTTTTACTAAGACTGCATACTCTTTTGTAGGTCCCTATTTTCTTGTCTCTTTCGATCCCGTTATATATTTCCTAACAGTGTCCTTTTCGATCGAAATTCCCTACGCCTTCAGGAATGCCTAGAATGTAGGGATTTTTTTCTTTTTCAAAGTACGGAATTACGACCGATTTAGAGTGGAGTGCAGTGATTTGTTGCATAAGTCATAGGGTGTTGCAAAAAAAAAAAAAGGCAACTGAAAATTATTGGTGTATTATGTTAAAGCAATGTATATGTTTTAGTAGATATTGTGTGACACCGGACATATCACAGTGCAGGAATGTGCATGGCGCACTGTGACATGTCCGGTGTCACACAGCGTCTACTGTAACATATACTACTAGCATTTACATATCATATATAGTCGAAGGTATATTGTTCGTATACGAAGTTCCAAGCTCCGATATTGGCATAGATAAATGNATTACATATCATATATAGTCGAAGGTATATTGTTCGTATACGAAGTTCCAAGCTCCGATATTGGCATAGATAAATGGCAAATGCACACTATCATTCTTTTATATTTTTATGTCGCTGTAACGAAATTTTTTTGAGAGACAAGTTCTTAATGTTTGAGTGTAACTACATACCTCGGGGAATCTGCCAAATCTATTTAAGATGTATTTACTGTACTAGGGTTTTTAACATTTTAAGTTTGGATTCAAATCTTCCTCGAGTACGTTGGAGTGCGCATTACGGCCGTCTAGACTTGGACGACCTGAGCATTTAATTGTGGAGCATGAACTCTCGAAAATATTACGTGATGAGCCGAATATAAACATTTAACATTCCTTTTGTCCTGTGCCTTAGTGCAGTTTTTAAGAAAGTATCTCGAAGTAAATATGTCTACACAATCTTGACACGTGCATAAATACCACTATTTTGAATTATCAATCAGGGAGCGGCACAAACGTGTGCATTTTTAGTAGATATTCATTATTTTCTATTTTAATTTTCTCCGATTGATATTTGTGGCAATAAAACATATAATGTAACTTACTAATAAAAAATAACCTCAAATTGCATGTTTTATTTTGTGTTGGAATATAAAATCTATCTTATAGAGAGTTGGCATTCTGAAGCTCCTTCCTGTATGTTTTGTTCTCTGATTTCATTCATGACGGAGCATTGTGTGCATTCGCCGCCGATATTAAAAGTAGCCGAGGTCGTGGGTTTATTGCTGGCAATTCGGAACAGATGGCTTCGTTGCGACAGTCTCATTTAGCTGAGTGAGTCGCTGCGAAGTGCGGGCCGGGCCTCTTCAAGCCGCTTGATTAAACTAGGCCTCTGTTTGCGCGCCAATTTCTCTGTTTGTCAGATAGAACAGTGTGTGCAGGGNGGGGGGGTAGTACTCGCTACCTACATACGTCAGAGGGCGTCTCGAGCCCTGATTGGTTGCTGCGTGTGATAAGTGTTCTCCTAGCTGGCTATAAGAGGCGGCTGTTTCGTCCTAGCGTCGTACACTCGCCGTGAAGAGTATTCTACCTTCGACCGGTAAGTATCGTGCTTCCTTTGGGACGGGTGTAAAGTTGCCATATGTCCAAGTTAGTCGGATACAACTAATACGCTTTGATAAATCAACGACATTTTTAAAGTTTAATTTTTTCCTCGTGTGGCAACATATCTTGAGCCTAGCGAGCTTCTGGGCTTCTTTTGTTTCTAGAACGAACGGTTTGTTGCACGTGTCGTGTTTTTGAGGGACGAAATGTCGAGAAAAAAAAATTGTAAATTTTCCGTCCGAGTTACAGAGGAAGTATTCTTGTTTTGAAATAGGTAGAGATGATTTTGAAGGTGAATGCACGGTATGTAAATTAGGTGCGTTCGTCGTGTCAGTGGAAAATAAAGGAGGAATCGGACCTTAAAAATAACATTCATCACAACTGTCCATGGTTAGATGTGGAGTATAGTGGAGAGACTTGGGTGGCTCTTAACATCGAGGTCTCGAGAGCCGATGGGAGTGTGGAGCAGTGCCGGAATGCAAGAGCAGGGGAAACGGGAGATCCCCGAGAAAACCCGCCGACCAGCGGCATTGTCCGGCACGATTCCCACATGTGAAAATCCGGGAGCGACCCCGCCGATAATCAAACCCGGTGTTAGATGTTAGACGTCGGTAAATGCGTTCTTTTTTTTCGCCCTTCAAAATATGGCAACCCTAGGCGTGTGGCGTCTGTAGCAATGCCTCCAAGTAGCCTACAGCAGCACAAGTACGCGAATATTCTCTCAGCTGGGGCCGCAGTGGCTAGAGCGCTTGCTTACCATCATGGCGAATCAGGTTTAGGTTCCGGCGGGCTCGCTCCCGGATTTCCGCACGTGGTGATCTTGCCGGACGATACCGCAGGTAGGCGGGTTTTCTCGGGGATCTTCCGTTCCCTCTGATCTTGCATTCCGACACTGCTCCACACTCACCTCGCCTCACCGTCATCGGCTCTCAAGACCTTGAAGTTAAGAGCCGGCCACATCTCTCCACTCCGCTCCACTATTATCTTAGCGAGCAGGCGGTGATGCCTTTGTGTTTCTAAACACAACACCGCGGCTAAGAAACCTTTGTTGTTGAGTGACTCCAGGTGCGGGTTGTGTAGTGTGCCGAACACGGGCGAAGTTGTCATTGAATTGTTTCGGAGTTCTCCTGCCTCCCCCACCACTGCAGTCAGTTGCTGCTCTGTTGTTTCATGTGCCGCTCTTAGGGAGGTAAGACAGGCGAGAAAACCAGGTTACATATGAACCAGTGGCGTGTGGTGAAGTGTTGCAAGGTAAGCTGGTGCTTGCTCACTCCTGTACGGCGCACGCAGCAGGAGCCAGTAGCCACTGTGCAGTCTAGGGAAGCTGAGTGTATTCCGACCACTCACAAGCGAGCAGCAAGGGAGCCAGTAGCCACAGTGCAGTCTAGGGAAGCTGGATGCATTCCGACCACTCACANGTGTATTCCGACCACTCACGAGCGAGCAGCAAGGGAGCCATTACATGCGTCCTGTGACGTCACCTGCCGAGCTACGTCTTACTGGTGGAAGTGTTAACTAGCAAGCAACACGGTACAGCACAGAGCTAACGCCAGCTTTCCTTGCAACACTTCACCACACGCCACTGCTATGAGCAGAGCTGGACGTAAAAATTAGCCCGCAGAAGGAGTTCGAACTGTAACACGAGACACAAAACATGCTTCCTCTGAGTCCCTCTGGTCTGTGCTGTATCCAGTCCCCAAGTCCCTCCTTGCATCTGCACACAACCCTGTCCCTAGGAGTTTGAGTCTCTTGTCCGTGTCATATTCGTGCGTATCTCAGTTGTTTCAACTTATTTCCCTGAAACTTGGTTATCGAGAGAATATTGCACAACATATTACGGGCTGAGACCAAACGGTTTCTCATATATTTGCTAAGTAAACTGGCCCTGGTAAGAATTGGAATGAATAAAACAAAGATTTTTGAACCAAATAGGGAAAAAAGTAGTTTAATACGTATAATATTAAATCCTTACGCTATGAAATAAGTCTGAAGGCAGACCAATTTTAAACAGAAAAATTCCTTGCTAGAATTATATACAAAAGTCACTTCCAACAAGAAACTACTACAGCCGAAAATTTCAGATAAAATTCACGCATGTCTTTGCAGAGAAATGCAGGGTGGGATCGCCAAACTAATATAAATAGAGTAACATTTACCTCAATATATATACTGATTTGTATCATTTACATCAGTATGGCCAAGTACATGAATATTAATCGATAACGTAATATAAATTATGAATATAAAGTATTTTAGAAACAAATTTCATATCCAACATTTCCTCACTCTGCCTTCTCGTAGAGTTTTCCAATCGTTTCCACGCTAATTAAAATGGTCTTCTTGCAGCAATTATTTTGATTGTCTACTAGTTTATCTCCCGTGAGACTCAATTCTTATAGCCTCACGTCAAATTTACACGCCCGTATATCTCGGGGTTTGCTCCAAATATTTTAATATTGTTTAAATAAATCTAGATAACATATTTATATTTTCTCTAATGCCCACGTTTAGCCCTTTCCCCGCGAAGCTTAAATACACGCGTGTACACGCAAGCTATAATTTTAAATAGGCACTCAGTATCAAATGTGTTCTAAATTTTCTTGAGAAACCCTAAAATAGTAATTTTTTGTACGTTACGGTGTAGTGCAATGGTTTTTGGAGAATCTGGAAATTCAGTTTCAGCCATACTTGGCTTATGGTGGGGGAGGCGGGGATATTCTGGTTCTAAGGTGGGTGTCCTAATGGAAAAGTATTCGTATTTTATCAAGTAATCGTTGTTTGTTAACTTCCTCTCCCAAGGTGGCTTGAATCATCCGAAGTAAATATGTCGCGCTCATTGACGATCTCGGTATAGGACTTAAAAACCACGGTGTCTCCTGTCGCTAGGCAACCTGTCACACGCCACAGTCTGAGATCGCCAAACCTTACCTTGAACTGCCAACTGCTCGACTGCAAGTTGCCGTAGCTTGATCTTGTACCACGTCACTTCCTCTAGTATTTCCGGAGTAAAGGAAAATAATAACTTTGTGAACACATGTGCACGGATACATAGCCAAACAGTGTTGAAACTAATTTTGAAATTATATTTTTAAAAAGTATGTTCTTATTTTAATTTTTTAAAAATAAAAATACTATTTCAACTCTTTTTTAGGATAGTTGCGTACAAGCAATGCACCAACAACAATTAATGCTTCGAAAAGTCTATTCGTATTTTACTTCCGATTGTCTAATTTGATAGCTTTTTTTCTATTTGGAAACGGATAATATAGAATGAAACAATACTTGTATCGGTACGGATTGTTTTATCTCCAAAATATATTCTCATTTATTTATTATACCATCAGTATGACACGTTTTTAAAAATACTTTTAAATAATTGCTCATTTCAAATGCTACACTTGCTATTCCTAACTGCCGACAGCTCATTCTGGAGGGACAATAAGGGTTATCGATCACAGTTCAGTCATACTGAATGTGCAGTCAACTTCGACTTTACCTGCTCAAACATGTGTGTGCACGGTTCTGACCCTTAATGTAAGAAAGTGCCACGGTAATTGTTTCAGTCTGTTGGTAGTTCTGGACTCTATGTACTTGCAAAGACTTGTCACCTGTATGTTTTATGTGCATAACATAATTATATAAAATATTCAGCTGTAAGACATAATGAACAGTATTATATGCATCCACAATTAGTGACATTTGGCTAACCTCCCGTGGCGCAGTCGGTTGGTGAGTCTCCGGTCTGGGGTGTGGGAGGCTCTGGGTTCTAATCCCAGGCAAAGCATGAGTGTTAAGTTAGGTAATAAATTAGTTTATAAGCCGCCCCTTGATAAGCCTTCAGGCATAGGTAACACCGGGGGGAATTAATAAGCCCTCTCCAATCAAATCTAGTGAATTTAGTTTTTATTTAAAATATTTTGAACTAGGTGATTTGGAGTTTATATTTCGTAACTAAATTTCGTTAACCTCTTAAAAATGAAAATTCATCGAAATCGATTTAGTGCCTGCGAAATGGGACACGTGTGGACACGGGAAATTTTGTAACTTTTTTTTTCCAAAGAAAAGTAGGCGAGAAAAACCTATCTCCCTATTGGATACTAGTGTAACCCTGGTGAGGTAAGCAATCGATGTGAAGGACAAACATTTTTGTTTTTAATATCGTAGCGCGGCTTCCTGCGATAAGACTTTAATAACACGCCCGCCATATGTGCGCGCTATTTTCGGCGTTGCCAGCGGCCTCATTTCGCGCCTCCTTCACATGAGTAGGCCCACTTTGCAAACCCACTCCACTTGGGTGTGAAGAAACTCCCTAATAATTAGTTTTGTATAACTTGCAATGGTCCTGTGTGCCTTACCTCTTTTCCCATCTCCCGCCTATCTTAAGAGTTTGGCCACGTACAAATGTGTTATTTTATATTTGTACCACAATATGTTCAGATTTAGACATTGTCATTGATTACTCGTTTCTCGCAAAAATAAACTGCGCTCATAGATTTCGGTCCAATAAATGTCAAAGTCAAACTTTTACTGTTTTAAAAATGTACAAATAAATGAAACTAACGTACGTACATAAATACATAATTCACGCTGAAAGAAGATGCCAAGAGCTACCAGAAGCACCTGCTTGAACCTACGCGGGGACAACGCCTGATTCTTAAGGCGCCCGTCTACCTGGTGCTTGAACTGCGTTGCAGAGTGTTCCGAATACACGTTTTTCAACGAAACTATTAAGCGTGCGTCCAACGTGCTGATCTACGAAAAGAACACACACTTCAGACGAGAGCTGTTAAGTACTTTCAAAATATCACGTACGTTAGAAACATCAATTCAGAGTACTCCAAAACCGCTAAAAACGGCCTTTCCAAGGCGCTGTAGCTCAAAATGCACGCATCAGATACATACAAAACTACTATAGGGGCCTGCACTGAACCTTCCTAAAGACTTCCCACTAATAAAATAATATGGTCACCGCTGAAAGTCCCATAGGTACACGCAGCACGACGAGAACACTGCACGCCAGTTCAGAGCCTTGCGCTTAGCGGCGATGGCGTACTTGATGCGCGTGGCAGTGTCGCCCTTATCGCTCCCGCGCTTCTCGGCCTAAACGTGGGAAAAAGTTCCAGGTAGACGGGGGCCTTAAGCTCCACTGTAAATCAGTTCGCATAGCTCTCAGGCATTCTTACGCATGCCTTTAAACATACAAATGTCGATATCGCGAAAACGGTTAGCCTTAGCGAGTGCCGACAAAACTACCTTTTTTTTACTTTTCATATTCCCATTAACATGCCATATGTAAACGTGCATTCCATCTCAGTTTTTCGAACGTAACGGCCAAAATAAAGTGATGTACTCCGCCGTACCTAGCCAAGGGCGGATGATATTACCACCACACTCATAACAGGTTAAAGACGTCCCTTTCCTCTACCACCGTTCGAAATTATATTGCTTAGTCTCCAATGGTTTGGGAAAAATTTGACGAAATATAATTTGAAATTCGATTTTCAGTGGCACGAAGCCGTCTTAATTCTCACTTATAGATAAATGTCCAAATACGTTTCTGCTTTGTTTCTCGTGAGACATCACCTCCCGAAACTAACGCACTCCATCCCGAATCATCCTGTTCATATACATATATGCACATATATATGTTTCGTAGTCAACGCCCCTAAGCTTTAGCTGCGTATAATTGAGTATGACATTTTTTCGCCTGTAACAAAAACAAAACGTATGCACGTGCTTGCAGTCTGTACTGATATGGAAACAAGTCACGCTTCAAACTAGTGTTGGATACAACATTCGTAAAACATGACATATTGCGGACCTTGTTCTAAAGCCCCTCAACATGGCCGAGGCAGGAATTCTCACACTACTACTCGGCGAATATCCGCGGAACTTACATAAGGAAGTGCATTTAATTATTACTACAAACTTTCTGTTTTCTGTGTAAGGTAAAATGTAGCGACAGGTTAACTTTGCGTTTTAACTACCTGCACGCTAGACTCCACGGTCCTGTGTATTTCCGAGCCTCGGCCTCTTTGTTAATTGGTGGCCCAGTGTGTAGGAAGTGTTAGCTCAGACCAGGGGCCACGGTGCTTGACTCCTTGCACGTCTGTTACTGACTCGGAGTTCGCCTGGGCGTGTCTAATAAACTCTGCTCCAATTGCAAACAGTAGAACAATGTACATGTGATTAAAGTGTAGCTTGTTCTAAGATAAATTCGCGAAACTCCCCAGTACGTAGTTACAGCGTCGCAGGTTGACGTCTCCATAGCTACGCCCCAGCACTACGGCAACTACGCGCCATTCAGTAGCTGCTCGTAGGCGACGGAGCTCTAGCGACTGTGTAGTTCCCTTGGGCGTGTCNGGGCAACTACGCGCCATTCAGTAGCTGCTCGTAGGCGACGGAGCTCTAGCGACTGTGTAGTTCCCTTGGGCGTGTCCCTGAAGCGCTGACTGCAGGCGCAGGTTGTGTAGGAAGTCGGCGCACGACACGACACTACATCATTACATAAGCGGCGTCGCGCGCCTGCTTCCTATGCAACTTGCTCAACGCCGCAACTTTGAACGCAATTAAACGACGTAGAAATACTTTCCCGGATACCATTTTATAGGGACTTTGCGTTATATATGGTCCAAAGAAACTGCGTCTTGATTTTGGGCGTTGAGTACATTTTATATATCGCACCCTGAATAGAAGAATGCCGTAACTCTAAATGTATTTTATACGGCAAATGAGCAAAAAAGAATTGGCAAATTTTTAAAACTGTTTAAAGTACTATGTCGTCAAGGGATTAGCAGTATTGAAACTCTAATAATATGCAGTAGTGCGCCATTGAGTCCTTTCTTGACACATGTATGTGTAAATATGAAGTGTTAATTTTTGATTATTTTAATAGGATTTCCGAAGCGCAACGCTTATTTACGTGCCTTACGTCCAGTAAACAGTAAATAGAATGATGCGACATTCTTATACTGTCAAGTGATCAATATTATCCTCCTTCCGACACCAAAATTGCAAAAACTCAATTTTTTGAGATACGATCGTCTTGCATCCAAAGAGCGATATGTAAGAGTGCAACAGTCTAGTCGCATTTTTCGAACACTTTTCGAATGGAACTTTGACAAATGCNCAAAGAGCGATATGTAAGAGTGCAACAGTCTAGTCGCATTTTTCGAACACTTTTCGAATGGAACTTTGACAAATGCTCCCATGATTGACGTGTTTCGTTGTGTCCTAAATATTTCATGTTTCATGAACGTTTTATACGTGTGTTAACATAAATTTGCCTTATTTTAGCATAAAATGAACTTTTTCTTATACTTTATCTATTATATTTAATTTATAATTAACATGAATAAAACAGTGAGATAACGGGCGTGTTGGCAATGCCTGGTAAGAAATAGTTCTTACGGNAATTTATAATTAACATGAATAAAACAGTGAGATAACGGGCGTGTTGGCAATGCCTGGTAAGAAATAGTTCTTACGGAGAACACAGAGTGCGCGCGGTGTAATTTGGTAGACTTGCATGAGGCGGAGGAATACCCTGGAAGTAGAACTGTAGCATGGCTTGAGGGAAGTTGGAAGTAACCGTGAAAGGACTACGTACGACGTAAATGCTACGTAGGTAAATGCAGTTCCACTTGTTCGCTGTGTAGAGGATGCAGGCCTGCAGCTCAGTGATCGTCACGCCAGTGTCTCTGCTGATCCTGGTCGCCTACGCCCTCGTAGCAGCGACAGTCGCTACGCCAGCTGATCTGAACGGCGACCTCCTGGCCACGTGAGTAGCACGCTAGACACGAGGTAGAGTGCACATGACAGTGTTCCAACATTGGTCTGCTTTTCTGCCAACGCGACTAGCAACAACGGCGTGGATTCCATCTGCGGGTAGAACACTGTTTAGTAAAGTAGTTCTTTGAGATGTTTTATACCTTTGACCGATTTTTAATGCAGTTGGATTAAATTCAAATTGTTAAAAGTATTTTATCCATATAAAAGTGCTTACCTTGTGAAAATTAAGGTATAAACAAACGCGTTTTGTCACTGTGACCATGTGACTTTGACAGTTGTGTTCGTTTGGGGTAGGTCAGTGTTGGATACATGTGCAGAAAACGAATGGTTAAAACCAAATGTAAACAAACGGAGTATTATTGTTTATACGCGTGATTTTGAGAGTTCTCATGCCAATACTTGAGTGAATGTTGAAGACACGTGTAGAAGACGAAAGCCGGCGTACCTCGTCTATATGGCGTGATGACGTCACTGGTCTGCACCGGCAGAGTCCCTCGTCTTCCAGTGCACTCCCTGAGTGCGATATTTTCCATGTTACAATTGTGCTATGCATACTGGAAGAGTGCACATTAAGTGCAGTTTTTGTCGGGACTGTCTCCAGGGTCAGTGCGGCAAATATGGCCGACATACAAGCACTCGTTTAGAGCAATCACGTCATGATTGTGCTTTCCTAGTTTCCAGTGTGCGCCCAGTGCAGCCAACTTGAATACGCTACTAGTTGATACGCGGAAGTATTGGAAGGGAAGAGGTGTTCGTCCGTATAGTTAGTGAACGATCCTGCACTATCGTCAGCGATCTCTGGCAGTGTGATTATCAGGAGAACACGAAACACGAGCAGATTATTTGGTTACCCGACAGCAGCCGCTAATTCCAAACGCTTATCCAAGACTTCTAATACTTTTTNAACACGAGCAGATTATTTGGTTACCCGACAGCAGCCGCTAATTCCAAACGCTTATCCAAGACTTCTAATACTTTTTCAAACCTCAAACCCCCTCCCAATTATTTTGTCTATGCCCCTGCCTACAAAAAAGATAATTCAGACAGTAATNTTTTTCAAACCTCAAACCCCCTCCCAATTATTTTGTCTATGCCCCTGCCTACAAAAAAGATAATTCAGACAGTAATATATCAATCAATAAAATAACTTATCTTCCTTTTTTTTTTACATTTAACTTAATATCAATTATAATAACCTATATTCAAAATGAAAATTTACGCACCCTCAGTTTGAAAATTATCGATTTAAAATATGACCGGCCATCTTAAGTTTATAAATGCTAAATATAGAACATCATGTTAATCTAAACGGAAATATTGAAGGAAAACGAGACATTCAAGGGATTGAAAGAGAAAACGGCCCCGATTATGACGTTTCTATTACGTCATACAGCATTCAATGAATTGAATTAAATCAAAATTGATGGTAATGCGAAGAATAATTTGATTGTGTTAAAGTGTTTTTACTGCAAATTATTGTAGGTCTGCGTTGGCTAGGCAAAGGGTAGTAAGTAGCCAGGACATATTTTCTGTATATTCGTCGCTTGGGCGTCGACGTTTATTTCGGCAAATAAATGGCCTAGATGCATGACTTTCTGCCAGAGTCATATATCTATCTATTATTCTAAGAGAGAAAAAATCGCGAAAACGCTCAAATAAATCGCGTTTTTAGAGCTTGCCTTCGCGTTTTCCTTAATATGCAGGAGAAAAGTAAAATTGCACAGTCGTAGTTGAATCTATGCGCTCTCACCGCGTGTGATAAAACCCCGCCATTACACATCTCATGTGCACAGGAAGACGTGCAGCGGAAGCACTCGCTGTGCGCCCATCGGTTCAACGTTTATCGCTCGCTCGTTCGCTGTGCGCGAAGGGCGTCNCATCGGTTCAACGTTTATCGCTCGCTCGTTCGCTGTGCGCGAAGGGCGTCGAAGCTCTGTACGTAGTGATTTCGTGGGCCACTAAATTACAGGGTACAATGACTTCGCCAACAGTTGAACATTGAAGATAATGCTCATTAATAAAGGANCAGTTGAACATTGATGATAATGCTCATTAATAAAGTTAGCTGTGTATTTTATAAACAATATAATTTTATTTTTAAATATTCCTGACTAACAAGTAAATGAATTTTAATTATTCTTGGCATCATTTATAAAATTAATTGTTTTGTTGTAGTTCCAGAGCGTTGCTGGAGAAGGAGTCGATGTTTGCAATCAATTTAAAGGAATTGAGATTTATTGAATTTCCAAATGCTGATTGTCTAAGAATAAATGGTACAAGATGTACAAACCGCGTTTTCGGAAATTCATCGATGGATCCACCAGTGGTTGATACACCGGTGTACACCGGCTGAGGCATTTTTCGAACATCAGGTTGTTTTTTTTAGCAGTATTTTCGTCTGCTTCCAAATGCAAATTAATGCTATTACGCAAAAACTCTAAACTTTTCATTGCCCATTTGTAAAACTGGACGTATATTTTGTAATCCTTGAAAATTGCGATACGAGGGCGTGTTAACTTTTATTTTTCTTATTAGTTTTCGAAGGTAGCGTTCGAAAATTCATCGGTTGATGTTTTGGTGCGTATCCACCAGATCCAGCGGACTTTCAGGCCGGTTGAACTGGTGGGTCGATCGGTTGAACCGGACTCGACCGAAGTAGCAGTTGTGTTACGGCCGGTGTACTGCGGTGGATGTTCGCTGGAGTGTTGTTCTGTGTGGAGGACAGCCGTGCCGTGAGTGTGCTGTCAGGTGTGTGTGTGTGTGTGTGTTCGTCGCCTACGCACAGGCACATGGAGGCGGTCCAGCAGCAGAGGAGAACTGTCCATATGCTCAGGGATCTTCTCAACGAGATGGACGTCGGCATGGCCACAGTACAGTAAGTATCCTCTCTCAGTAACAACACCACACTGGCTTGCTTGCCTGTCTTTGGAAGGGAAACACACGTTACGTTACTAGACGCCAGGGCTGTATCAGAGTTCGTGAGCGATGGAGGTTTTAATAAAAATATTACTACATTTATTTATTATTTATAATGCTATAAAATTATACACAGTTATTTGGTTTAGACTACTCGCCTCCCACCAAGGCGAGCAGGGTTCGATTCACGGCGGGGTTAGCCCCCAGACTGCATGTAGGAATCGTGCTGGACGATGCCGCTGGTGGGCGGGCTTTCTCGGGGGTCTCCTGTTTCCCCCGCCCTTGCATTCCGAGGCTGCATCATACTCACCTCGCTTCACCCTCATCGGCTCTCAACACCTCGAGGGGTAGGCCTTGAACAGTGTGCAGAGCTCCGGCAGAAAATGATTTATTAAAAAACCGTCCAACGTGTCTGAGTGAGCTCTGCTTACGAAAAGCATTTAAGAAACGTTACGAATCGGTATACGTTTTTCAGTTCCTCCATAGCTCTCTAAAGCATGTTTTTGTGATAGTGAAAATGGCTCAAACGGGTATTTTCAGTTATTTTTAGGCATGAACACTCCGGTACAAAACATTAAAAAGGGAATAGGAACATGCATCAAACCTTTATTTTTATTATTACGTCATAAAATGGTAGGGTCACCGCTGAAAGTCTCATAGAGATGCGTTATCGACGGCAAGACTGCACGCCAGTTCAGTACTTCGCGCATAGAGGCGATGAGAGAGTTGATGTGCATGTCTCGGTCGCCTCTAGCACTCCCACGCTTTTAGGCCTCAGACGTGAAAAATTGCTTCAACCAGGCGGCCGCCTTAAGAGCTGCCAAAATTTCTCCACTCACTCACTCACTCCAGCAACATAGAAAAGAAATACAACAGGACGAAGTTGAACGTATGGGGAAGGAAAGAGGTAGTCATGTTAATTAGCAATTAGCAATTATTTTAAGGGGTAGTATCCCCTTCCATCTTGGATTTATTTTTGTTTCACTATATCTTACTTTCTACACAAAATATTTGGAAGTTAGGGCTGTCAGAGCAATGGGAATACCCTAACAGATATGTTTAAGACACTTTATTTTGCCCATGTTGTTTTTGTTGCATCTGTAATCGTAATAAAGTTTAACTCATTACTTATTCTTTTCCAATCTCGCATCAGAGAATACAGACTGAATGAAATCAGTCCATTCTGGTTTCAGGAATTTTGTAAAGTAGTCCTGTCTATAATAAGGTTTTTAACAGTAAACCTTGACAGTTAGTTAGAGAGAAATATAAATAAACACTTGATGGCAAGGACACAAAGACAAGTTCCAGTTCTCGTCACTCAAAGACTCTGGTAGTGGCGTGATAAGACAGTAGAGGTTGTTGCCTGCAGGAAGCGGACGTGCTACATGAACGCCGGGCTGTCCCACGGCTGCGACTACAAGGACGTGGTGGGTGCCATCAACGAGGAGAAGTACTGGCGCTCTGTCAATTCCCCTGGCAAGAGGCGCAGGAGAGCAGCGGAGGTAATGCTCACGTGGTTCTCCTGGTTGTTGGCATGGTGTTCTCTGTTTTTCCATGTGAAGCAGCAAGCAAGGAGGTGCTAGTCGCACCAAGCGCTGTGCCAACATGTGGGACACCAGCTGCCTCAACGGCCAGGCGAACGGCGCCTCCAGGGACGACGAGTACCTCTCCTCCGGCAACACCCCCGGCAAGCGGTCCGCCGAGCTCGGTGCGTCGAGCAGGTACCTCCCTAAGAGGTGCGCCAACATCTGGGACGACAGCTGTAGCAACGCCCAGACCAACGGCGCCTCTAGAGACGACCAGTACCTGTCCTCCGGCAACACCCCCGGCAAGAGGTCCTCCGAGCTCGGTCTCTGGGGCGGGTACCTCCCCAAGAGGTGTGCCAACGTATGGGATGACAGCTGTATAAACGGGCAGGCAAATGGAGCCGGGAGAGACGACGAGCACTTCCAGTCTGCCAACACCCCTGGGAAGCGCGACGCCGAGACGAAGATGTGGGTCGTGGTTCGCTACTGTGCCGAACACCCCACGGCAGCCGCGTGCAGACGCCTCTTCAGCAACTGATCCTGATCTGTAAGATCGCTTGGGCGACTGCTCTGTGTGCTGGGTGTGGTGATGTTCGTAGTGTGGTGGTGGTGTGGGAATATCTGCTACGACAGCAATCCAGACTTTGAACAACTTTCTTTTCACGAGCCTGATGGATATTAATAGTGTTTTATTATTTTACTTCTAATACACAAACGGGCTTCTGATAGAATTTATTTAGGGGCCTACAGTGTTGTGTAAGTGCTAGGGATAGAAATAACTTTCTTACGTGCTTCAATTTCATATTCTAGTGGATAGCTGAACCTCCCTGTCCACTGAATGCACCTAACAGAACGAATCAGCGAGTGCCTTACAACTAACTAATTTTCTTCAGCATGTTCTGCCTAACTCTTTTTATTACCAAATATCTTGAATTCTGTGCCCCTACATCACATCCTTACTTGATAACATTCTCGTTGCTGAAGCTCCATGGTCGTTCTCAAAAATAATATATGTTGTCTCTCTCCCACATTAGTCTGGTGCTAATTCTTACAAATATTACTCAAAATTTAAGATAAACAAATTTGAATACATAATCAAAAGTAGTTAAAATTCTGAGTCCTGTAATGTAAAACACAAATAAGTATGTTGTTGAAATTAATGTAACAATATTCTATTTTCGACATTCATGTATTATTTTCAGTGTGAATTGTTGTTACCGTTTGTATTGTTTTGTTTCTAGTTCTGAGGCTGGGTGGCAATTACTGCATCCTGAATTTTATACAAAAATTGTGAATACAATTTTGTAAAATTTAGAACTTAACTATTTTTGAAAACGTAAATACATTTTTGAAATTTTGATATAATTTGATTGCCTAGTAACTGCCTCTGAACAAAAAAAACTTTAGATGAAACTCAAATATTATTTCTGACAAATAACACCAAATCCAGTTTTTAGTTCTCTATCCAGCCTTGATGTCCAGCTTGGGTTTTTTTGACCATGTCATGTTTGACTGTTACAAATTTTTTTCTTCAGTGACGTGTTAATATGAATGTGCCTTCAGTGATTGTAAGAGTGTATGTCCATACATGTGATGTTACACAAAAACAAACTAAGTTACTACAAAATTTGCAGGTGAAAAAGGCTTAAATGTATATTGTGGCCATTGTGAACTTATGCCCTCACTAATGCATAATTATTTTTCCAGGTGAACCGGGCGACAAGCAAGGGACACAAATCACAGAAAACAGCATCACATTAAAACTGCTCTCTATCATGTGCACACTATTTACTGATTTTAGAAGTTGTCACTTCAAAGGTATAAAATAAAAGGTTGATGAATTTGGAAAATTGTTACGTTATTATCCCCCTATTTTTTCCCTGTGGAAATGTGTAATAATTTTTTATTATGCTGTGTGCAGTTCCACATGGTACTCACAATAATTATTATAATATTATAATATATGGAATATCACAACATAACAAGAATAATAGTGAAGTCAGCTCAAAGCGATACAGGAAAACAATACTTCAAGAGCAAGGATGATTCATTCCATAACAAACTGCATTAGAACCTCTCTGTATCGACGCCATTTAAAGCAACCGCCTTTCTGTAACATTTGGGTGAAAAAAGTAGAAAATTGAGGGAAACCAGCTGAAAAGTAAGTTTGTACTGTATGAACCTGGTCAACTCATATCTACAAATAGATTTCACCCCCTTGGCCCCCAGTGCCATTAACTCCGCCCACCCACCACCCCTCACAATGAGACTACCCTCAGAGTTTGTCTTTCCATTGTGCTCTTCCTCCCTTGCCTGGTGTCATTAAGGCTTTTATTTCTCTTGGGGCTCGATTGCTGTTTGTTGACAACTTACTACACTTAGTTTTCCCGGACATGCCATCCGCAGTGTGGAATCCTACATACTGGCTCACAAATACACCTCTGGACTGTGAAACCACTGCAAGTTTTCCTACCGTTGTGGCCTTCACCTATCTATCACAGNCATCCGCAGTGTGGAATCCTACATACTGGCTCACAAATACACCTCTGGACTGTGAAACCACTGCAAGTTTTCCTACCCTTGTGGCCTTCACCTATCTATCACACTTGATGAGAGATAGATACATTCTTATTTCCAGCCTTCTCCTCTCTCCCATCATCTCTCCTTTCCCTGAGTTCCTCGCTTGGGGTTCACCTGACATAAGACTGATGTATCCATCAGTGCTTTTACACCATCAGTTGAAACCAGAGTTTATGTAACCTGGGTTTCAGAAAGTAGTGTTTGTGTGCGGTATAAACAATGAAACTTTGGTTTCATTTGTAAATATAACAGAGAAAAGTACGCAGCATCCAATGTTACAGTTTTTGTAATTGTTTGGCGACAAAGGAGGTTGCAGATACCCCTCTGTGATATCATTTTATTTAGAAGACGTCTGACTGTTGAAATAAATTAATATTCCATGCCAAATCAAGTTGATTTTACGCTGGAGATGATTGAGCGTCGACTTACGCTTCTTGGTAAATCCTTGCGCTGCTCTCGATTTTCAACATTTTGGGAGACAAAGGGAGGCCAAGTATTAGCAGCTCAGGTATCAGTTTTTCAAAACATGTCTGCCTTTTAAAATTAATTAATATATTAACTCTAAGAAAACATGTTATTTTTGCACTAGAGCAGATTGAACACGGACTTCATCCAAATTTTGAAGTATAGGGATTGGGGGGTTAATCAAAATCAGTCCAAAATTCACCAAAATATCTATAGTGACTGACCTGTCACAATGGCTTTATTTCTGGAAATCGTGAAAGATCAAATCAGTAAGGTTCTACCAACTATTTACCCCGCTGACCAACTATGCAAATGATTGGTGCTTCATGGGTCTGACAGGACAGCCCAAATAGATGTGTGAAAACATCAATTAAAATAATAAAATTTTATAGAGAAGGGTGCACCATGGATGTAGCTGGGTGAACTGGGGGGAGGGTGGTGGGGGTGGACCTTTGTATAATACGTGGTGCAAAAATTCACACTACTGAAATAAAGTTGCCCTAAAAATAAGAATCTGTATTCTATCAGATGTAGATGCATGAAAATGGTGATATCTAAGATAAGAGCCCAAAGCAACCTGCCTAGTAACTGTAATTTTGACATTTAAAAATGCAGTATAACCCTACTGTTAAACCCCTCGCAGTTCCCAGAAATAGTGTTGTTACAGAGGGATGGTTTTTATAGAGGGTTTGGAAACTTTGAAAGATTTTGACCCACTGCTGGGAGTAGTGTTTGACAAGAGAAACGCAAAGTGTAGCAACTTATTTTTTGGCTAATTTTCCTGAAATTTCCAACTTTCTTTTCTGAATTTTTCACAGTTCCTCAAAAATGGGGTTTTAAAGCGAGATAGTCTTAATAAAAGCGGTTACAACAGCGAGAATCTCCTGTATAAAAATAATCCTACATCACAAAATAGAATGGTAAGCAATAGTAGCTATGCCAATTATTTCCATTAAGTAATTTTCAACAGTGACATTTTGCAGTGGTAACCAGTTGGTCAATTTGAAACCTGAAATATCTTATGTATTATGTGAACTAAAATACCGGGCTGACCCCAACATTAAGAAACTTATACTGTCCTTATGAATCACTTTCAATTATAAGTCATTCACATGTTTATTAACCTTATATTTCTATGAAACAATTTGTTACCAACATTTTTGGTCAAATTCATGTTTACCATGAAAGTATTTTCTGTTCTAGATTGACCAAAAAACTTTTACATTTAATCATTAAAAAAGTGTTATATTTTTATAGTCTTTCAAACATACTTTTATATTTTGTCTGTTCTGATGACGTTTTAGTATAAATATATTACCCATTAAGTGTAAATGGTTTCATTCTTTAATGATGTATATGATTAGACATTTGTCATAGAAATTCAACAATTTAAATACTAATATCATATTTAATTTTACATTACTTTGCAAATTGTGCTCTAAGCATAATTATGATCATAAAACATGAATTCAAATTACGTTTAATATATTGGTAAAAAAATCACAATAAAATAAAATAAATACAAACTTTATTTATAACAATTAGCTCTTTCTCAATCTATAAATGTAAAACACATATTTTATTTATTTTACAGAAGCCTAACCTATTTTTAAATTTAAAATTACATTATTGCTATTTTTAATGTGAAATATTTATATATGTTCTTGCTTGGCAGTGGAAGAAAAGAGATAAAAATAAAGACATACCTTCGAAACATCATCTTTATCTATGTTACAAATTGGCAGTGTTTTGAGATATAATGCACAAGGTTAGTGATCAATGCACAGTAAAAATGCAGATTATACACATTTACGAAAAAAACAACTTAAGTATGTAAATATTTTATGATCTTACAAAAGTCATAATCACAAATTCAGTAAAAAAAATTGCACTCTAATTTTAAAATTTTACATGTAAATTCATTGCAAATACACTTCAGGACAGTAATCTAGAGAATGACTGGAAAAACACAATTCTGTCCCAATTATATATTTAAAAAAATTGAATGAAGTGACATTTGAGCAACACAATTGCTGATGTGAATAAAAGAAAGACTACAAGAGAATTAGAAAGTTATTTTACAGGGCAGTGACACGGCGCACTCGCACTAGAGGATGTGGAACGACGCAACTTGATGACTTTATGACTTGCACACTAATAATAATGTTTGGAATGAATAGTAAGTAGAATTACAAGGGCACACATTTTCCAAACAAAAATAAACATGACATAGACGTAAGTGTTTTGGCATAAAACAGAAAGTTGATATTAAGAACCTGCATTATTTCCTATGGCAATGCGGGAAAAATACTCGACTAGAGCTTTCCACGGACACATCCAGCGAGACACCTAACTTTACATAAGTTACAAGGGAAATTGTTGTTACTCTTTACATTATGTCACGTTGAACTACGTACTTCCTACAAGTGGTTTTAAGTAGTTACAACATGCCATGATAACATAACTCAACGTAAGTTCCTCTTTTCTACATTATAAATTCTTTTATACATTTTAAGTAAAAATTTATATATAGCACCATTACAATTTTGCAATTGCAAAAAAAAAAAAAATGTGTATGTGTTGTTAAGAAATTTATGCTTCTAATGAATGAGTCAAAAGTATAAATTTCTTTTTGCACCTATATCTAATTATTGCTGCAACCCTAAATTACACCGGATTTTTCTAATGTTAATACTGTGTGTGACATATTGTAATTATCTTTCAGTTGCAATTCCACACAGTTTTGACATTCTTGTTATAATCTACATGAATTATGCAAATGGCACAATGGATAAAAAAAGAAATAATAAAAAGCAAAAATTTTTAAAATTAAAAATTATAAGCAGATGAGGAACACTTGGTAGATTTTTGTCCATGAACAAGCGCAAGGGAGTTTCGTGGAACTTCTTGCACTAAAACTATGAACTACTGTAGCAGGGAGGGACCAATCACATGTGTTGCAAGTCGTGTAAAAACTAGATCCTGGCCTTGCAATGTGGGCTGATGACTGCGACCAACGCTATTTTTGCCACCATGCTAGCAGAAAGCACATGTATGGCTTTGTGCGCAAGGGACTATAACCAATTTTCACACAGAAAGATGACAAACAAAGTTTTTATTTCGAATTAGTGTAAAGATTTTCAGTGACATCTTGAGTTACACATACCTCTAGAAGTACAACATAAATTTTTAAAATTCATGTAAAAGACGTCAGTTAATTGCTTGTGTAAATTTAGTTGACTTTCTGTTTACCACTCTTCCATTTTGACTTGGACGTCCGTGCGAACCCGAGGGCCGTGACTTGCGGATGGGTGCTGGTTGGTCCACTCCCCGGGACTCGGATCACTTGAACTCGCTACTACGTATTCTTGATACACACTTGGCATCTGCTGACACGCATGCGCTGGTTCCCGCTCTTCAGAGTCTCGCTCTGGGGTTGTCGGAACTGGTTGTCACTTTCGATGGTCGCCAACCAGAAGCTCAACTTGTTGGCGAAGTAGTGGCACGTGCCCCGTGCCCCGTTACACTCGATGAAGGGCGTGGCGCGGAAGTCTTGGAGACAAGAGCCGGGGCTCGCCAGCGCCTGGCCACCGCCTTCTGCACCCGCGGCCGTGTGCTGTGAAAATTAAGTATGTTGTCACCACCTGGTCTGGCGATGGGCCAAGACTTGGAGAATTGAGTCGAGTTAACAAAGATCGACTCATTATTCGAGTCCAGTTTATAAAGCAGCAAAACTTATTAACAGGTAAGATATTTCATTCAAGTATACTGTGTACGAAAAATAAGTGATATGAGTGGATTGCATAAGGAAGAAATAAATACTGCTATGAAACCCTTGAAGAAATTAGATAGGTTTTGCAATATTCCAATTTTCATTTTGTGTAATTAATTTAGTAGTTTTATGATGGACACAAAAATGTGATAAGTACTCAAATATTCACTGAACTAGAAATTTTAAATTTAGTTTGGACTTTTCAGCAAACAGTTTTCTTAATGAATCAAAAACGATAGATCTGATATTTCATTATAATTTCGGTAAACCCAATATTTGCACAACTCCGCTTGTAGGCAATAAGTAGGTAATCATGGCGTATGCGTATTAGGCTTCAGAAACAAACTACTTTATACGTAAGGATGTTCTCATTCCATAAGAAAAGTATCTGCACTGTTGAATCCTCTAGAGTTAATTTCTCTAAAATAAATCAGTGCATACCCCTTTTTTGTTTGGTTTTGCAACAAATTTTAGTTGATTATGTGCCACTATTTGTAGGACAGTGCATAATAAGATAGTTTTATAAAATGTTAAGAAATTAGTTAAATGTTATATTTGGCTGAGCTCTTAACAGTAAATTATAAAGGTTTTTTTTCCCAAGTGCTGTTTGTTTTATTTACTTGTATTCAGTATTTTCCCCTGAATAAGTTATCATCATCCCCTTTGACAACAGAAGAGCCAAGAAAGACTGGAATGACGTAGTTTCTTTTTTCTCGTTCACTGTATTCATTGCACATTCTTGTATTACTATTCCTGTTAATTGAAACATTTACCAGTCCAAACATAAGTGTGTCGACAGCTGGCCAGTGTTCTGGTAATGACGGCCTTCAGTGCAAAGCCCCCGGTGCTAACATCCTAACATATCTGTCCCCGGCTAGCACAGACGTGTGGAGCCCACGTTCCTCTAGTAGGATGACACCAACAAATAAAATAAAAAATATTGTGAGCCTCGCTCTATTCATTAAGTGTACGGGGGTTGTAAACCACAGTGGAGAACATTATTAGAGTAGTATGCCAAAACAATAACAAAAAATCTGAACTCTAATTTTTGCTTTTAGTAAGAAAATTGGATGCTTAAGGTCTTAACAAAACATAAAATTCTGATTTCAACAAACATTTGAGTGCTTATCAGATAATCATTTGGTCGATTTACAATGGAGAATTTTTGATTGAGAATCCACTTGCTACCCCAAATAAATTAATAAATTATTACATTCACAAAATAATCACACAAAACTAGACATCTAAATGTTCCCACAACTGTTGGGTTAAATTTTTCTTTTTAAAATTTCTTCAAGGGTTTCTAATAGAATTTATTCCTTCATTAAGCAGTCCACTCATGCAACTTATTTTTAACGTGTAGGTAACAGAACAATTGGTGAACTTTTGTTATACTATATGACAGTTGATGGTAAGCCCCAAGTTTGATTTTGTATTTTAAATTAAGTATGGTTGATAATGTGCCAAAATATGTTTGATAATACCTTAAAACACAAACACTTTTAAATTGCAAGTTTTTCATGTAACTTTAATTAAGGTTGAGTTTTCATAGAATAAGTTTCCATTTTAATTGTCACTACACAACTACTGTGGTCGCATTTGCACACCATGAAGGGTGCTGTGACTGACAAGAACGCAAGCAGCGGCTNATGAGTTTCCATTTTAATTGTCACTACACAACTACTGTGGTCGCATTTGCACACCATGAAGGGTGCTGTGACTGACAAGAACGCAAGCAGCGGCTTGCACTTACCATGACGAAGCTGTAGCCCATCCAGAGTCCGGTCCAGCCGCCCGGGCAGTCGGGGATGTTCAGTCCTTGGCTGTGTATCGCAATCACGTTGGCAGGCGCTTCGCACACCACGCACCTGTCACAAGGTACGGCACAACACTACTCACTATGCCCATCACATCGTGCACTCGGGACGCTGCTCGCTTCGCTTACACTTCATACCCGCGTGGTGTGTAGAGTGGTCCGACCACTACACCACATGGTGAGAAAGCCAAGCTAACGGCGGTCCCTGCTCAAATACTCGTGTGGCTCGGAGACCGTACTCAAGTGCTTTCGAGCCTCTTGTAATTACATTGGTCCTGACAAGATTTACGCCTTTTTGAGCAAAACATGATGATGTAACGCTGAAATGAAACCTATATGTTATAAGGCCAGATGATACGCACAGGCTGCAAGGATTGATGTGAGAAGTGACCAGGGTGTAGTCGCTAAACCTAAAAAAAAATCCTATAAACATATGTCGTATGTTTGATGGTTCCCAAGGTAAGGCCTCGCTGGAATTTTCAATAGGTGTATTTGATGATACACCCCTTTTGCATCACTTAATCCTGCATGTTTACTAGCAGCGATTCACTCTTATATACCAGCAGTGACAGCAGCGATTCACTCTTACAAGAGGAGCTATAAATGTCCACCTTGAATCCAAATGCACGCCTGCACATGTTGCATCGGTGACTGATGTTCCAACATCCCAGGCGATGCAAGATTTGATTGATAATTACTCGAGAGAGAATGATAACGATGGACACTCATAATTCGCGAACTCACCGCCTCGCCATCTCGGTATTCACTGCTCCTCCTGGGAATGCTGCCGGACTGCTTGAGAGATACTGGACACATGCGCGCTGCGCGCTGTATAGTTCCACGCCCACACACGCGATATAGTACATGAGAATATACACCAGGCGTAACATGGATCTGCTGGCGACGTTGTTCCCCACACTGGCGAAACATTGCAATGTGCATAACAGGTGCTGCATAAACTATGTTCTAGAGATTACCCTACAGGTAATAATGTGCTGGCTTCAGATCAGGGGAATGTGTAGGCCAGGCGACTTGTCCTACCCAACCCACATACATGTGCATGAGTCGCTCATCCAGATAGCTAAGCTCCAGCCGCAATGCTGAAATGCAGTGGTGCACCATCGTGCATGAACCACGAGATTTAATAGGAAATCCTCGAGCAGCACATGCAACAACACGACTGGCATGTCAAGTGCTTGGTGTCCGACGAGTGTGTTGGATGTTCACGGTGAAATGGACCTACCCACAACATACTCCACATTCGTATCTACTACATGTGGTGCATTAGCAGGAGCGTATCACTTGCCTTCCACTAACGCGAACTGGGTGGGGGACCCGGCAACGTCACTCCTGGATTTTTGCATACGGCAATTGTGCCAGACAATGGCTGCTGCTGGTCAGCGGGTTTTCTCAGGTATCTGCCGTGTTTCCCTCGCCCTTGCATTCTGGTGCTGCTCCATATCCAGCTTACTTCACCCTCATTGGCTCTCAAGACCTCGTTACGAGCTGCTCAAACATCTCCACCCAACTACTATCAGACAACAACTATGAAAATACATATAGGATAACCTACTGGGAACTAAATCCAAACTGCTGTTTTGGGAGGTTGACATGCTAACAGCTCGGCTATGGAGGTCCCGTTATCATTAATGTANACTAAATCCAAACTGCTGTTTTGGGAGGTTGACATGCTAACAGCTCGGCTATGGAGGTCCCGTTATCATTAATGTATGACATTCAGTAAATTCACCTGTAACTCAAGACATGTATGAACATAAACACATCACTTGAGGAAAGCACTACACAAAACTGATGAATCAGTACTGGTTTCTTTGGATGGCATTAACTGATAAAAATTTGTACCGCCACAAAAAATGTTTAATTGTACCTACAGGCAGAATNACTAAATCCAAACTGCTGTTTTGGGAGGTTGACATGCTAACAGCTCGGCTATGGAGGTCCCGTTATCATTAATGTACGACATTCAGTAAATTCACCTGTAACTCAAGACATGTATGAACATAAACACATCACTTGAGGAAAGCACTACACAAAACTGATGAATCAGTACTTGTTTCTTTGGATGGCATTAACTGATAAAAATTTGTACCGCCACAAAAAATGTTTAATTGTACCTACAGGCAGAATNTGTTTCTTTGGATGGCATTAACTGATAAAAATTTGTACCGCCACAAAAAATGTTTAATTGTACCTACAGGCAGAATGTTATGTCTCAGAGCTCCCAACGGAAATTGAATGTTTTCAAGAAAATAATATTTACTCATTATGTCTCACAGCACCTTGTTTAAAAAATAACAATTTAAAATTTAAGACGTCAAACAATGGGAAAAGCTCACCTTGAAATATACTGCCTGATGTTGTTCTCTTCGACTGGCATCATGGGTATCGGTGCAGATGTGGACAACCAGTAGGACTTGTCGTTGCGGCTGGCGTAGTTGCACACGTTGTTGAAGTCGCAGAACAAGAATGGCATTGTGCTGAACTTCCTTACGCAAGAGCCGGCATAGCCTGCGTGAATAAAACCATTTTTAGAAAATAATTTCATGATTAAAAGTTAATTTAGGGTCACTGAACACTTGGTAAGCATATCTTTAAAATAATGCACTACAGTCATCTATTCTACTACAGTAAAAATAGAGGACACATGACAAGAAATTACGTATAACACAACCTTGAGAAGTGTGAAATGCTACAGGAAATGAATAATGGATACAGCACTTCTGGGTAATACAATGCTTCTGAAATTATTTACTGATGTGAATACTTTAAAGATATCATCATGCCACACCATAAACTTTTGTGTTAGAATTATAAGCAGTCTGTAATGTGATTTTTATTATTGTTGTNAAGTATAACACAACCTCGAGAAAAGTGTGAAATGCTACAGGAAATGAATAATGGATACAGCACTTCTGGGTAATACAATGCTTCTGAAATTATTTACTGATGTGAATACTTTAAGGATATCATCATGCCACACCATAAACTTTTGTGTTAGAATTATAAGCAGTCTGTAATGTGATTTTTATTATTGTTGTTTATAAACATGGCTTTAACTACAGATAATTAGAACGTAATGTACAGCTGTTCGAAATCTGAATCCATTTCACATGTTCATGCAAAATGTATCTCAAAACCTAGAAAAACATGCAGCACTACATTGCAACTCAGTCCACCATCTTAAAGCTAACAGAGAATTAGTTCCCTTTTAGAATACTTGCTATGGTCTATTCATAGTTTCTTCACATTTTTTGAATCAAACCTTTGAAAAAACACCTTATGAATGACGTGCTCGATTATTTTCAAAATTTGCCATGTATAACAAGCGTTTTACCTCTGCTAACATAAAAGTATCTAATTTTTTTGTTAAATTGAAGTTTTACCTATATTTCATTTATAACAAATATGAAAAATAATAGTGAGAAAACATTTGTATTGGTAGCACCTAATATGAAATAGTTCTCATGTAAAATATTATTCCAAACGAGTGCGCAAGAATTTGGTGCATTGTCCTTTGATGTAATTTTCTAGACTTAGTTAAGCTTAGACTGCGTGAGATGGTGGAATGAGATCCTGGAAGTAGAACTTCAGCAGGGCTTCAGAAAAGTGTGAAGTAACCGTGAATGACTTCTAGTTCATACCAAGATCTTGGTGGTGCGCCTTCTCGTTGCCTTCTATGTAGAGGAGACTGTAGCCGTCCCACAGCTTGATGTGACCTGGCTCGCAGGAGGGTATGGCCTCGCTCTGGCTGTGCTTGACCAGCAGGATGCCTGTTACGTAGTCGCTCTGGGACTCGCAGGGCTGTCCCGGCTCGCCAGGCAGACCTATGTCGCCTCGAGAACCCTACCACGACAACACAGTCACCATTACATCAGCCCAAGTTCTCAGTCCTACTACTTTGGCTATATCAACACTAGCTATGGTTTCTACATAGAATGTAAAAAAAGCATAGAACAAAGTCCTCACATCTAGAGGACAAAATGGTTTTATAAGAACATACGACTACCAGTACTTCATTTCCTTGAAGAACTCCTCTCCAACAAATCTGTTTACGTTACTTGGCACACAGGCTGGGCTGTTTTTGTGCCACCATAGCACTTGTGTCCAGCATTTCGGTGCACGCTGTAGTGTATCATGCGACGCAACTACGATAACCTTACTGTAAGAGGAACGCAAGAACAAGGAAATGAAGCATTTCCTGACCTGTTCCCATATCTTTGTCAATTCTAACATTATTGTTTTAGTTTCGTTTGTGCTTTTAAGTTTAGAATGCCACTTAATTTATTTTTCTTTCAATTAATATTTGTGGAAATGTCTTCATCAGACCAGCAACCACCCAAACTAAGCCATGCATCAAGTGACCTCTTTTAAAATAAACTGCCAGAAATAAAATGTGCTGAAGCGTGAATGCCACGAAGGTAGATTCCTTGGACAATTTCATGCAAACCTGTATGGCCTCCTGTTTGGGTGATTCTATGGAAGCTTTGGCAATCTGATGGCCGTTATCACGGATATTTTCGTAATTACAGGTAGAGTAGAGTGCGTTAGTGAAAAGCGTGGCCAGTAAGTGTGCGAGGGTAGTTACCTGTAGTCCAGCTATGCCTTCGAGACCCATCTCTCCTGGAAGACCAGGTGGCCCATGTGGTCCAGGCAGTCCTTGAAGCCCTGGCAGACCTGGCTCGCCCTTCGGTCCTTGTACGCCCGGCAAGCCGTCCAGACCCGCCAGCCCACGCTCTCCCGGACGACCAGGCAATCCTGAGCATCACGTGCAAGCATACTGCATCTCATCTCATTTACACAAGGCTGCTCGTTGTCGGACCAATGAGTGAGTGAGTGACTGAGTGAAGAGATTTGGGCGGCTCTTTGCGATTTCTTAAGAAACAATAAGGGTGATTGAGGTGAGTATGGAGCAGTGCCAGAATAAAAGAGAAGGGGAAATGGAAGATCCCAGAGAAAACCCGCTTACCAGCGGCATTGTCTGGAACGTTTCCCACTTGCAAAAATCTGGGGGTGAACCAGCCGGGGATTGAACCCGGTTTGCCTTGGTGGGAGGCGAGCAGGCTAACCGTTCAACCCCCGTGGTACCGTGACCAATGAAGATAAATATAACGTACAGTATATAGGCTTTTCACAACTAACTCAGCTCTTTTGAAATGAACCTTTGAGAAATACCTCTGTCCCTGCCCGTATGTATTTTAACACGCACACTGACTGGCATGCGCCCAGTTAAGTCGGTAACGATGGAGGGAAAGCAGTTCCATGTCTTGATGTTAAATTTAAATTGTTACGTAAGCAGGTGTTATTACTAAGATAATTTCTTCAGATTTCTGTTTTTTTTTACGAATATGTGTGTAAGAATTAACAAATTTGTAATTTGTTAAATACATATTTTTCTAATAATTTTCTATTTTCAATTGAGCAACACATGAATAAAGTGTCCAGGCCCATGGCAGTGTTACATAAGTGCAAGAACACACAATGTGCATACAAGCAGGGCTTTCAAAAGTGCTCAGTTTACCGTGAACAGCCTTTACATGACTTATAGGAGCAACTCTGTACTTGGCAGATGTGGTGGTGCGGTGGGCAAGATAATCTCAGGAAAAACCAGAGTGGTTATACAGTTGTTTGCTCTTATCCAGAGGTTTGTGATGTTACGTGCACACAGTCTGGTGCTTCCAGGAATACTTCCATCAGTCACAAACAATATCTGGCTGTTGTGGCTGGGCGAATGCAGCTTTTTTCTCACGATACAAAAACAAAAAAATATGCTATGAACATAGGTGAAACTGAAACAAAATTTAAAATAATTTCAAAACAGCTCGGTCTTAATGAAATTTTAACGAATTTCGTAACTTTCTAGCAAATTATTCATTATGACAAATTTGTTGCTCAAAAAAATGAAGGATATGAAGTATTTACCACAGGACTCTTGCCTCCATTTCAGTTTACTTTTTGTATGGTTGTTTTAGTTACAAAATAATAAAAACAAACAACATTATTTACACATAAAAATTTTCTCTGCTGGTGCACTAAATAAAAATGTATTAACTAAAAATACTTGAATATTCATCAGAATTAACAATTTTCGTTTTGTTTCAGAATAGCAAATATTTGCACAACTCTACTGGCTGCGTGACAAGAATGGAGAAGGAAGGTTGACAGAAGCGGCTGCTAGAATGGCAAGTGGAAGACCACAAGAGAAGTGTAGAGATGAGGAGAGGTGAGTAGGTTCAAGTGGGAAAGGAGGAATGTTGGATGGACAGAAATAAACTGTTTGAAAGGCTCTAAGTGAATAATGGAGAAATATCTAAACAATTTTATAATAATTTATTTAAATTCAAGACCACATTGCAAAATGAAGGTGATACTTCTTCATTCACGATTAAAACAGAGAAAAGTCAATTCGCTGTATTCATTATCCATTACAGTATTAATTTTGCCACGTCGCCTGTTCTGGGCCTGCTTGTGTGTTCATCCCATTGCCTATAACATCCCTGTTAACTGAATGAATAGATAATAGATGTACGGTAGGTATGAGTTCGGCAAATTCCTAAAATAAACTATAAATAAAATGTACAGTTTAATAAAGCAAATTTCAAGGATTTAGTTTGCAGATAAATTGCTAAACTGCACAAGAGTTCCCAGTTTGGAAAGCAACAACTCTTTTCGTGAAACTTTTATTCAGTCCATGAAGCTCAAGTGCTTATGTGATGTATGCTAATACGGTACTTGGAACAACCAAATTTAAGAAACATGTGAAAGTGTAATATAACCCATGTTATGTATGCGTTGAGTCATAATAATCCTGGCATTAAATATGTGATTATCGCTGTCAAGTGCAACATATGAAATATCCATCAGTGTTTGTGTTTTGGATAATTGTTAAAGGAGTGCACCTCACAACAGAAAGTGGGGCGCAGTGTGTTGCTCCGTCGAGCCACTCAGAACTGTCCACAGCCATCACCATGCCACTTTGAGTTATAATTCAGTACCAAAGTAGAAGACATTCGTGTGGGGACATGTTAGTAGTACGTGTCCCACTGGACCTCCAGGTGGAACAGGAGAGTGAGTTCTGCATGTGGCGGCAGTCAATGAACAAGCAACCTCTGCTCACATGTCTGGACGCATGTGGAGTCAAACTTGGTGCTGCCTCGTAATGCTAAATAGCAGCGTCTCTAGCCAGCAAGGAGCTGACAACGTGTAGTACGCACCTGAGAGTCCTCGCTCGCCCTTCTGACCAGGGATACTGAGGCCTCTCTCTCCTCTGTCGCCCTTCTCTCCAATCTGGCCTCTCTCGCCAACCAGGCCTGGTCGACACGGGTATCCTTTATCTCCTTTCGACCCTGGAGGACCTAGTGGCCCTGGTAGACCGTCTATTCCTCTGTCTCCCTTCAAGCCCGGTGCTCCGGGGAAGCCGTCTCGACCTGTCGCCCACAACACAACCACCGTCACGCCTCTTTCTGATCAAGAATGCAGAATACATTTTTAAAACATACCTACTATATTCAAAGATGCGAGAAACATTTATTATAGAGAGAAACTCCTACCATGCTTTAATGATGAATAAAATAATTTCTTTATTGAACCAATGGTTTCAAAAATAGCCAACTAAAAGTTTTATTATAAAAATGTACACAAATCTTTAATACATTATCATAAAGTTTTCAGTAAACATCATCAACTTTTAAATTAATAAATCCGTTTCTAAAACACTTGGATAATTGTGGCTGTGGTCCTTAGAGATCACACTGATGTGGCAAAGAGGACAAACTAGGAATACAGCAGAAACTTACAACCGGCTGGCTGGACAGAGGCAAAGGTAATCAACCTCTAGCTATGCACTGAAAACCTTTCTTATGAGAACATTTTCTTTCTTTATCTTAAAATGGTTCACACACACATTTTAGAGACACAGAGGTTTTTCCATTTCTCCTTAAATATTAAATCACATGTTTAAAGGATTGTGAAAATATGGCCCTAGAATGGTAAATTAATTTTTACAAATGGGAACTTTGTTACTACAGTATATTAAATATTGTGAAACTCCTTTTTTTACATTTTTCAGGGGACCACGAAAAATGCACGACATGCTAAAAAGACGTAAAGTTCTGGTGTAAAAACAGCAAGTGGGATCAACTAAAGTAGATACAAAATGCAGGAAACTGGAAGATGAGAGTGTGTAAAGAAAGTGTTCTGTTTAGTTTTTTCCCAGTACCTGTACGGAAAAACATATTTACACCTGAGGTTTGTTATTTACACGACATGCGCAGACAAGCAGAGTAGGGACAGCGTACCTAGAGGCCCAGCCTCGCCCTTTTGTCCCGGGGCGCCGTACAGTCCAGGTGACCCGACATCACCCTTCGCTCCTGGAGTTCCAGGTATGCCGTCGCGTCCAGGCAGTCCAGGGGCTCCGTCCAGTCCCGGCTGTCCGGGTTGCCCTGCCAGGCCCTGGTCGCCTATCTCTCCCGGCGGCCCTAGCGGTCCCGGCCAGCCCGTCTCGCCCTTCATCCCGGGCAGACCTGGCAAGCCCTGCTCCCCTGCACAGTCACAGACCAACCATCACGTTCACAGTTCAACTACGCTGTACAATGTGCGCATTACTTATTGTAAGGCTCAGTTCTCACATCACATATTGGCTTCCTTGCTTCCTTCTTTTCGATTTATGTTTTTAAGAAGTACTGTAGCTCTATCTTACAAACGAGTGCAGAAATAATATCGAAGCTATTATTAAAATAGTACAAGGAACATTAAAATTTACAATTTTATATTACATGATATATTTCCTTTAAAGACATGCCTGGTGGCGAAGAAATATTTTAAAATAATTAATAGTTTTGGTTTAGTACATGGTGTATTACACACTGATTTGTAACTGTATGCGATCAAGCGTTACTGTAGAATCTTCAAGGAAAAAGACAAAGAAATTATTATAAGGGAACACTAGAAACACTGTAATATAGTTGAAGCCAGATAATAGTTCAGATTAAGGCTCCACCTAAAGCCACATCAAAGCACGATAATTAATACAATAGCAAGGAAAAAATTTCTGAAAAAAGAGCTAGTAAAGAGAGTTGGCAGATAATGCTATCAGGTAAATATTCACACTTATCAAGTGTTGCGTTAATTTGTTAGGTACTTAGAGGTGATGGCCACGAGTCTACCGAGCATATTCGTACTGTTGGCCAACGTCTGACGTTCAAACATCCAGCTTAATAATGGCAGCCCTGCATGTGCTCAAGTGTAACAACTCATAAACAGTAACGCAGTCGCCGTACCCTTCTGTCCTGCTTGCCCGGGAGCGCCGTGCCGTCCGTTCTTGCCCGGGAGACCCGGCAGTCCTTTTTCTCCTTTCACAGTCAGTCCTGGTGGGCCCGCTATGCCCGACAAGCCCGGCTCTCCTGCAAGCACAAGATCATTTACATTACCATCTTACAGTAGTCTGTTTGCACTTCCTTCACACTTCTTGAATGAAACACAAGCCCATGTGTAGAGTGTTTAGTTGTTTCCTAAATATGTCATGTAACACAAGAGTTTCATACTTCAGTTAACATAAAAATATCTCATTTTTGATTCTATTTAACTTTTACTTACATTTTATATATAAATTACAATGATTTTTGTGTAATGAATATAAATAAAAACAGGGCGAGTTGGTGAAGCCCAGTAAGCAATATTTCCATGCTAAATATTATGACATCGAGTGCACACGGATGAGATGCATTGCTCCTTTGGTGTAATTTCCTAAGCTTCGTTTGCATGAGGCGGAGGAATATCCTGGAAGTAGAACTTTAGCAGGGCTTCAGAGAAGTTTGAAGTAACCATGAATGGACCATATACTGTATGAACTATAGTTCCTGTGAGGAGCAGATACTTTGCCAATTGCATTATAACCAGTCCTTGATTCTCACTCAAAGCTATTATATTCAAAACCAGACTGTTTTGAAAATTTTTGATGTTTTATCTAGGACAATTCCTGACACCTCTATGTATGATACCAAGTTAATACTTTCTGTGTTGTTGAACATGCAAAATGTTGTTGAACATTCTTCATAATACACTAACATCTGACAAGCGTTTAATGCTTAATAAAACCTGAAAAACTGTCAACTATTTCTATATCACGTCCCTGGCATGGATGAAAACATATGTTAAGGTGTAAACAAACCACAAGTAGTAAAACTATAATAATTACATTATAAAAAGTAGACAGAATACACAAGTACACGCAGGGCGGTACTCGTGTACTCGTGGTAGACACACGACACACGTAAAAGTCGGACAAACAACCGCCTGCCAGCTGGAGAGGCCTCCCCTCCCAGCTCCCTCCCACTCCCTCTNGTAAACATATGTTAAGGTGTAAACAAACCACAAGTAGTAAAACTATAATAATTACATTATAAAAAGTAGACAGAATACACAAGTACACGCAGGGCGGTACTCGTGTACTCGTGGTAGACACACGTACACACGTAAAAGTCGGACAAACAACCGCCTGCCAGCTGGAGAGGCCTCCCCTCCCAGCTCCCTCCCACTCCCTCTTTCAGTCACTGATCAAGACAGTCGGGCAACAGTACCCAATTGTGACAGACTTCCGCCGAGACCAGAATGTTCCACCAGCGATTGCGAATCCCTGGTTCCAGTGCCGTCAAACCAGCAGCCCTCCCCGGGCTCACCGCCACAGCACCACCGCTCCAGGTCAGGGCACCAGCTCCAATCAACTACAGCATCCACCCCAGGCCACCTTCAGCACAGGTAAACCCATGGCTGTGTGCCATCCAGTTCGCCGGACCGCTACGCCCGCATTTGACTGTGCCGAGTTGCCAGGCCACGTGCCCTGTACTGTATACCGGCCGGGGCCCCGTCAGCCAGTGATATCAACCCGTATGTCTGACCGACACGTCAAAACTTGCCCAACCATGATGTCGCCGCCAACCAGCTGATGTCACGCGCCAGATGAAATGAATATTAACTCTGTAATATAAAAAATGCATGCTTACATAATATAATACATGTACAAACAAACGATGCAGACCTTTAGCTCCGGGAGCGCCCATTGGCCCGCTGAGTCCTCTCGGTCCAGGCAGGCCCTGCACACCCTTCTCTCCGTCCAGGCCCGGCAGTCCACTGAACCCTCGCTCTCCGTTCAGACCCTGCTGGCCGGGCAGTCCAGATGGCCCGGGCTCGCCCTTCTCTCCCTTCACAGTCTCCACAGGTCCCGGCGGACCACGCTCGCCCTTGTCGGCCTGCAGTCCCGGCAGACCGACGGGACCGAACGGACCTGCAAGCAGTTGTTAGCTCTATGTTACGGAAGCGACTGTGGTCAGTGGTTCACCTTTGTATTACTTAATATTTGAAAATAGGTTATTGTTAAAGGCACCTATTTTAGGCAAAAAATTCCACGACTAGTTGTGCTGTAAAACACTTTTGTTTAATTCCACTTTTGTAATTGGATTATTTTAACTGTTACACTTAGTAGCTGTCTGCCCATGAATCACAGGTGCTTAGAAGCAGCCAAAATTCTGAGTCGTTCAGTCGTGTGAGAAACTGTCTTCTCGCAAAGACACACAGCCGATAGCTAAATTACAGCTGCAGGTGTGCTCTTACGATACCAAAATCTAGCCTAAGTGAAAATATTTTCGTGAAAAACATGTGGCCCTGCTTATGATAAAGGCATGAGGTGAGTAACCAAAGGAAAACAACATGAACATATGTAGAATACTGAAATATAGCCTGTGTGGAACTCTTTTTGCACAAATCAGGTGTCCCTACTTATTACCCAATCACAACACAGTTCTCATAAAACTAGGTGTATGTTCCTCCTGTTATGTTCAAATGTGTAGTTATTATAATTAAACTTTTCTTGTAATGCTGTAACAACAAACTTTGGTGTCAGAGAGGAGTCTGTAATGTCTACCATACCATTATTGGCTGGATGAAGAAGAACTAAGCCAAATGAGTGTGATTTTATATAAACAAATCAACATAGTGCTAGTATACTATTGTTTTGTTTGCATCTTTTTATTTATTACATACAACTTAACTCAGATTACACTGTTACTGATCCTACTAATTGTCTCCATTCAATTTCCATTGTGACTCATTAGACCTTGTTCACTTCCTGTTGTTGCACCATCGCCAACCTTTAAGTCCTTACAACACTAACAATAGTTGTTTCTGTTACCAACCTCAGCATGTTTACAGAACTTACATCACCTTCTCATCAAGGTCAGATATTGGAGATGTAAATAAAAAAACATTTTACAAAATGTGACTAAAGGGATAATGTAATTTTAGTTTGAAAACTAGACAAAAACCAGTTGCAAATACTAGATGATTTTATAACCATACAACCATTATTTATAACTTACTGTAGAGTGCTTGCCTCACTGTTTTCCAAATATATTTTGTTTTTAGGTCTTTACCTAATGGAAAACAGCCATTTTTCAGTAGAAATTTTATTTTATTGATATATTTACTACCGACATGAAATAAGTGTTACATACAAGGATAAATGCATACACAAACATCAATGCAAATTATGAGAAAGGAGGGAAAATAGCGAGAGATAAGATTCAAACAAGTATTGACACTGTCACACAAATGTTCAGACTTTCCCGTTCTCCGAACAATAAGTTGGTGCGAAGTTGGTGCGTATGGCACGGCATCAATATGTGTGTGAGTGTTCTTCAGCTATATGAAGGTCTAAACACTTGCACACGTTCTTGTGAAAGTTTTCTGAGTATGGTACACAGTAACAGATGAGATGACTTAGGCAAAAATAAGCAAAAAAAGAAAAGAAGGAAAAATATGTATCTAAATAAGTGAAGAAGATGAGAAGAGGAAAACTACGCAAGCCTTTGAAAGTTCTAAGCCAGCTGCATGTAGTGTTCACGAGCAGAAGTGCTATACTTGCCAGGAAGTCCTTGTTCTCCTTTGACTCCGTCCATCCCGTTTCTTCCTGGGAAGCCTCGCTCTCCCTTCAGACCCGGCAGTCCCACCACGCCTGAAGGACCGAGCTCTCCCGTCGCTCCGGGCAGCCCGTCCAGACCTGGCGGGCCGGTCTCTCCGTACAGTCCTCGCAGACCCTGCCACGAACAAGAGTGCGCTGATTAGTGTAATGTGTGGGAATATACTCTGTGGACGTCTTTATTTACACACCTCGATCTTACACTTTCCCACATTTTACACCTACTTTATTTGGTCCTATTTACTGTCTCGCGTGTAAAATGTTTGAGCTATTCCAATATCAATTAAATACCACTGAATTTAATCATCACTCGCAATAACATTCCATCATGTAAAAATGACATACGTAACTTTCAGAATAAAAACCAAAAGTACAAAAAATGTATTTTGATAAAATACGAAGTTAATAATTTTTTCTTTTGTTATAGTGATTACTTATTGCAGTTCTAACTAAAAATAATTATATAAATCCAGAGATTTATTACATTATAAAGTACACCATTTTAACTTCAAAGGAAATTTGACAGGATTCCTATTCTGAAAAGTCTTTTGAAAAATTATCTTTGGTAACTACATACCCCTCCCTAAAAACGGTTGTTCATATTCGAAAGCATTTTAATGGAACTAATTTAAGTTCAGATTATTTGTAGTTATAATTATTTGTTGTAAGATTTTAGGTATTTTACGAACTCAAGAATTTGTAATTTCAACTGTAACTTAAGCAAGCATTCTCACAAAATTTAATTCTTAAAAAATAACGTTAGTTCCTAATTCTTTAAAGTTATGTTTCTCTTTATTTTAGTTGCATTTTTGTTGTTTGATAAAACCTGTAACCTGTAATGAAATTACAGAAAACTGCAGGTGCTTTAATTTGTGCACCCAAAATACCACACATTAGACGGCCATCCATACTGTGGGCCAGGTACGCAATGGTACCTAGTTCACATGCACGGTAGAACCCTGACCACTAGCAAGATGCAGAACGAAGAGGCTAGATCACCCTCGTCAGTTAACCCACTCCATCCACCGCGTATAGACCAGTAGGAAGGAGTGCCAGGCCTGACAAGGNACCGCGTATAGACCAGTAGGAAGGAGTGCCAGGCCTGACAAGGAGGGATCTACCCCTTCTGGGTTACACTTAGCTAGGGGTATTGTTGCCTGCCACCCTAGTGCGGACGTGAACTGTAGTGCTTTCCCTTGTAAATGCCGTTCACCCACAGAAGAAGTAGGTGGAGCGACAGAAAGGCAGCTGCTATCCTCACCGAGACACAGACACTGCTTAACCAACCTTCTCCAGCCTTCAGCTGCTTAACCAACCTTCTCCAGCCTTCAGCTGCTTAACCAACCTTCTCCAGCCTTCAGCTGCTTAACCAACCTTCTCCAGCCTTCAGCTGCTTAACCAACCTTCTCCAGCCTTCAGCTGCTTAACCAACCTTCNGGTGGAGACCCCGGAGCAGCTCACCCCATTGTCTAGTACCTCCACCTGGGTCTGCCCCTTGTACTGGACGTCAAACCTGCCGATGACGTCGGCCCACCCCGGTCAGCCACCGACAATGGGCCGGACGCCTGCCTGCACCTGCGGAGCCAGCCANGTTTGGGCCCTTGGTGGAGACCCCGGAGCAGCTCACCCCATTGTCTAGTACCTCCACCTGGGTCTGCCCCTTGTACTGGACGTCAAACCTGCCGATGACGTCGGCCCACCCCGGTCAGCCACCGACAATGGGCCGGACGCCTGCCTGCACCTGCGGAGCCAGCCATTCGCCGGAGTCAACCAGCAGACTCCGTCATCATCAGCCAGCTGGGTCGGGAGACCCCAACCAGGACCCACGCCAGCAAGGCACGTCAGAGGTAAGCCAGCAGCGCGGCCATCGTCAAACAACCATAAGTCCAGCCTAACGCATCACTAAGTAAACCTAGTAGACGCCGACGTGCTCCTACCCTTAAGGCCGTCCCGTGTCACTCTATACCCCCTACCCCTTCTCCTATTCATGTGGCTCTTTGTACAGACTAAGCCACATTGCTCTTCTTTGCAAAACTGATTAGTGATAAACATTTTAAAGTGGACTGATTCATAGGCCATATTTCACCTTCAAAAGTATAAGTGGGTTGATTATTTTTAGTGTNCTGGTATACGATCGCGTCACATGTAAAGTAAAACCATCTTAAACCAACTACGTGATTATGTGTGTTGGTTATTTATTGCATAACCATATTGAATTAAGAGCAAAATGTGTTCGTCCAACTTTTGTGTGTCATCTATCCACGAATAAATCCCTGTGAGTATGTACTTATGTTTTTTGTCTCCTTTTTATAAATAAGGTAATTAGTAGCCTAGTGGCCTATTCTCACCACATCCTATTAAGTGTTAAGAAATTCTTGAATTATTGGCCTTACTAATACTGTATTACAAACAAAGGTGATATTATGTTTGTGAGTTTATTTTGTTTTATTTTTATACACTAAGTACTCAGCTCTCAACTCAATCTGTTGCTATTTTTTTACTTATTATGTCGTCAAATAAATGTCTGTATTGTTCCTAAGGACGATTCTTTAAAGTCGTGGGAACTCACAATATTCAAATAAATAAATAAAATTAAATAAGAAATTAAGCATATTCCACTGTAGGAAAAGCTAGTCAAATTATTTAATTTTAAAATGTTGTATACCCTAATTATCATTTCTAGTCAAATAAAAATAAATAAATAAAAATTGTTTATAATCCAAAAGTGCCGGTTATGTGACAGTTTTCATGATACTGACGTCCGATGTGTCTTGTTTTTGACTTGCTGTTTGGTTTTATCTGTCANATTAAGCATATTCCACTGTAGGAAAAGATAGTCAAATTATTTAATTTTAAAATGTTGTATACCCTAATTATCATTTTTAGACAAATAAAAATAAATAAATAAAAATGGTTTATAATCCAAAAGTGCTGGTTATGTGACAGTTTTCATGATACTGACGTCCGATGTGTCTTGTATTTGACTTGCTGTTTGGTTTTATCTGTCANCGGTTATGTGACAGTTTTCATGATACTGACGTCCGATGTGTCTTGTATTTGACTTGCTGTTTGGTTTTATCTGTCACGTCAGACGTGTTCTGTTGCGCTTGTCAGAGCTGTGTGACTCCAGCATAAGGACATAACATCTCTTTCGGCGAGAGTGAGGGAAAGGAAAACAGAAGCACATTCAAGTGAAGTTTGTGAGTGGAGGGTGACTCACGGGCTCTCCCTTCGCTCCTGGCAGGCCTGGGTAGCCCTTGTCGCCCTTCTCCCCGTACTGTCCTGGGAGGCCGTCGAGCCCGGACACTCCGCGCTCGCCCTTCACTCCCGGGAGCCCGGGTCTCCCCACTCCAGGCAAGCCAGCTTCTCCTTTGAGTCCAGGTCGTCCGTCCAACCCGGGACGACTTTCAGGCCCGCGCAGACCAGGAACACCCGGCTCGCCTTTCTGTCCCTTTTCCGACACCAGGCCCGGCTCACCTTTCCTTCCCTGGTCACAAACAACATAAGATGTCGATATTATTCCTGGCACAGGCACGCACAAATGTCAAAACATACTAAATAGAAAAATATACAGTAAAACACCTTTTATTAAGACCATCTAACTTTAAAAACCAATTTTTGATAAACCATGAAAAAATTTTGTAAAGAAAATTAAAATTTAAGGAAAATAAGTTGCTACGCATTGCGTTTCTCTTGTCAAACACTGTACTCCAAGCATTGCATATCTAAAAATATATACAACCCCTATTATGATGTACAAGGGTTGAAGTGGGTCAAAATCTGACAAATTTTCCAAACCCTCTACAGTGGAAGTACAGAAAGTCTGCACCCACGGAACATATTCCGTGGTCCCATGTTTTATTTACGTATCTGCATTTGAAGCCCACATTCATTGGAAGTCCATGTGTATTGGTCAGTCCCCTGAGAAAGGATGGCTAGAGAATCCACTGTATCAAGACCATTCCTCACAAACAACGCTATTCCTGGAAGCTCACACTGGTGTACCTGCAGTCCTGGGAGTCCACGTTCTCCTATAGGGCCAGTGAACCCAGGAAGTCCTGCGGGGCCAGAGGGTCCGACAGGCCCCATGTCACCCTTCAGGCCAGCAGGTCCTGGCAGACCGGCCGGCCCGTCGAAGCCTTGCTCTCCCGGGAAGCCGTCGGGTCCTCTCGCTCCTTTCTCACCCAGCGGGCCCGGGAAGCAGTCCATCCCCGGTGGTCCTGGGTCACCTGTCCCAAACAAAACACTCCTCAAGNCTCACCCAGCGGGCCCGGGAAGCAGTCCATCCCCGGTGGTCCTGGGTCACCTGTCCCAAACAAAACACTCCTCAAGAAGCTGCTTCATTACTCACACCAAACACATTCCACAAATACTCATCCAAGGTTCAAATTAAAAGGAAAAAGAGATTTCTGAGTTATCAAATTAAAATACCAAATTACATGATCATTCATATTGAGACATGCCACAAAGACACGGATGCCCATGTACATATCGGCTTACCAATAATTATAAGTCACAAAAAATACCAAGTATAAATTTATCACTAGATTTCAAATTACCGTACGACAATAAAATTAATGTATTCAGATGACAAATCAGTTTTTTTTGTAGACAACAAACAGCATGATGTAAAGTGTACAGGAAATGTATGTTTGCATAATAATTAAAAGTAAAACTTAACTCTGTTAACCAAGCGCTAATACCTACTAGACTTCTTAATGGTAATGCTATGTTTTGGACAAAATAATTACCTGTATTCACAACGATTTGTTGCATTTTCAGTTGAAAATATTTATTGTAAAATTGTAGGAGGTAGAACACATATGAGTAGCAGGTATCCATCTCTTGGCTCAACAGGTGCGTTACTAGAGTTTGTCGCGTGTGGATACAAAACTGTTAACAAGCTGAGTCATTTTCCTATTTGTTTCCATTCGTTACTTAGTTCATAATTGGCACCTTATTTCATTACCTTCCATAACATAACGTTGGTTACTGATGTCTTTCTCATAACGCAACTGGTGCTAATATAATATAATTTATTTGATTCACCATTTTCATGATCAACTACAGTATTAAAATTAACATATTCCAAAAAGTAAGTTTAATGATACTGAAATTTTCACAAGTTATTTAAAAATACAGTAGACTTGATAGCGAACATTACAAATCTGTTTTAACTGGGTGAGCTTAAAGTTGACACACATCGCAGTAGGTATTTGATTGGTGCAGTACCAATGAAAAGTTTATAATTATGTTTCAACCAAGTGAGGTATTTTTGAGATAGCAAATTGCATTTCCTATCGGGGTTAAAAAATTATTTTCCCTATTGAATTGTTTAAATTAAAAAATTTTACTGCTGAAAGTACATGAAAATTATTTCAAAATAAATGATATTATAATTTTACTGTAGAATCACATTAACTTAGAGAATACTAAAACTAAAGTTCAATTTTTCGAGTTACCAGCACTCAACACGGTCTTACATTTGGAATGTTGAGTTTCTGAATTTGCAAAACGTGACCTTGAGACCTCACCCGCCATGAATGTGCCTTCCTGGCTAAGGTTGCATTAACTGACAGTTATCTTACACATTGCTTTCAAACTGATTATAGGAATGGTTCTACTAATGCATGCATTTGGCTGTGATAGGAAACAGTATGGCCTCAGTTTTGTTCTGGCTGGCTCTCAGATCGCTACGGCAACGTGAGCCCCTTCCCAGTTCTGTGCGTGCTGAAGGGATGCATCTCAGGGCGACCCTTGTACGTCTCAGTGTCGAGAGGGACGCGTGCATTGCGGCCGTAGCCGTGGACACACCCCAACAGAGGAAGAGTACGCACACCAAACAACAAAGCAAAGAGAGTGTTGGAGGAATCTGTGTGATGAACGTAAAGGTTAAAAACTGATATGTCATTAAAGGATAGAGGGCCAAAGAACGTAGGGTTGTTGTTGGTCGGTGAAGATAAACTTTGATTAAATGAGGAGTTGAGAACTGGGGATGTTGACTAACCAGGTCGTCCGCGTTGGCCTTGGAATCCTTTTTGACCGTCTGTCCCAGGGACACCAGCATTTCCTTTTGGCCCTGGGAAGCCAGCCAGCCCGGGTCGTCCTGGCTCTCCCGACAGGCCAGGCTCACCTGTAACACACACACGTCCAGCGTCATGTCAGGCGACACATCAGCGAGCAGTGCTGGCACCTGCGACAATGCCACTGCCAGCGCAGCCTTGTAATGTGCAACCTGCACCACCACGGCGAACCAAGTTCCATTCTCCGCGGGGTCACTCCTGGTTTTTTGAATGTGGGGATCGTGCCGGATGATGTCGCTGGTCGGCGGGTTTCCTCAGGAATCTCCAGTTTCCCCCACCCTTGTATTGCAGTGCTGCTGTATACCCACATCGCTTCAGCCTTATTGGCTCTCACGACCTCGTTAAGAGCTGTCGACACCACTCCGCTCCAACTTGCATCTGAAGTTCCGTAAGCAGTGGAAACTTGAACAGTTAGGTAAAACCCTCTTACAAGATTTCTGAAGGGAATGAAACATTTGGCTTGTTTACCAGGAGAACTTCTTGAAGGGGTCAAATTACGTGTGTGTTTATAGACCAGGTGCAATATTACATATGCTGAATCTAATCCGNCAGTTTCCCCCACCCTTGTATTGCAGTGCTGCTGTATACCCACATCGCTTCAGCCTTATTGGCTCTCACGACCTCGGTGTTAAGAGCTGTCGACACCACTCCGCTCCAACTTGCATCTGAAGTTCCGTAAGCAGTGGAAACTTGAACAGTTAGGTAAAACCCTCTTACAAGATTTCTGAAGGGAATGAAACATTTGGCTTATTTACCAGGGNACGACCTCGTTAAGAGCTGTCGACACCACTCCGCTCCAACTTGCATCTGAAGTTCCGTAAGCAGTGGAAACTTGAACAGTTAGGTAAAACCCTCTTACAAGATTTCTGAAGGGAATGAAACATTTGGCTTATTTACCAGGGGAACTTCTTGAAGGGGTCAAATTACGTGTGTGTTTATAGACCAGGTGCAATATTACATATGCTGAATCTAATCCGAAAATATTTTTGTAACTACATTGGAGCTGTCAACACAAAACAAATGGTGTATATCAGCCATTGAGTATCTTGACAAGATGATTTACATGAATAATGATATTTTTTCCCCCTTTCTTATTTGGAAAATGTATTTTTGGGAATGAAATAAATTGTAATGAGATATCACCTGAAGTGATGCTGTGTGCACATGTGAATACAATGCAAAGTGCATATACACACCTGACTTGCTTACTTACCTGTAGCACAGGCTTCCTTAGCGCAGCTTCTTCCTTCTTGACTCTCAGAACTTTGCTCTTTACTAAAAGAGGCACAGTGAGCTTACTTCAGAATATTATGTGACTTTATCTATGATGATTGGTTTTCTAAAAAACATACCTATTTGCAATGTAAAAAATGTTTAACTAAGTGATTACATATGTACTTGCTTTTATTTGTACAAATATCTCCATATTTTGAAATTTCATTAAAAATTATGCTGAGGGAAAGAAGGTTCCATTAATTGTCATGATTACCAAAGTGTTTGTCCCTCATTAGTAAGTAATATATACGTAGCCTTACGTTTTCTTTCACTGATTAAAATGTTTTTTCCTACGCACCGTTGTACTTAGCAAGCATGGACATTCTTATTTTAACTGCTAACAGCTGCAAGTATTGCCAATCAAACAACTACAAAATCAACACAAACCTTTAGCACCATCGAGTCCAGAGAAACCCGGAGCACCTGCGGGTCCTACAGGACCGATGGGTCCTGATTCTCCTTTCAGTCCTTGGACTCCCGGCAGTCCATCCAGTCCATTAGTTCCTCTGTCGCCCTTCTCACCCGACAGCCCTTGTAGCCCTGCAAATAAGACATACTCTCCGTAAATGTACAGAATAGCTGCTTTTTTGAAGGAGACATAGTAGACCCACAAAAGTTATATAAATGGCTTTTGCACACCTTACCTGTTTCATATTAGGAAGGACGCAATGATACAATAAGCAGAACGTCGAAAACAAAATAGCTAATATACGAGTAGTTTGGCCGCTTCATTTACGTCGCACGCCATGTCNCATGTTGTATAGTCCTGTAATGCTGTAGTAACGTAAACAAATGCGAATCGGCAGTCACCTGTTTGCTGAGGATGTGTAGACGTCACCGCAGGTTAGTTGCAGTTTAGATGCGATACAGTGCGGTTCGTGGCGAGTGGAGTTGTGACGTCCCAATCCGACCGTGCGAAGGCTTGTGATTTAAGAATGGAGGGCACAAGTAGGAGTGCTTCTGTGCGTGACGGGCGTCTATGTGGCAGNTGTGGCTTGTGTTACTTGGGCGTTTTAGTAGAATTGACCGAGGACAGTGGAATTGTACCCGCCGCCTACCTAGATTAGTTAATTCATATACTTCCGGTTTGTTTTACTGTTACTTTAAAACCCTAAAATCCTAGATTAGAATAAAATCGTAGGTTGGATTAAAACCCTACAATCCTGGGTTAGATTAAAACCCTACAATCGTAGGTTAGACTGAAACCCCACAATCCTAGGTTAGATTGAAAACGTAAAATAGTGATTCAACTCATCGTAGAGTTAGGTTAGGTGGGCACATATTACGAAATTGGGTGGACAAATGTTAAATTGAGATGTTTTTGTATTTTTTGCAGGTGTATTTTTAGTGATTTTACCCCATAATTTCCCAGATCTTCATGGCCCTCTCCACTATCGTGTTTGTGGTTTCTAATCATAATACATTAATGCCGCTAGTAAATTCATGTTCTGTGTAATTAGTAGAGTCGAAATATACCACTTTTCGGGATTTTTTTTATTTATTTTCGAAAAAGCTGCTATTTTTTACACTTACCATGTAACAAAATTTTTGAATCAAAGTCACAGAACCTGAGTGTTAAATATTTGTGTATTTGTCTGGTGTCCATAGATGCTGGGTTCATGGTTGGGAGGTAGGCCAGGGGGTTGGTCATCCACCCCCGCACACACTTTCCAGTCAGCAGATGCATTGTCACATGGGTTGATAGTGGCGACTAACTACTTCNGGGGTTGGTCGTCCACCCCCGCACACACTTTCCAGTCAGCAGATGCATTGTCACATGGGTTGATAGTGGCGACTAACCACTTANAGTGGCGACTAACTACTTCAGTTTGTAATAAGTACTTATAACTCTTAGTAAACTGCTTGCCTCATCCCTTTTAGTAGTAATAAAAACAGTAATAAAGCAAGAATGAAACAGTTGCTACATAAAATCTTACATATATACACAGATTATAAAATCAAGGTCTCACTCTTAGCATGAGATACTTAACAAAAATAAATAAATTGATTATATCAAGTGAAACTGTAAACTGGCAGTTATATATATCTCCACGTTCTTTGCCTCGAATACAGTACATCAAACGTACATAAACAATGTTACTGTGCAGCCATCGCTGTCAAGCACACTGTTGCAAACCCCTTGGCATTCAACATGCCACAATTCCTCCCTCACATAATAAAATACTGACATCATTCACAAAATGCACAATGCAAAATAAACAGTAAGATATGTAACTACATTTACCAGTCAAAGAATTAAAGTAGGCAATTACAGATCAAATATATATTTTTTAACTCTGTTCTGCTTAGGGTATCCCTGTTCCCTTAGCACATCATCACACGACTTTCTCGTGGAACTGATCAAATCTTCAGTTGGCACCCTTCATGTTGGCAACATTCCTCTCATTCTGGAGGCTCTGGATTGTTTCTCCTGGGAGTGAGCCCGTGACATCAATATCCTTATCACTATTGATAACACCTTTCCTGTCTACCTTCATTCTGCTGCCACATAGGTTATTAACATCACCACTCTCTTCTCTTCCTTCTCCATGTTCGCTGCTGTGAACTTGTCAGGGAAGTGACCGTGGTTGGTCAAGGTGGCGGTGATATGTATTCTGTAAGAGAGAGGACCCTACTGCTCTGCCACAATGCCCCTTTTCGACTGCTCTCTGCCACAGGGGTGAACCTTGAAAGCGACTGGAGCTCCTACATCGAAGGTCGCAGAGTCTGGCAGACTGCGACAGGTCAGATGCTACCTTTACGGCCACAGGTGGCGTCAGCAAGGACAAATGACTACGAATAACTCCCCCAAACATCAGACTACTGGGGGTTTCACCAGTCACTGAATGACACAGTACGCCAAAAGGAATCTGGGTAGGGCAATCTTAAGAGGAATGCAGGACTTCACAAGTGCCCTTACTTCAGCTTTAAAAGTCTTCACTATATTCTCAGCTAAGCCATTAGTGGAAGGGTAGTATGGAGGTGAGAATGTATGTTTAATGCCGTTTTGCTTAGAGAAAACAGAGAACTCATCTGATCAAAACTGTGTTCCATTGTCAGCCACCAAATGCTCTGGAAGACTATAAATAGCAAACCATTTACACAGTGTTGCCAAAATTTCTCTTAAACTGATGTTGGACAATCCACCCACCTGTGGCCATTTAGAGTATGCATCGACAAGAACAAGGAAGTATTTTCCCAGAAAGGGGCCCGTTATGTCGATGTGGACGCGTTGCCAAGGTTACCCGGCCATGTCCATGGCAACAAGATAGACTTATTTGGTGTTGGTGCATTCTGAAGGCAAACCCTACAGCAAGCTGCCAGACCCTCTAAGTCACTGTCAACTTTGGCCCACCATACGTAATATCCGGCAAGAGCTTTCATTTTACTTATTCCAAAATATGCTGAATGCAGATCTTGCAAGACTCTCTCCCTCGGAGCAGACGGCACAATTACTCAAAGACCCCACAACAAACAACCCTACTCCAGAGCCAGTTCATTCCTTCTAATATAGAAGGGCTGTTCCACTTCCTTAGGCCAACAATCTCTAACACATATAATATATTTGCTCACGACGGTGTCACGTTCCGAACAGAGTCGTACGTCACTTTAGGTAACTGGCAAGAACTCCGACACCCAGACATCAAGATATGAGAACTGCTCAGATGGTTCCAGGCTGTGAAGAGGTAGCCTTGACAGACCATCTGCATTGCCATGCTCATCCCCTCCTTTCACATACTGGACGGTATAGTGAAACCCTTGTAGCAGCACCACCCACCTGCGAAGCCTGTTTGCCGCTAACTGAGAAATGCCACAATGGTCCCCGAAAATGTGGGTCAAGGGCTGGTGGTCGGGGAGGAGAAGAAATTAGCGGTCATACAAATACGCGAACCCTAGCGGTACCATCATTTAGGCTGTAATCATTTCACTACAATAGTAATATTAATTAATCTACCGGAACATTTATTATCTCTTTACTGTACCAAAGGGAGAACCCACAATCTCACTGGAGAGCTTAACGCAATCGCGTATCAACATAATACCAAGTTTATTTTACGCTAAGGTCACCGGCAGGCCGTAATTGCTGGGTCCATTTTCATGTATTATTCACCTGTAGTCAGAACAGAGAATAAACCGCTTTACCAAGTTAACTGTGTCCAATCATTGTAGGGTACTACACCCTTTGTAGCATCACCCACAATTTCATAGTATATTTCAGGTGTTCGAGACGGCCTACAGTCTCATTATCAGGTATAAATAGTGCAACAGTAAGTATGCGACAACATCATCAACAAACTGACGGAGGACTCCAGGGCCCCTGTGCTGTCGACCAGACGACCCTCATCATTAACGCTCCACTGGGTTATGGCACCGGGCGATTCAACACTCAACCAGCCCTGGGTAACCTCGACGACGTTACCCTCTCCATACAGCCAGCTGCTTGCCTACCTAGCGAATCCCCTAGGATCCTCTTTCCCTGCTCTGTCAGGTGTACCTGGTCCCCTCGTACACTTTCCCAGCCTACCCACTTCCTACTATCTATAAATGTAGCCCCCATATCCCTACATACTCTCTCATAAACCTCACTCGCTGCCACTGCCTTCCTGTAAGTTGTTCCCTTTCTAACCAGCACGCCACTAACTACTGCCCTAGCTCTTGGGAACGTCTCCTGTACGTTACTTAGCAACCCCCTGAGGTCCCTCTCTACCTCTTGTCCCACCTCCTTTCGAGTCAGGTCACTTTCCCCCACATGAATTAAACCCACCTTTGCCACCCTGCTATTAGCTCTTTCCTCCAAATCCTTGATTGTTGCACATGACGGAGCACTGCTTTGTGAGTATTTCCTTTCCTGATTCCCTCCCCCCAACTCCACCCCCTTTACGATTGAGATGCCTAGGAAAACCACCTCTGGTTAATTTCCTACAACCCTTCCCTGCTTTGTGTCCCTCCCACCCACCTGCCTCCCCTTGGCTACTTCACCTCTTCCCTGCTCCCTGCCACCACCCTTGTTTCCTTCCCTTTGACCAGCCCTCTTTTTTCCCCTCCGCCCTTGAACTGTCAATTTTTTCCTACTTGCTGGTCTTTGCTAATCCCTCTCCTACAAGCCTCAACATACTGCTTCCTGCCTTCCACCACTGCCCATTGCCTACATACGGTTTCCCACTCATCTATCCCTGTTTGCTTCCTACTGTCTACTATCACCTTATCCCTTGCTACTATTTCCCGCTCCTCTATCCTTATTTGCTTCCTAGTGTCACCCACTGCCTTTTCCCTTTCTACTGTCTTTAGCTCCTCTAACCTCCTCCTCAATCTCTGCCTCCCTTCTCCTGTGCTTCTCCTCCTGCAGTTCCTGCTGTAGACAAGCTTGCATTTTGCCTATCTCATCCTCCATGCCTTCCAACTCTTCCTCTAACTTCTCTACCCTTATTGCTAAGCTGCACTTACACATCTCATTCCAGACCTTTACCTCCAGCCTCTCAATCCCGTGCCTCATTTCCCTCTCTTTCCTGCTCATCAATTCTACCATCTCCCCTTTCCATTTCTCCTCCTTAGCCACTTCCATCCTTGTCACTGGCACGCCCTCTACAAGGTTCCCCATTAGCATTTCCCACATTCCCCACCTATTTGAGTTTCGTTTTGTACTGTTAGTTTGTTTTCTGCCACCGCCACTATTTCCTTTCCCCCGACACCTTCCTCACACCTCCACTCATGCTGCCGTAGTGAGCCCAGTTCCCCCCCCCCTTCCCCCTGATCACGACACAATAGGTGTGATACCAGCTGCCGCTCTGTCTCCCATTATCATCCCTCCTCCACCTTCCCACATCCCCTGCACTTGCACCTCCCTACCATTTTTCTTAACCTCGTGTGGTTTCTTTTTGGTACTGCTATTATACAAATATTTTACCTAACTTATAAGCTAACCTCACTTATAAAAACTTAAATATACTCACTTACATACTAGTCTAATTTTCAAAATAACACAAGCACTTGCAACCTATGAGAACAACACCAGCCACGTGCACACAATATACAAAGAGCACTACTCTATCACTATGACAAATTAACACCTAAGTCGCTAAGCTAACTCATCAAATATTACACACTACCCTGCGTATATTTAAACTTACTACTAGGACCTAACTACACGTATAAAAACCTATTTAATGTGGAGCGACACAACCTATCACCCTCCTGCGATGGCCATCTTAATTAAGTGGACAGCATAAATGACATCAAACTGAATGGTTTCTATTTATTTCTCAACAACAGCTTTGGCAACTTCAAAGAAGCACCTTTTAAGTGCATGCTTTACTTTCATTCACTGTACAGAATGCAATTTATCATCACCCTGTTACAGAGCATAGCCCCATAATCCTGTATATTGTTCACATGTCATAAACATTTTTCCTGGAAGTGTTGTTTGCACTGCAATGCATAGACCAAGTAAATTTTTTTAAATTCCAGGTCTGTAATAACTCCTTGGTGTAGCCAGAATTCTGGTACCGGTACCGTAAATGATGGTTCCGTTACAGGAGTCAGATGCCAATCTCTACAGCGTGGCCAAGACCTAGCCCAGTTGTACTGAAGATTAATCCTTCAAGAACACTGGAATAATCTTCCTCTAAGACGATGGAAGTACCATATGAAATGAAATTTTCAGTAAGTGTCGTTACATACATTAAAACAGCAACATGTGCCTAATAGACTATCCTACCCAGACCATCCTCTTGCGGTCATGCCTACGCAAAGCTCGCAATGATCGTCCATTAAACAAACTTAAGTGAGAGGTATAAAGTAGTCCATTACCTGCACTTCCTGGAATTCCGTATTTTCCAGGAGGTCCTGGAAGTCCCCTCTCTCCCTTGTCACCTTCAGGGCCTGAAGGACCTGGTGGGCCTATCCCAGGTACACCTTGTTCTCCTTTGTCACCTGTAACACCCCACATAATGTTTGTTACTTGTCTTATGCAAACAGATGCCGTACAGGATGCATTACATACACACAGCAACGTATAAAGGTGCAGAATGTTGGTGACCAAGAGAGATAGGATAAGGAATGAGGTGGGATGAAATATACTGGCCTTAAGGCAAACCAAGAAAGAAATGGCAAGAGCTGAACAGAGGATAGAAGGAGTGTAGAGCAGAGGAGGAGGTTAGGAGACTGTGGATGGGGTAGTTGTGGAAAGACACAGAAAGACGCATGCAATTTACATCATTTACCTAACCCCAGGATGTAAATATACTTGTAGATAATGAAGATGATGTCTTGATTTATCATTCATATCTGAATGCATATTTTGTTACTATTTGCAAGCTTCATTGCCAACACATTTTTTAAATATGCATTTCTATTAATTCATCATAAGTCACTTTGGATTTGTTGGAGTTAGTCCATTCAGGCCAAATATAAGTATTTTTTAACTGGGTGTACAGTAAAAATCCATTGTTATGAGGCTTGAAAATGGTAAAAAAGTTTGTCTTAACTACGAGAACTCGTCATATATGAATGCAAAATTAGAGACACTGTAAACGTGACAGTTTTGGCAAACAGCCGGCCAGTAGTAAACACTTAGCACAGGAAGTGTGTTCTGTATAAAGCAGACCCACAGGATGAAGTAATCGAGAACACAAGGACCAACAGAAACAGTGTTCCTGCAGTTGTCGAGACAGAAGACTCACTTCTAGCAAGATCACATCTGTGCGAATACGTACTACATGCTTCAAAGTGTTCAATATTTTTTGAGTACATAACATCACTTTTAACATCACTTTAATGCCAAGTCTTTGGTTTGATAAAACCGTATTTAATTGGCATCAATTGAGAGTTTTTTAAATCTTGATTTAAGGGGCAAGATAATAAATTACTACTTAAACACATGGCCTAACAGTTTCTGGTGACTTTAATTTCTGTAACAGACCAAAGTAAAATATTAAGTCATCCTGTACACACAAACTTATATTGTATTTATTATCTTACCTTTCCTGGTGAGATGATCACATATTTGCCGCATGCAAATTAAAAAGAACAGAACACTTTCAATACCTACATGACACATACTACAAGAAGTATAAACAGAATCACAGAAACAGAAATGGTCAGGAAAGCAGTGCAGTAACATGACGCGTGACGCATACTGACATATATATATGCATAAACACGACTTCGCCTCATCTTCACGTGTCATCACGTCACCCCAGACGGGGTTTGAACCTTGAACAACTTGCTACCAGAGCCTACCAGCACCCCCTAGGCAAGGGGCGGGGTACCCATGGACACGTCAGCCAAGATCGCCTTTATGCGAGACATCATGCCAACCCCCCATGTGTGATACAAGGCAGCCAAGCGCCTGAGCTCCTGCATCTGACACAACCCCACATAGCAGGGAAGCCTGCTTCCACCACCCCCGAGGGCAGGTGGACACATGTCCCTGCATCGCCGCAGACGGCAGTTGTCCCCAGCAGCTTGCTCCACTACCTCGTGCGCTGGAGCTCTCTGCTGCTGCTGCGCCTTCCTCACGAAGGACCACCGCTCTCCAGGAGATCTTCCAGACCTTCATCCCCCTTAACACTCACTACCCCTCTGGCAGTACCTACCTAGCTGCATCTGCTCTTGTCTAGTTTAGACCCAGGTCCCCTTCACCTGGTTCTACCGTAGTTTACTTCTCAGTTTCAGTTCATTTTAGTTAGGAGTTAGTATGGGCCACCGTGTCTATTACTCACAGGAATAAACATGTGATCTTACCTAACCTCTGAGTATTCATTTCTAAGGTGACTGTGACTATAAACCCAAGCAGATGTCAGTCCACCAAGGAAAAGCAGAAGACTGCATTATTTGAAACCCTCGCTGCCGAATCTGGAGTATAACTGCGGGCTCCCTTAACCGCACGCACGTATGTCTCAAACACACACATTAGAAGGCCACCCATGCAGTGGATCAGGTATGCCAAGGTACCAGGTGCACACGTACGGTACATCCACAACTATTCGAAACTCAATCCACGAGGCGGCTAGCCAGCCAGCCCAGCCAATTCAGTCCATCCATCGCACTGTTCTATCACTGGAAAGAGTGATAAGACTGGTTATGGAGATCTGACCCCTTTTGGACCACACCCACGTCACTGTCAGACATCCAGGGCAACCCACCGCTCCAACCAATGCATTGAACTTCGTCGGTTGGTGTAAACGGGCCGACTCTGGTTGGCTTGGCCCCGACTGGCTTTACACCTAGCTAGGGATCTTCGTCGCCTGCTCTTCCTTAGCGTGGCAGACCTTAGTTCCTACCTTTATACTATACATCCTTAGGAGTGGTACAAAGTGGAGAGCGAAGAGGGCAGCTACTGCCTCCGAGCCTAGCATGAACGGCAGCCAAGTGGCAACTGCCCTCTGCAGTTCAACCCCCCGGGAACGAGCTCAAGCCGCCCACCAATTGGAGAGGCCTCACCTCCCAGTTCCCTCCAGCTCCCTCTTTCGGCCACACCACAAGACTGCCGGCGAGTAACACCCCACCATCGAGAGGTTCCGACGAGGACTTCCAGTACCGCTGGGGATCGACAATCCTTGGTTCCGACCCAACAGGACCAGCAGCCCTCCGCGGGCCCCCACCAGCACCGCCAACCGCAGCACCACCTTCACCCACGTAATAGGCACGAGTTCCGGCCGAGTCAGGAGCTACCCCGGGGCAACCCCAATACAGGTAAATCAGTGGCTGTGTGCAAACCAGTAGTGCAAAGGACAGTTAAGCCCGCACCAGACCTTGTTCCGTACATTCAAGCTGCGCGTCCCAACTTATATACCGACCGGAGTCTGGTTAGCAGCCAATAAAGTCAGCCCAGTCATATAGTCCGTGTCTCTGACAGACACACTAAAATCCTGCCCGATTGCGACGTCATCAATCACCCGACGTCACGCGTCAACCTTTACTACACTTGTGTTTTTTTTTTAAGTTAAACCATGAACTTGCACCACAAAAAGAGTTTTGTTTTAAGGAGTTTAAAAAAACTAATACCTCAGATGACTTGAACAGTGTTTATACATTATTGCAGCATGATATAGGTCCTAGTGCACAGTAAAAATAATAGGAGCAACAGTATTTTGTATTTGTTATTAAATTCATTTCTTATTATATGCTTGCCTAACTTCGTGCCAACCTTTGAAACACTTTCACAAGTTACCACTGATGTACATTTTATCTTCTCCTAGCAAACAAGTACTGTATAGTCTTCTTTCCTACATTCTAATATCACACATTTTGTACATGTGAACCTTCTAAAACACTTCTATGTCTAAATAAACTCTAAAACAAAAAATTTAGACTTTTAAAAAAAAATTTTCACATGGAATGAATACTAGCACAATCTGCAAGATTTTACGGTTAATTGTAGATTTGTAAATAAAAATGTTCTCAGAGGTACCCTCCCTCCAATGCACTGTGTTGACCGACCTTTATTCGACAATCCCGGCAGACCCCTGAGACCGTCTCTTCCCGGCTCTCCGGGGAAGCCCATGGGCCCTGCGTCTCCCTTGTCTCCTCTAGGTCCGGGCAGGCCGCGTGGTCCAACTGGCCCCGGGAGTCCTTGCGGTCCGTGCGGTCCAGCATCTCCCTGCAGGACAACAGACAAACCTTCGTACAACCGCGTTTACTGCTATGCTTCTATCACTAAACAATTTTCTAGTTTTTTATTTTGTCATATGAATAATTGTGTACCTCAAAATTTCTTTTGTGAAACTCAGCAAATACGCATAGAAAACTAGGAAAAATTAAGGCTTAAAATAAAATGCATCAATAACAAAATCATTTACTTTTTTGTGAACAGCGACATTTTTATAACTACTAATGCAACCATTATTGCAGATACAGCTCTAATTGTGTATATGGCCAAGTTCAAGTTACTGCAGAATTAGGGTTGTTAACGAGTTTCCCATTAAAATCGATACTATTTTAATAATTCAATTAACATAACACAAACTAAATGAAATTTAAAAAAGCATGCAACTTTAATAGTTCTGACTGGCTGGAGTTTCTACTTACCCGCATACCCACAAGTCCTTTCTCGCCTGGGTACCCGTCCCTTCCAGATGGTCCTGGCTCGCCCTTCTCTCCGGGGACGCCCTTTGCACCTTTTATCTTGTCTGTGAGATCCGAGGGTGGCTGGCAGTCGCTACGCTCACCCTTCGTCCCCTTGAAACCAAACTCTCCCTTCTCTCCCTTCTGGCCGGGCAGACCCGGGGAGCCTGAATCGCCCCTGACGCTGTAGCCTTTCACTCCTTTCTCTCCGGGGTATCCGGACTGTCCCGGGATGCCGTCTTGCCCGGGGAAGCCTCTCTCGCCCTGTCGGCAGAAAACATCGCAGTTGAATATTTTGTCAGCACATGAAACAGTTTCAGGACTACTTGTATTAAGCTGGGGGAAAATTTGAAATTATTTCATCGTGAGTACAGTACATGGCATATTTTTATTCTGAAAATAATGTTTCAGAGGTGTTGCATGTATTGAATAATTATATAAATTAATTTTGAGGTTGGATCTAGAAACTGGTTAGCAGGCCTCAAGAAATGGCAAAACAGATATAAGAAGAATTCAGAACATTGGGGAAAACTGGGGGAGTGGATGAGGGACTGGTGACATGCAAAGGAAGACGGGAACCTATGCACAGTGAAATGCTGTCCACAGGCGGGGAACACTAGTGGGTGGTGATGACGGTAGCATCATCATCTGCTGTTATTACTTGCACCACGCATGACTCTGCCCGAAGACGCTTACACTCTCTCCTTTGATGCCTGGCAGTCCTGGTAGACCTCGCTCGCCCTTCACGCCCGGCAGGCCTCTGGGTCCCGCGGGTCCGGATCGCCCGGACTCCCCTCTGTCTCCCTTGTCGCCCTTAGGGTAGCTGACCAGATTGTCCGGGAGAGAGGGTGAGTCTCCCTTCTGCCCCTGTGATCCTGGGATTCCTGGTATCCCGTCTGCTCCCTGCAACATGATGTCAGCACTGCTTATTGGTGATACATAAAACAGGTTGAAAGCTGAAAATATGATTTTTTTCTTTGAATATAAGAGGTGGTGATTGACTGTAGCTCTCAAAATCTCAAAGAGTCAAACGTCAGTAGAATATTAGTAAAGAAGTGTACTACCAAATGATTTTATACTTAAAATACTTAACAGATGTGAAATAATATTAGCGAGGTGGTGCAATGGTAACACCGGTCTTGTATTTGGGATGACCCGGGTTTGATTCCCGGTCCAGCCGTCCTGACCTCTGTTTTCAAAATGACTCCAGGTGAGCTGGAATGGTTCCTCACTACAGGCCATGGCGACTCCTTGTCCATTCCTCAACGCCTAGTGTTCCTCTACTGAGACCTCGTTGCAGTTCGGGGGCTCAAACAACCCCTAATACACACGAACGATAAGAGAATGGAAATACTTTAAAGTGAGGTACTGCATAACTTGTTGACACTTACTGGAGTGCCGGGCATTCCGACAGGACCTGGCAAACCATCCTCGCCGGACAGTCCGGGATATCCTCTCTCTCCAGAGGGACCTCGCTGGCCTTGCAGACCCGGTACGCCGTCCCGTCCTCTGTCGCCCTTCTCGCCGTTCAGTCCCGGAGTGCAGGCTGCACAAGTCCCGCCGGAGCGACCGGGGAAACCGGGTTCACCTGTCCACAGCACGTGGGAGAAACTGTATACACAACTTTACAAAACCGCTATGCTTACATTATGTGAATAAACATTTCTTACTGTGATGGGGTTGCGTTATGTATTTCACATTTGCTAAAAATATTTATACAGCATAGTTTCTTGTCTACTTTTAATAAAATTGGCGAACTGTAAATACTTAAGCAATATGTTATTTGCTTCGCTCTTTGGAGTATAATTATTGTGTTTTCCTGTGATGTGCACTTTTATTATTTAGTTTTGTTCTTCAGCTATTTGTGAAGCCAGTTTCATGTGGTGAGTAAATTGTTGTTGGGCCTATTTCAGTTCTAAATATAAGTTGTAATGACGCAATATTCGTAATTTTTAGGGACTCTGGTGTAAAATTCTTTTGTGTGTATGAAGCTTTGGAAAGCTTCTTAATATTTTTATCGAGTTAAGGTTTAAAGCCGTGGTGGCTCGTTTCCCGTGTTAGTTTATCCGGCAGACGTGTGCGTTTGTAGGTTATCGGGAGGATGTTTGCCGTGTTACGTTTTATCAGGAAGACCGGTTGTGTTTCGTTTCGAACATCGTTGTTTTTGGGATGCGTCCACATTAATTAAACTAGTTCGTTTCAGTTAACAGCGACGTCGACAAGTTTTAGTTCCTCCAGCGCATTTTCAGGCAACATCAACAAGTTTTTGTTGTACGAGAGGTTAGTTTATGTTGACAACGCAGTATCGGTAATGTGTTGAGAGCGGGACACGTGCAGTTTTAGATGACGCTGCTGGCAGATGCCAGGTGCTTATCTAAGGAGAGGGGGGTGATAGGCAGCACAAAAAGAGGCATCTGTCTGTCGCCCTGGGAGCAGTCTGATTCAAGTCAGTCGTCAGGGAGAGAGTTACTTCACGACGCCCGTGAGGGCAGGTCAGCGCAGTCGAGAAGTATCATGCAATGCTAGCCTAGGCCGCGTTCGGGCAGTACTAGAACCCCCACATCGGCAACTAGACTTTAATATATCATTTCTCAGCCGGTGTGGGAGGTAGCCGCATTTTAAGTTTCTTCGGGTCAGTTTTTTAAGAACATCATTACGTAAACGACTGTGGCACTGTTAACTGCAATAGTATATTTAATGGTATAAAGGTTCGTACTCTGCATACTGAAACTCCGTCTGTGCATCTGTGAACTGTGTTGCAGAATGTTAAATAAATAAATATATATCAAACGAATATGGAACTTTTTTCTTAAGTAACTAGTGTTCAATTAACTGAGTCTCGTGTTTCTACCCTGAGCAAGTCGTGGCAACATAAACAGTCGGCAGTAACAAGTGCCGAACGTTAACAACATGGCGTCCACCTGTGAGACAGATATAATATTTTTAATATCGCTGTAACTAGCGACGGGAACTTTACAATATGGCGCCCAACGGCGAGGCTGCATTATTTTAAATAACGTGTTAACGAACGCACTGCCCGAAACCATTACAGTATGGCGCCTAACTGTGAGGCTGCAGTTATATTAAATATGCCTTAACGAGCCGCGGCCCGGACTGTTACAAAGTCTTAAATAGAATAATTTTAACTCTTATACCATTTTGTTATTGAACTTGAACAAAATGTGTAGTTGAGTTTTACTAGACGTTTATTTACCTCAAAAACTGTTACGCTCGCGTTTCTCCATTTTTAACAACACTCTCACTTTCTATTACACAAGCACACAAAACAAACTATTTTATTGCCAATAACATATTTAGTCACATACATTCCAGTTATTGCAAGAATGCAATCTGAGATGCTTGGAGGAAAATTTAACTTAGGTTTTTCATTACCACAGACAGGTTTCAAATGATTCCTTTGTTCACTCTGCTTCATTTACTGTGGCTGCAGAGGTCAGTATTATGACGGCGTAAAGAAGCCATTTACTAAAGTTTATTACTAACTCGCATTCTGTTTTTTTTAAGGTAAAAAAACTAAGCTATTGCTGTGTGTGTGTGTGTGTGTGTGTGTGTGTGCGCACGCACGCGGGCTTACAATGACCATAAAATTTCAGCTTATTAATTTACAAAAAGCATGGCATTTGTATTCATAAAAGATTTCCTAGTTTTGCATTTAGGCAGCATTGTAATGAACAATNCAGCATTGTACTATCAGTGTATCAGTGATGAGAAAAATGCTTTTCTTTCCCTCCTCGAAACAAATACAGTGAAACCTTGTTAAGAAGTTCCCAGAAGTTTTCCTGCTTAGTAAATTGAATCATTTTGCACCTAGTCTACACGCGCATGTGTCATTTGACCCTTTCAAGAAGTTTCCCTGCTTAGTAAGCATTATTTTTTCAGTCCCTTCAAAAATGACTGAACAGAGTTTTACTGTATTTCACAAAAGAGAGAATTTTATTTTACCTTTTCCTCCCTGAATACCAGGTCTGCCAGGTTGTCCGGGCTCCCCGTGAGGCCCGGTGGGTCCGGGTATTCCAGGAATACCGTTCACGGAATCTCCGGGGATACCATACGGTCCAGGGTAGCCCTTCTCTCCCTTAGCGCCTTTCTCGCCGTTGCGTCCTGGTATACCATCTAGGCCTTTTGGTCCCTGTACAAGATCAAATAACTTGCACAGTCAGGTTCCAAGGCTATGCAAGTTCTCAGTGTTATACTATTAAATAATTTCAGCAGAAATAATATAGCTCACACAATATAATATAAGTTACAAATATTGCTAACTTTTCATTTTTATATTTCTATACATATGTGTACATAAATTTTTTTTTTTGTATTTAGTGTCACCTAGGCTTATAAAAGTATTAACAATATTAATTCATTATTGTTTTGCTCTTTATAGCTTAAAATTTTACATCAATTTTAAAAATGTAAAAAGTGCATAAGGAGTTTAGGTAAATGGTTGTAGTAAAAAGAGATAACATAGACTTCCCGTACAAGTCTGTGGTGACACAGGAGTTGTCGACCATCAACTACATATAGCTTGAGAAGTACATGTATGTTAGCCACGTTTATTGCTCCTGTGAAAGACTCTGGAGGCTGGAGGCAATGCAGCTTCAACAGGAAATGAGAAGGAAAGGAGAGAAGCCCAAAGGTAGTCCAATGAGGATGTGGGGAAAGCTGAGGGGAAATTTCGGAGCACAGTGAAGGACGATGAGTAGGGGTAAGACAGAAGGAGATGCCATGCTGACCAATCCGTAAGCTGGGAAAAGCCACGGAGGCAGCGGGTGGCTAGCTGTGCTGGAAAAGGCCTGTNTGCCATGCTGACCAATCCGTAAGCTGGGAAAAGCCACGGAGGCAGCGGGTGGCTAGCTGTGCTGGAAAAGGCCTGTTGTTCACGTGTGAGAACAACTCCGGGAACATCAACCAGCTGTCCATCACTACCAACTCACTGTGTTGGTCGCACAGGATGGTAAAATAAATGTGTTGTGTTACGTAAAGTGTACTGCAAGTTGGCTTCACAAAGGTGTTATTCAACTCAGAATCTAGATGGATACAATCCATACAACATGTTAAGTATAGTTCAGAATGCACGACGTTTGACCACGGGAGTCTATTAATTTTACATGCTACAGTTGACACATATGCATCTTTATATTCCATGCACATCAACAGTATACTTAATAATCATACTACTTTTCTAAACATTCATTTAGTATCCTGTTTTAAGGTTTTGCTTTGTGAAGCACATTAAACAAATTTGTATGCTGCCGTTAGCATCAATATTCAAGCTGTTTTCCAAAAACACTTTCTAAATGTATGTTTTTCTAAGTGCACAAGTAAAATGATTCAAAATTGGTTTGGGTAGTTGAAGTATGCTTAAGTGGGTAATGTGGGATAATACAATGATGTGGAAAAACAGAGAATTCCACAGGATGTTTCATTTTATTGTACACTGTCTTTACACATCCATTTGACACCTCCCCACGCAGAGCAGTTCATCGGCTGGCCAGGGAAGGCGTGGACCAAGGACATCTTTCCTTAGTGCCAGCACATTTGCATTTCTCTTAACCTCACCTTAAGAGGGAACGTACATTCGTGATTGTTCCAAAATTACCTCTACGGCCGAGTTCGTTGAGGCATTACCTTCTGATAATGAGATTCCTCATTCGAATCCCTGATGTATGTGCCAGTTGTACGACAGCCTCCCCCTGCCCTAGTTGCTTCCCAACAAATGGGCACATTAAGAAGTCCAATACGAGACACTAAACTGACACTGAACTCCTCTAGTGACTGTAGAGAATGCTGACCAACATCTCAACACAACTTGTTTAATACTGGCAGATGTGTAAGCAAGGACACTGTCAGCTATGGGCTTTTATAAACCTCATTGAAAACCAATTCTTACTCTGCACACTATTAAATAACTCATTATTTTATTAAAATGTAAATTGTAATAATTGCTCTAAAACTTACACTCTAAGATGTATTAAATAAAATATTCAATTTTACAACAAATAAAAAAAGAACAAATAATTTAATTAGACTAAAATAGTAGCAAAAGCCTATTATATTTTGTTAATTTGGACACAGAGACAAAAGTTGCAGTAACTTTGCTAATATCAACTGAGTCCGAGATGCAATTTTGAACGTAATACTTTAAAGAAAAATCTACACTACNTAATACTTGGAAGAAAAATCTACACTATATTTGATGTGTTTTCCAGCGATGTATAAAAATGTAAACATTACCACTTGCAGCCAAGAAAGCACAACTACCATTTAACTAAATAATATTTCGTACAACACAAGACCAAGACCCGCAAATGATTGGCGACGGTGATAAACACATTCCTTGTCTCCCCGTTAAGGATGCCCATGCTCTTGAGTTAGTGAAGGAAACTGGCAGGTTGTAATAACTTGCTTACCATAATGGACGCTCCCTTGTCGCCTGTAAGCCCTCTTGGCCCCGAAGGTCCTGGTGCACCCGGGTATCCTATCTGACCTTCTTGACCCGGGTATCCTGAACACAAAATACATTACATGCAGTTTATCAAAGCCTTCAATAACTTAACTTGTTCAAAATATTAAACATCTGTGAGTGTCAACCGTGCAGCTACAGTGCTCGGCTTCAACTACTTTCTTCCTACTTAAAACTGTTCCACAGACTAACTTCTTTCTCAACTTTGAGGATATTGTGGCACTATTGCCAACATAATAAAAATACCAAATCACTTGAATAATAATGTTTTTAATCATAAATATAAGCAATGTAATTTAAAATCTTAATTTCTACAAATTTCGAGAAATTCTTTTAAAACGAAGTTTGATTTCAGCTATAAGTTTTTTAAGTTCCAAGAGTGACATGACACAATTTCTTTGAAATCCAATTCTTTGTTCACCTACGGCAAGTGTTTGAAATATGGATATTTTGAGTTAAAATTTTATTTCAGGAAATTAACATAGAAATATACAGACAAACCACACAAAAATTCCCGAGAAAATATTCTTCCAACAGATTCTGATGAATTGAGCCATTCTTTCAATCTGTAGCTTAACATATTAATTTTGTTCATTTCTGAGATTTGTATGAAAAGAGGAATTAATTTAAAATTGCTATAATTCCTTTAATTTGTTTTTGAAAGGTGATTTTCTACTATTTTAGAGTAGTGCATACTTTTTCCAAACAATTATTTTATATCACAATGAAAAAAATATGTAATAAACTAAAATTGTACAAAAGAATTTTAATTTCATGAACACCCTTAAGTCAGTAACATTAAATTTTACTTACCTAAAAAATTAAAAATCTGCTTTAAATACTGGGTTATGGCAGTTAGTTTGAAATCGAAAGGGGCCCAGCCTTCATATACAAGCCTCTGCTACAGTTGTCACAATGGGCGATAGCTCTCTGTAATCCTTCCTGGTTCTGTGGCCACANTTCATATACAAGCCTCTGCTACAGTTGTCACAATGGGCGATAGCTCTCTGTAATCCTTCCTGGTTCTGTGGCCACATGAGACAATACCAATACTGAGGCCAAGTGTTAAGTAACAACCAAATACAATAAAAGTGGGAAAACTACAACGACAAGCAATGACAATATTTNACATGAGACAATACCAACATGGTGGATGTGAAGATGAAACTTTCTTTCAGAACTGAGGCCAAGTGTTAAGTAACAACCAAATACAATAAAAGTGGGAAAACTACAACGACAAGCAATGACAATATTTGCATTACAAAGGGATTTATTACCAGAAATCCAGTAAATACATTAGAAATACAGTATATGCTAAGTTCTTGGTTTGAAAGACTTTTCATGCCATATATGACACCATGGGAATCCTGGGAAATAGGAGTGAATGAAGAGATTTGGCCAGCTCTTAACATCGATGTCTTGAGAGCTGATGAGGGTGGAGCGAGGTGAGTATGGAGCAGCGCCAGAATGAAGGGATGGGGAAATGGAAGATCCCCAAGGAAACCTACCGACCGGTGGCATCGTCCAGCACAATTCCCACATTTGAAAATCCGGTTTGAAAATCCGGGAGCAACCCCACCAGGAAGCAAACCCGGTTCGCCTAGGTGGGAGGCGAGAAGCCCAACTGTTTCACCACAGCAGCCCCAGGAAATAGGAAAATGTAAATGCGTGCGGTACCTATGAGTCCTGGTTCTCCTTTGGAGCCCTTCTCTCCAGAAAGACCCTCGAGGCCGGGCTGTCCCGGGACACCAGACCCTCCGACTGGACCAGGAGGTCCGCGCAGTCCTGGCTGTCCGGACCAGCCGTCGTCTCCCTTGGGCCCTCGCTGTCCTTGGTATCCTCTAGGCCCTGCCGGTCCGGGCGTTCCCGGGCGGCCTAAACCACCCTGCAACCACGCCATCGTCACCTGGCTGCTATTGGCTATTGGTTACACAGTGACTAATGTCACACCCTTGCCTCTGCAACTGTCTACTCGCATGCACCCGTCTTGTCCGCTTCCTAACACGCACTGCTACTTGCCCGTAGTCAACTACATCTCAGCCTGAACTCTACGTACAAACTCTGCACAACGATTGGTAATGGAAAAAGTGGTAAAAAAATATCATATGACCTATAACCTAACGAGATTATTAAGGAGACACTCCCATGAAAAATAGGAGTTGGAGGTAGTTGTTTGTAAAATGTTAGAAACTATACGAGACGAAACAAATTTTTGAACAGCGTTAGCCCGATTCAATAACTACCATCTCTGAACATTTGATTGGTGATAACAATCGATAAACACCCAAGGGTAACACACTTTTGTTAGTTAATAACATGGTTCACCCTAATTTCCTAAAGACAAGCAATGTTGACACGTGTCAAACATTCAAAGGTGGCAATCATCAAATCAGGCCAACGTTATTCATAAATTTGTTATTTCATCTTGCATAGTTTCTGATATTTCATACTAACAAATTTCAATTTACAATTTTAAAGAGTGTGTGTACAAAACTACTAAAAATACACACTACTTAAGTGATCTGCCTGCCTACGGCTATTAAAACACATTCGAGGTCTCAAAATGTGAGAGCTCCAAGACCGACTCTTGCTTAATCACCACCTGCGTCATTTCCTCTATGTGCAAGCAGCTTAACTGGCCTGCAGTCATTCCCCTAACGACATGCCTGAATGTAACTTTAAGAGGTGACCCTATAATTTTATGATGAAGTGATAAAGATAAAACTATATTGTGTGCATAAAGACATTTTTCAAGTTTCTGCATAAAAAATTTCTCAGCTAAAATTAGTTTTTACACAATAAAATCTTTGGTGTTTAAGTGAGAACTCGAAAATTGTCTTCGGTCGCAAAATGTTTCTTATAGTCCATTCATGGTTACTTCCTATTTTTCTGAAGCTCTGCTAAAGTTCTACTTCCAGGATATTCCTCCGCCTCATGCAAACAAAGCTTAACCAAGGCTCGGAAATTACACCAAAACGACAACACACCGCATTTGTGCACAGCCAGTGCAATAACACTTTGCATAAGAACTATTTTTTACCATGTATTACAAACACACTTTTTTCTCCCCCTGTTTTTATTCATATTAATTGTAGATGAAATATTATAATTGATAAATAAACGTTAAATTATTACGTTAACACAAGTATAAATGCTTGTGATACTGGGTGTATTCAGGAAACAACCAGGCGCGTCATATGGGGCTGACTTTTCAAAGGTTTGATTCAAAAGTGTGAAGAAACCAGGAATAGACTACAGTATATTAAAACGTTAATNCTGCAACCACGCCATCGTCACCTGGCTGCTATTGGCTATTGGTTACACAGTGACTAATGTCACACCCTTGCCTCTGTAACTGTCTACTCGCATGCACCCGTCTTGTCCGCTTCCTAACACGCACTGCTACTTGCCCGGAGTCATCTACATCTCAGCCTGAACTCTACGTACAAACTCTGCACAACGATTTGTAATGGAAAAAGTGGTAAAAAAATATCATATGACCTATAACCTAACGAGATTATTAAGGAGACACTCCCATGAAAAATAGGAGTTGGAGGTAGTTTGTAAAATGTTAGATACTATGCGAGACGAAACAAATTTCTGAACAGCGTTAGCCCGATTCAATAACTACCATCTCTGAACATTTGATTGGTGATAACAATCGATAAACACCCAAGGGTAACACACTTTTGTTAGTTAATAACATGGTTCACCCTAATTTCCTAAAGACAAGCAATGTTGACACGTGTCAAACATTCAAAGGTGGCAATCATCAAATCAGGCCAACGTTATTCATAAATTTGTTATTTCATCTTGCATAGTTTCTGATATTTCATACTAACAAATTTCAATTTACAATTTTAAAGAGTGTGTGTACAAAACTACTAAAAATACACACTACTTAAGTGATCTGCCTGCCTACGGCTATTAAAACACATTCGAGGTCTCAAAATGTGAGAGCTCCAAGACAGACTCTTGCTTAATCACCACCTGCGTCATTTCCTCTATGTGCAAGCAGCTTAACTGGCCTGCAGTCATTCCNAGACAGACTCTTGCTTAATCACCACCTGCGTCATTTCCTCTATGTGCAAGCAGCTTAACTGGCCTGCAGTCATTCCACTGACGACATGCCTGAATGTAACTTTAAGCGGTGACCCTATAATTTTATGATGAAGTGATAAAGATAAAACTATAATGTGTGCATAAAAACATTTTTCAAATTTCTGCATAAAAAATTTCTCAGCTAAAATTAGTTTTTACACAATAAAATCTTTGGTGTTTAAATGAGAACTTGAAAATTGTCTTCGGTCGCAGAATGTTACTTATAGTCCATTCCAGGTTACTTCCTATTTTTCTGAAGCTCTGCTGAAGTTCTACTTCCAGGATATTCCTCCGCCTCATGCAAACAAAGCTTAACCAAGGCTTGGACATTACACCAAAACGACAACACACCGCATTTGTGCACAGCCAGTGCAATAACACTTTGCATAAGAACTATTTTATACTATGTATTACAAACGCACCTTTTTTCTCCCCCTGTTTTTATTCATATTAATTGTAGATGAAATATTATAATTGATAAATAAAAGTTAAATTATTACGTTATCACAAGTATAAGACGCTTGTGATACTGGGTGTATTCAGGAAACAACCAGGCGCGTCATATGGGCTGACTTTTCAAAGGTTTGATTCAAAAGTGTGAAGAAACCAGGAATAGACTACAGTATATTAAAACGTTAATNTGGGCTGACTTTTCAAAGGTTTGATTCAAAAGTGTGAAGAAACCAGGAATAGACTACAGTATATTAAAACGTTAATCTTGTCCTGTTACAACAAAAATGTTAAAAACTCACCCCTGGTGGACCGGGGGGTCCCCTGAGACCTGGCGGTCCTGCAGGTCCGTCGTAACCGGACTCTCCCTTCGCCCCGGCCAATCCTGGGAGTCCGGGCAAGCCGTCGTAGCCTCTGTCGCCCTTCTGGCCCAGCGGCCCTGCCGGACCAGAGAAGCCATCTCGACCCTGCGCAAGAGAAAGCTCTGCGTCATTTACCGTCGATACAAAGTGGCAAGCCGAGTTCCGTGAGTCTCCAACAAAGAAAACTGTGACCTAAACATGTCTTCCCGGCAAGTCACTAAACAAGCCGGTTTAAAATTACATTTTTACTAGAATGTTGAATAGAGCAACAAATTAGAAACCGAAACAAAACTAAGGATATGTGTAACACAATTAAAATAATANACTAGAATGTTGAATAGAGCAACAAATTAGAAACCGAAACAAAAGTAAGGATATGTGTAACACAATTAAAATAATAAATATTACAGAGACATTTATTTTGAAAACTTTAATTAGAAGCATATAACTTGCATTAACTTGTCGCATCTGGAAATGTGACGTACTGGTGGTGGCAGCGCTGGACGATACGTACCCTTGGACCTGCTGGACCAGGCAAGCCTTTCTCACCAATCATTCCANATGGTGGTGGCAGCGCTGGACGATACGTACCCTTGGACCTGCTGGACCAGGCAAGCCTTTCTCACCAATCATTCCAATTTGCCCAGATAGTCCCGAGTCGCCCGTCATTCCTGGTTCTCCTTTCTGTCCGGGGGGCCCTTGCTCACCCTGGAACACACGCAACACTCTCAACCTGCTTCATAGTAAGGCAGTTCTCATCAATTATAATAAATGCACTTTTATATCTACATGCAGGTGTAGTCTTCTTTATATAAATGTGTCAGAATGAAAATATATATATATATTATAGTAAACTTTTGATTTTAAGACATTTCCCAGGAAAAGGGTTGTGGTTTCAAAGGGGTTGTTATTGAAAGAACTTTATCAAATAAATTTAATTCATAGTTCCCCAAAAAAAAAAAGGTTGTTATTTCAAGGGGTTTTAGAAATGGGAGTTGATTCTACTGTTATAGTTAGTTAAAATATATTTTTTAAATACTGTACACTACAAAAAAAATTACATTCTGAAATAATACTTAGTTTTGTGTTAATATTTCTTTTACATTGACTGAGTAATATTGACTTTAAGGCAACAATACTGCCTGCAAATATTAGTTTATTCTGCCAGGTCCTGTCAGAAATTAAGGCAAACAAAAAAAAATATGAAAGAAACTTCCAAATAAAAACATTCTCACATAGTCTCCTGTTTGTCCGGGTTCTCCTTTCGGGCCGATATTGACGACTTTGGGGCCTGTGCCGGGCAGGAGAGCCGATCTTCCTTCAGGACCTNAATATATATATATATTATAGTAAACTTTTGATTTTAAGACATTTCCCAGGAAAAGGGTTGTGGTTTCAAAGGGGTTGTTATTGAAAGAACTTTATCAAATAAATTTAATTCATAGTTCCCCAAAAAAAAAAAGGTTGTTATTTCAAGGGGTTTTAGAAATGGGAGTTGATTCTACTGTTACAGTTAGTTAAAATATATTTTTTAAATACTGTACACTACAAAAAAAATTTCATTCTGAAATAATACTTAGTTTTGTGTTAATATTTCTTTTACATTGACTGAGTAATATTGACTTTAAGGCAACTATACTGCCTGCAAATATTAGTTTATTCTGCAAGGTCATGTCAGAAATTAAGGCAAACAACAAAAAAAATATGAAAGAAACTTCCAAATAAAAACATTCTCACATAGTCTCCTGTTTGTCCCGGTTCTCCTTTCGGGCCGATATTGACGACTTTGGGGCCTGTGCCGGGCAGGAGAGCCGATCTTCCTTCAGGACCTCTCACACCTTTCTGTCCTTTGTCACCCTTCTGACCTTCGTAGCCCAGCCCCATGTTTCCCTTCTCGCCCTTCAGGCCCGGCAGTGCTTGGGGACCCTGAGACAAGAAGTGCGCCACTGACTACTGGTTCTGTTCATGTTGCCGTCTACCATTCACAATAATCACACAGGCAGATAATTACTAATTAGCAGGCTGTCCATTTGAGATGTCCTATTGTCTTCTATATTTTGAAATTTTAGCTGAAATAAAAACTTTTGTGTTTGAAAATTTGTTGTGTACAAGATTAATTCAAGGCGTAAATACCTTATACTTATGTCACAGAAAAAGTTTTGAAAATAATTTTTATTGATTTGATACTTTTATTGTAAGAATATTTTTGTAACATCTCAAATGGATCATTCATAGGAACTGGTAAAAAAATACAATAATAAAAATAGTGAATTGAAAATCAAAAATATCCCAGTAACTCTGTAATACTAAGTGCTACTAATGTGTTCCACTGAAGCACACAATGTTAATCCGTAAGAACATTTTAAATACATGATTAAATGTTGGATACTTATTTCAGTATTAAACATACCTGTTGATTACTGAGAACGAGGATTTTTCATTACGACATTTGTTGAAAACTGTTTGAAGGCAAAGGATTCAGCTTTATGTTCATACAATATTCTTTGGAAAACCTTAGTTGTGCCACAAATGTAAAACTTAAAAGAGAAATTCCTTAAAAAATATGAATGATTTTCTAACAAAACCAATCCAAAATATTTAAGACAGTTTCAGAGGTGCAGATGACAACACTCAGAAGGAGACTTATTGCAAATTAAATGTTTATAATTGTGTTTTTCAAAATCACGTATTGCTAAAATTTTTAAATTTTTTTTTCTAGTGCAAAAAAGATACATGGAAATGTTCATCACAACGAGATGTTCACCATGACACCTCTTGCTAAAGTAAAGACGAACAAATTGAAAGTTAGAGTAAAATGTAATGATCATGGGTTTATGTAGTAGAAAACAGTGACGTAGGAGTGAAAGTAGTTGTGAAATAGGGTTAGCATGCAAGGTGGCAGCCGTGCTGATGCTCCGTGGCAACGCTCCCGCCCCCAGCGGCCTGTTACCTAGGGCTGCCAACTGTCTCTGCCTGTTGTATGCCATTTCCCGCATCTTGTGGCTGAAATAATTTTCCTGAATAGGCATAGGAAGGGATGTCGTATCCCGTAACTCAGACTTCTTCAAGGAATAAACCGAACATTAATAAACACACTGTCAGTTATTTACTACTTCCACAACTGCAAACCCATTGGTCACATATAGTTACTATTTACACAGACAGATGGCATTCGTCAACCAGTGCGTTAGCGGAAGTAGCGCTTGCCGAGATGTGTACAGTAGACTTTTTTTTCTCCTGTTTGTTGGTATTATTTGCTTTAAAGCCAATTAGATGAGAAATTCAAATCACACAGAATTATGACTATAGTTTGTGACAAATATTTTGTTTTGTATGTTCAGAAAAAATGGTGACTGATATAAAATACTGAATTCTGCACATTACAGATCGCTAATGATAAAAAAAATTAATTTTTGTAAAAAAATTTTGGTAATTTTATTGGCTTCAAAGGTGTGATGTCTCGAGTTGTCGGATGTGTCCTTTATGGCACATCTGAAAAAATTGGTAACCCTACTGCCGCAGCACAATAAGAGAGAGAATAGAGGTGCTTTGAGTGGTGAGGAGAGTGAGGTGGCAATGGGAGCAGAGTGCAGGGTGAACACAACATGACACTGCCCGCCCGTGACAACACCTGGCCAGAGGAGCGTGCAAGGTGAGAGCACCTCGCTCTCTTGGTCACATTCTCTCCTCAGCTTTTGAAGCAAGAGTTTCCGATTGCACCAGCGGAGAANTTTGAAGCAAGAGTTTCCGATTGCACCAGCGGAGAAGCAAAGTCTCCACTCTGGCAGCTGGCATACCTTCATTTTTACTCTTACACATTTCATTACATGCTGCATAGAAGACATAGGAACATCTGTAACCCAGAAGCGAAGACAAGTATCAGAAGTGCACTACATCATAGCACTGGAGTGGTAATGCAGACGCCGCCGCCGCCGCCTCGCNCCGTGACAACACCTGGCCAGAGGAGCGTGCAAGGTGAGAGCACCTCGCTCTCTTGGTCACATTCTCTCCTCAGCTTCTGAAGCAAGAGTTTCCGATTGCACCAGCGGAGAAGCAAAGTCTCCACTCTGGCAGATGGCATACCTTCATTTTTACTCTTACACATTTCATTACATGCTGCATAGAAGACACAGGAACATCTGTAACCCAGACGCGAAGACAAGTATCAGAAGTGCACTACATCATAGCACTGGAGTGGTAATGCAGACGCCGCGCCGCCGCCGCCTCGCCTTCACCGAGCCACTGGATTGTATGGTTTTCTTTGTTCTTGAAGCGAGAGATTCTCAGCTGTTACATTCTTTTGAAGACTTGTGCTGAGAAGTCTCAATAAGTTTTTTTGGTTGGTTGAGCAGTTATAACGATCAAGGAGAATAAAAACCAAATTTACAAGCAAACTGCCCTCATTACTTTTATTTTATAGCTAGTATTTCCGGGAACTCCATTTGGAAAAGTATTGCAGTTGGAGGGTGATTTCTGTTAGCGACACTTCGTAGTCAACCACTCGACTACCACGACATTCTGAGCAGTGTACACTTGGTACAAGACTGGAACATCAGTCATTGTGTCTCCACTCTGGGGCCAGTAATGAACGTAACTGACACACAACCCATCTTCTCGAGGATATGGTTGAGCTACTGGTGAAAGACTATGTGGTTCACCGTATTTCCCAGGGAAGTTCGAGGGGGTGAAACATGCAATTGCCTCTTGGGAAATCACTCTTGCCCTTAAGAATGCAGATCCTCCTTGTGACAACCAACATATCTCACATGTGAATGACTAAGGGAACTTAAGAGGGTGGAACGTGAAACTGCCAATTGGGAAACTTGGGAGTGTATCCATATGGTAACTCCAAGCAACAGTTTCCCAGAGGGGTGGAAGGACTTTAAAATTATCTCTGTTTCTTTACATAATATCCTACATTTTGTATTTTAAAGTAAGAATAAATAGAGCAGGTTTAAATTGCTAGACAGCATAGACTTGCATTCTTATTTGTCAGTTTTCTAGAGGGCACGTGATTTATTTGATGTTATACAATGAAAAAGAGGTTCAGTATTGATAATACACTTTTATAATCCACACACGTGTAGACTTAGGTGATTATATAAAAAAAAAGATGGCTAATGATTATTTATACTGTTTTTAAAATATATAAAATTGCTTTCATACTGATCAGAAAACACACTGTAAACTCTTATATAACAATNTTTATACTGTTTTTAAAATATATAAAATTGCTTTCATACTGATCAGAAAACACACTGTAAACTCTTATATAACAATATTTGAAAGGTTTCTTGATATGGGTACAAATAACTAAGAAACATTTAAATTCAACTTTCATGACAAAAATAATGAAATAGGTAGTACGAGATTTTTTCATGTACAAGTAAAGCAATGTTCTTACAAAAATAATANCATGACAAAAATAATGAAATAGGTAGTACGAGATTTTTTCATGTACAAGTAAAGCAATGTTCTTACAAAAATAATAGTAAATAATTACATTTTTTTAACTCTCGAAGTGGAAATATGGGTGTCCTTTCCATTTGAGGCAGGGATTTTATAAATATGCTGAGATTGCTGTCACGTGGCGAGCTGCCTTACCTGGGTGTCCGTCTTGTCGCTGTCGTTCAACCTTAATAACGATTGCAGTGAAATGAGACGAGGGCAAGGCAGCAGCGGAATAAAGACGACGAGGAAGTCGTGGTGGGGCCGACATGAAGATGCACGCCAAGGCGTTGCATGCCACGCTGCCCGAATGAGAATCGTCATGTGTCAGATGGCCAGCCCAGCAAGGCGTGGGACTGCAGTGGAGGACTGGTAATTGTAACTGGTGCAGGCTTAAATGAAAACTTGTGAAGGTCCATCTTAACTTCTTCTTTTTAGCCCCATGTATAAATTGTAATTGCGGTAGTCTCTTAGACGGCTTTCCGTATGTTTTAAATAAGTCACCCGATGATGTTTAAAATATTACTGTCATATAAATGTTCACTCTAATATGTATAAAAAATATACATAGACAGGTGTCAATGTAAACACTGTACTTTAAACATTTAATTAGTGCTCACGATTTGCAACCAACTTTACTTTAGGCAAGTCACTCATTAGGTTAGAATACATATATTTGCATTTATGCACAAAAAANGATTTGCAACCAACTTTACTTTAGGCAAGTCACTCATTAGGTTAGAATACATATATTTGCATTTATGCACAAAAAAATACGAAAGAAAATGAGAACATGGATTTTCATAAAGTTTGACTTAAAAAGTTTTCATTCAACCGTGAACCNAAAAAAATACGAAAGAAAATGAGAACATGGATTTTCATAAAGTTTGACTTAAAAAGTTTTCATTCAACCGTGAACCAACAAGTGAACCAATCAAATCCAAATGTAAGCCTATAGTCGAGACACATGTGAACAAAGTGCAGCATGCTATCCACGTTACCATAGGTCCAATATCTCCCTTCGGTCCGGGACGACCTGAAACGCCCTCTAAACCGGGGTTGCCAGCAGGTCCCCGCACTCCGTCCAACCCCGGCTCTCCCTTCTCTCCCTTGGGGTAGGGCCCCGCGTAGGCAGGCTCTCCCTTAGGACCCAGTCGCCCTGGCTGGCCCGGGAACCCTCGCGGTCCGCTCTCTCCCGGCAGCCCGTGTGTTCCTGGCGGTCCCTGTGCACAACATTCTTGTTCAATGCATCTGCGTTATCGCCAGCAAACTTCCAGAACCTCGTAAGTCCGCAATGTTCAATCATAGATTAAATTTGTGAATTATTTCCAATGCACGTCCACAGATAAAACATCTTATGTCTAATTTGCATCACATTACTATAATTTTTAAGTAATTAACATCACGATTCTTTCCATCAAGTTGTTTTGCTTTCCTCTACCATCTCCTGAAACAGAGTTAGAAGNTAAGTAATTAACATCACGATTCTTTCCATCAAGTTGTTTTGCTTTCCTCTACCATCTCCTGAAACAGAGTTAGAAGGTTACTCGAGTAGTAAGCCAACATTATGCTTCCATACACAAAACTAGTTACTGCAGACAGAGACATTATAACAGCATTATGGTCTCTCGAGTACTCGANATTATGCTTCCATACACAAAACTAGTTACTGCAGACAGAGACATTATAACAGCATTATGGTCTCTCGAGTACTCGAACAACCACAGGAATATTCTTTCATTCCTAATAAAAACCCAGAGTTCATATTTACATTCTTCACTATCTATATGGAAGTATACATAATAAATATGCATTTTCCAGTAAGCAATATTTATACTTTAATCAAATAGCTTAGCCTCTTACCAGACAAACTGTCATTTCAGCATGTTGAAGCCTGGAAACCATTATGACTAGCGCTCCCTGGGTATTAGTTGTTTAACTACATATTTGCAATTCACATTTCTTACTGTTCGATATTATACATTCACCTGATCCAGTAGCTACGAATTATGTACCGATTTTCTGAAAACTTATTTGTTCTGCATTCAGCAAATGTACACAGCAAACNATCCAGTAGCTACGAATTATGTACCGATTTTCTGAAAACTTATTTGTTCTGCATTCAGCAAATGTACACAGCAAACCCATTTCCAACTTGTCATTTACACGACTATAGCATTTGTTCATCAACATATGTACATTAGAATCAGCCCGTATGTCAGTTTATAGTACAACTTTTTCTTACACCCACTGATTTTACACCTACCTATCTATTTCCCTNAATCAGCCCGTATGTCAGTTTATAGTACAACTTTTTCTTACACCCACTGATTTTACACCTACCTATCTATTTCCCTTAGTCCCATGTAATACACAAACTGCATTAATTTCTCTATTTTTGTTGTTTCTTGCATTTTGCAACGTCACTACAGAAGTCTATAAAAGGGATTATTCAATTTAAAAGAGTTATTTAATTTTAAATTAGNTGCATTTTGCAACGTCACTACAGAAGTCTATAAAAGGGATTATTCAATTTAAAAGAGTTATTTAATTTTAAATTAGAGTTATTTAATTTTAAATTAGGTAGGACCTACCTGCTATTTTTTGTGATGATGTAAAGCAATAAGATATTTTCNTAGAGTTATTTAATTTTAAATTAGGTAGGACCTACCTGCTATTTTTTGTGATGATGTAAAGCAATAAGATATTTTCTACACGTAGGTAACAGCTGTGTACCCATTTATTTTGTAAATTATTCTGAGAAATAAATTGTTGATGTTTAAAACATAGTCGACCAGAACAATCAGACAAAGCAGAACATTAATACACATGGCAAATATTAAAAACAGCACTCACGTCTGTGCCGTTGCATCCGTCGAGACCGGAAAGTCCAGGTGAACCAGGAGGACCTTGCAGTCCCGGTATGCCGTTGATTCCCGGGAATCCTGGCATCCCCATCTTGCCCTGCGACAGTTCTTGAGTAAGCACACCCCGCAGAACAAAGTCACATCATGCTTCCACTGAAACTACTAAAGCTTGATGATAAACTNAAAGAGTCAACATGAACAGCGAAACCACGAGTGACAACAGACATACCAACGGAATCGAGGAAACAATGTGAAGCATTAGAAAATACGTTACATCAACAGAGTGCTATGTTCAACTGCCCACACTTCACACAAGCTTGTGTGTTTACACCAGATTATTTATAAATTTCAAAATAAGCGTGGAAGAGAGCAATTGGTAGAGTGCGTACTCTGTCTCCTTTTGGTCCTCTTGTTCCCTGCGGTCCTGGTTCGCCCTTGTCTCCCTTTGGACCCAGCAGTCCTTCAGAGCCAGGGAACCCCTGCTGCCCTTTCGGTCCCGTCAAGCCAGGCAGTCCGGGAGAACCCTGGAGAAACAGCCATTTTGTGACGACATTTGTTTGTCGAAAGGTTGAGGATCCAGTGCCTTCATGCATCAAATTGTGTGTATATGTATGTGTGTATATGTATATATATATATATATATGTATATATATGTATATATATATATGTGTATATATATACACACACACAACACACATAATTTCAAGTGGTCAGAACATAACTTTTTTTAATTATAAAATGCAATATGTGAACTTTATCAAGTGATGCGGCACAATGGTAAAACACTGGACTTGCATTTAGGAGGTGTGGTTCCCAGTCCGCTATCCTAATTTTGGTTTCCCACAGTTTTCTATAATCATACTGGGTGAATCCTGGGATTTTGTTCTTAACTGTACACATTATTTTATGAGTGGGTTTTGCATTGTCATGTGACAATAACAATAATTATCAGAGGAAAAATTTTAAGCCCCTTGGGATTGGAGACCTGGGACAAGTCCCCACTCCTCACAATGGGCAGCCCTGTTGATTAAATATAGTTGCCAAACTGTGTCTTGAATACACTGCACATATTTAGCATGTAGATACACAGTTAATTGGGAAGGCCTTCTTATTAAATCCTAGCAAGTTACATTCACAGTTAATTACTGCTTTTTATCACTTATCAAATAAATTGCAGCCATCATGGCTTGCTTAGTAAATAAAAAAAAACATTTCAGTTAACTGATAATGAACTGTATTCAATTTCAAGGACGTTCTCAAGACTTGTTATAATTAATATCATCTCGTAACAAGTGGTACTACAATACTCACTAGATATATGGATAGGAAAAATAAACAATTAGTTTTGCAGCACTACTTTCTTAACTTCAGGAGGTAATTAGCTAACACAGCTCTACACAAATAGCTTTACACAAATAATTTTCATTGAAATGTTCTGTAGCACTTAAAACTGCATAGAAATGTAAGAATAAACACATAATACCAAAACCTTGTAATGTCAAAATAACAGATTTTTCAGGGGTAAATTTTTGGATGTTAAAAATTCTTAAAATTTTATGTCTCCTTTTTAATTTTTTTATTTGTAACAGGTACTAGTATGTCCCATCCTTTTATTGCACAGGAAAAATACAATAGAAGCAAATATTTGTCTTTATTAAAGAGAGATAGAGGTAAAATCTAAAGCCTCTCCCAGCTTTTACTTTCACAGCCATATTAAAATTTGATAACAGTTTTAGACATCTCAATTATTCTTCCATTTACCCAACTTTAATATTTTCTGGGCTTTACTATGTTACAGTCTAATCTCTACACGTTTAAAAGTTATGATTACAAAACATTTCCGAAGGATAACTTTCCTCAAAACACTGGGCTGACGGCCCTCAAAAGTATAATAATCCTACAGGCATTTTTATACGAAAAAGATTAACTTACGTTATCACATAGTCGAAAAGCCCGCTTTTATATTCAAATCATTACATCATATACGTCATTGACCAATCACAAAACTGTAATGTTAGAGGGACACGTTTCCTATAGGGTCGCCGCTTACGTAATAAACTCTCCTAAACAGTCGAACAGTGTTGTCAACCTTACCCGAATTCTGCTACATGTAGCATGTCTNCTTACGTAATAAACTCTCCTAAACAGTCGAACAGTGTTGTCAACCTTACCCGAATTCTGCTACATGTAGCATGTCTCATTTTAAGTCACGGAGAATGAGTGTAGCAGAAAGTCAAAATGTATTCAAATTTAGTTTGGATCTAGTGGCCAGTTTCTTCTTTCTGAACTCACGTACTCGTATTTACATTTATTTTCTCATTTTACTAGTAAGACACCATTAACACTCATCCTTGCATCTTAAATGTTGCCACTCTCTTTATTTCTCAGGAAAAATGTTCTGAGCGGTGGTAATGTTTTCAACGACAATTGAATTTCTTATTTGAAGTGTTTAATAAATAATGCAGGTATCAGTTATTTATGAATGAGTTTTGCGTAGTTGCGTTAATAACAGAAATTACTATTGTATTATTAATATTAGCGAGCAAATTGCTCAAGTTTGGAGCGCAGCTTAATTCTATTGTTTCTGGCCGAATTTCCAAACGCACGTAGCACACTCGCTCGTTTGGGTTGGCAACAATGACCAAAGGAAACAAGACGTCAGTACATTACGTCGCTTCATCTCCGCATTGTTTGTTGTTGCTGTAACGAACCACATGCCATTTGACGATGTCACAGCTACGACGTGGCTGCAAGACGAACCGCAGAGGTAGGGATACACGTCGTTCTAGTTATTTTCTTCATAAATCGAACATTTTTCTCGGACAAGCAGGCGTGTTGTTTCGCCGGTTTTGAGTTTGCGTCATTATGGCCGTGCTACAATCACCGTAGCGTTCCAGTTAAGAAAACTCTTACGCGACCAATCAGAAACGAGCAGGCCCTACATGTTCACAGATATTTAGGCCGTATTCCGTTACTTTCACAATGTTCTACACTGAATTGCATAGTTAAAAATTCCGAATTGTGATTGGCCGGCGTAAGAAAACAAGTTTTATATCCTGCAATTTGGGCTATAAAGGCTACATTATGTATATAATTCAATTTTCTTTTTAAATAACATACACTAGGTTTTGGTATGTATGCGTTTTATTCTTTTACTAAATGATACCGCGAAAACACTAAACGGAAATTAATGGTGGCTGCTCTTATAACAAGTACACTCAAGCTGGAATCGCAATCATAAACTAAAGATGAGGTCATGTGATATTCAACCAATCGCAGGGCAACTTTTTTTATCGGTCCATCCGTCAAATATTTACTTAATTTTAACTTTCGACGGACAGACGAGCCACCGCCTTCTTACGACATTCCTTAGACGCGAACGTGTAGTTTGAAATAAAATGCAAGGCGGTGGGTCTTTATTTATTTATCTTTGTATAGCGGTTCGCTATAAAAAATTGAATATGATTCTAATTGGCTTGTTTACATTTTAGCGTAATATTAATTTCATCCCCAATAGTTTATTGTTCAGTAAATGTAAAGTCACTAAATATTAATTTTTGTACACCACTAAGGAACAAAACGAATTTTCGTATGGGAAAGTTTGCCATAGGGAAAATTTCCACCGCTAGGGGCGCAGTATTCCAAAGAGTTCACTTTTAAATATAATTTTAATCTACGTAAATAACAAAAGAGAAATATTTTACTTAGTTACGAAGTTATTTTACATTTTATTCATGTTTATTGCAATTGTCATATTTTTTAATGTAGATAATAGAGAAAATTCTGGTACACATGCGACTTTAGCGCTTACCTAGTGGCGAAAATGTTTGGTTTCCTAACTTTTAACACCGATTTTCCCAACCTAGTAGAAGTAACCCACCATGCATCAATGTTATTTATTTGTAATGAGTTAATGGTATTGTGGAATTTTAACCTGAAAATCTTAAATAGTAAATTTGTATTAAATTTTTATATTAGTAAATTAATTTTGTAATTTTTAAAAGGTACCTAATTATCTGTTTTTCACTTTTATTGTAATTGTATTTTGTTTTTTCATAATTTTATTTTGCGCTTCGCCGGAAGTAGTGTTTTTAAGAGTGCCTAGGCGAGAGATAGTTGCCGGAAGTAGCTTTTAAGTGGGACCCTTAAACCTTATGACTGCATTCAATTACGCCGGGATTTGGATCGTTAAAATCCCCGGCGCCACCGTAAGATAGGTTAGAATAGCTGGTCCCATAAGTTTGTGTTAAATTAGGAGAATCCGGCCAAGTTAAGAAGAGGGCCGAGGTTCTTAGGACTTAACGTAACTTTGCAGTTGTTCCTGCCGACAGACGATGCGGCGCCATTTTCTACGAGTGAGACGCCACTACAGTAAGGTGACGCCAAGCTGTTATCTGAGCCGGAGGAGCTTATCCATCTATTTCTGAACTTGATTCAACTTAAATGCAGTATGGACTTATGCCTTGGTAAAGTTTTTAAATATTATTTGTCCTAATTAGTATGCAGAAAGGCAAACCAGTTGTCCGCCGCTCTACTGAGAACATTTAAACTATTTTGAGTACGTGTTGAATGGAGATTTAAATAACTTTTGAAGAGAAAACTTTTTAATTTTCAGTGATTTTAAGATTTTTTGAACAGCAAATTTGATTTTTTTGATTGGAGCTCATAAACTAGATTTTTGTTTGCAGTTACGTGAGACAGCCAGTAAATTGATTTACAGACGTTAATTTTCTAAACTCAAATTGGTAAAATAGCACTATTTTAAAATTTTAGAAATGTTTTTCTTTAATTTTAAAAAGTATTGTAAGGATGGTGGTATCTTGTAGTAATCATACTCCAATTTACACTGCTAAATTAATTTTCCGTTGCATCCACACTGCCCAGATTACCTAATATTTTCTGTCAGAAATATTATGTGAGTAGAATAGAAACGGGGAGTTGGGCACATCGGCATTCGGAGTTGGAGATCGGAGCTGTTTATACTCTGTGATTCCGGTCCCATGGCGGCCATCTTGTTCGCCATATTATGTCAGTGACCTTTACCTTTGACCCTGATCCGGCAATCTTTGACATTGAAAACCCCCAAAAAAAAAAATCCTAAGCAATCCAAAAAAAAAAAGAATTACAATTTATTAAAAGATTTATTAAAATGTTATTTAAAAACTCATTAAATTAAAATTTTGAGTGTTTTGCTCAGAGGGGACGGGGAGTCGGAGCCGACCAACTGTCATGTTGCATCATCGCCCGACCGCCATGTCGGATGTCGGTGACCTTGACCCCATTAACATGACCTTGAATAACCTTCAACACAAAAATTTGCTAAATTGTTTTAAAGATTCCCCAAAAATATAAAAACTGCTGAAAATTGTTTTAAAAATATAGCAAATTTAATTGAAAATGTATTTAAAAAATTTAAGTTTCTAATGTTTTGACTTAGAGGGGACGAGGGACTGGAACCGACCAACCACTATGTTATGACGTCACCCAACCACCATGTTGATCCCAGGCAACCTTGACCCTATAACCACAACCGTTGATAACCTTGAAAACAAAAATTCGAGAAAAAAATGTAAAAATTCAATAAATTCATAAGTCAGTGAGCGTATTACATCACTGATTACTACCGCCATATTGGATCCAGGTGACCTTTGCCCCGGCGACCTTTGACATTTAACTTAAAAATTTGTCAAAATCCCAAGTATTTCCTAAGAATATATATAAAAAATGTTATTAAATTTTTTTAAAAATTGTTTTTAAACACTTACATTTCCTGAGGTTTCCCACAGCACCACGTCCAGCAGACGACTGACCCTCCACTCCAATCAATCATATTGTATTACAATTCCCCTATCGCATCCAAATAACCTTTGCTCATTCTGTCGAATGCAGTTCACGGGCCATAGTGGTTTTTACATTTATCATCTGTTTACATTTTTAACACCTAGAGGTAGCNCCCACAGCACCACGTCCAGCAGACGACTGACCCTCCACTCCAATCAATCATATTGTATTACAATTCCCCTACCGCATCCAAATAACCTTTGCTCATTCTGTCGAATGCAGTTCACGGGCCATAGTGGTTTTTACATTTATCATCTGTTTACATTTTTAACACCTAGAGGTNATTCTGTCGAATGCAGTTCACGGGCCATAGTGGTTTTTACATTTATCATCTGTTTACATTTTTAACACCTAGAGGTAGCACTGATGACTCCAACCAACATGTTAGATCTGGATAACCTTCACTGTGACTTCACATATGTGACCTTTACTCTTGTCTCATGACTTTTGATATCCTTGAACCCAAAAAGAAATGATAAAATATTTTATAAAATCCAAAAAATAAAAAATAAAAATTTTAAACTTGTTTTTTTATTAATTTTTTGATGAATCTCGCAATTTTTCCATCAATGAGCTCCGCAGTCAGAACCACAATCAGCACCGCAATTAGCACAACAATCAGCATCACATCCACCAATCTTTCCAGCAATCTTCCCATAAATATTGCGCAATCTTTCCACCAATCGTTCGCAATCAGCACCATACGCACCACAATCAGCACCAAAATCTTTTAATATTTTGCAATATTTCCATCAATCTTTCACAATCTTTCCATAAATCATCAATCCATATTGAATCGATGGGTTTGTCGCCTGTCTCTATCCATACATATTTTAAAAAGCGATCCACCAACTATCTCCAAAATTTGTACATGTCGACAGAATTAACGTTTTGTATGCAGTCAACTATTCTTGCATTTTTGTACTAAAGTCTTTATTATCAGTCTATATGCAGAGCTTTCCAGTAATAGTTGAGTGCTCATAGCACCACTTTAAAGTTGTGAGGGATAAAAGGATACGAGACACAAAAAATAAAGAAAAAACAATTAATGTATAATAATAATTTATTATTATTTTGTAATTACAATTTCAGAAAAAAGAAGTTCATCACATCATGCGATATATCCCCGTTCCTTCAGTTTACTAATTATTGAAGATATTTCAACATCGCGTGAGAGATACCCNCACATCATGCGATATATCCCCGTTCCTTCAGTTTACTAATTATTGAAGATATTTCAACATCGCGTGAGAGATACCCGCTACAAAAAATGTATGAATAGTTGACTGCATACAAAAAGTTAATTCTGTTGACATGTACAAATTTTGGAAACAGTTGGTGGATCGCTTTTTTAAATATGTATGGATAGAGACAGGTGACAAACCCACGGATTCAATNCACATCATGCGATATATCCCCGTTCCTTCAGTTTACTAATTATTGAAGATATTTCAACATCGCGTGAGAGATACCCACTACAAAAAATGTATGAATAGTTGACTGCATACAAAAAGTTAATTCTGTTGACATGTAAACATTTTGGAAACAGTTGGTGGATCGCTTTTTTAAATATGTATGGATAGAGACAGGTGACAAACCCACGGATTCAATATGGATTGATGATTCATTGAAAGATTGCGAAAGATTGGTGTAAATATTGCGAAATAATAATGGAAAAATTGAAAGATTGATGGAAATATTGGTGCATTTGATGCTTATTGTGGTGCTGATTTCGGTGCTCATTGATGGAAAGATTGCGAGATTGATAAAAAAAACAAGTCTTTAATTTTTTTTTATAAATTTTTATTTTTTAAAGATTTTAGAATTTATTTTTTGTTCAAGGTTATCCAAGATCATGGGCACGGAGTCAAGGTCACATATTCGAGGTCAAGGTTAAGGTCATCTNTATAAATTTTTATTGTTTAAAGATTTTAGAATTTTTTTTTTGTTCAAGGTTATCCAAGATCATGGGCACGGAGTCAAGGTCACATATTCGAGGTCAAGGTTAAGGTCATCTAGATCCAACATGTTGGTCGGAATCATCAGTGCCACCTAGGTGTTAGAAATGTATGCAAATGTGCATTCGACAGAACTAGCAAAGGTGATAAGAGTAGGGGAGGGGAATGTTAATACAATGTGATTTATTGGGGTGGGGTGTTAGTCGTCTGCTGGATGTGGTGCTGTGGGAGACCTCCGGAAATGTAATTTTTTAATTTATTTAATAAAAATAGTTTATAATAATATTTTCTATTAATTGTTTATAAATCCTTGGGAATTTTTTGGGATTTGTAACAAATGTTTGTGTTCAAGGTCAAAGGTCACTGGGTTAAGGGTAAAGGTCAAGGTCACCTGGATTCAATATGGTGGTAGTAGCAAGTAATGTAAATTCAATGGTCACCATTTTTCTCGAGTTTCTGTTTTCAAGGTCATACAAGGGAACAGTTATAGGGTCATGGTCATAGTGTCATGGGTCAAGGTCAAGGTTTCCTGGGTCTAACATGGTGGTTGGGTGATGTAATAACATGGTGGCTGGTCGGTTTCAGTCTCTCCTCCATGCTAAGCCAAAACATTAGAAACTTTAATTTTTTGTAAAATTTTAAATAAGNCTGGTCGGTTTCAGTCTCTCCTCCATGCTAAGCCAAAACATTAGAAACTTTAATTTTTTGTAAAATTTTAAATAAGGATGTTTGTATTCTTAAAATAATTTTAAGTGGTTTTTATATTTTTTAATTAATTTTTAAAACAATTTAGCGAATTTTTGGGTTCAATGTTATCCAAAGTCATGATAATGTGGCCAAGATCAAATGTCACTCTCAATGATACCGACATCCAACATGCAACATGGCGGTCGGGTGATGTTACATGGCAGCCAGNCTGGTCGGTTTCAGTCTCTCCTCCATGCTAAGCCAAAACATTAGAAACTTTAATTTTTTGTAAAATTTTAAATAAGAATGTTTGTATTCTTAAAATAATTTTAAGTGGTTTTTATATTTTTTAATTAATTTTTAAAACAATTTAGCGAATTTTTGGGTTCAATGTTATCCAAAGTCATGATAATGTGGCCATGATCAAATGTCACTCTCAATGATACCGACATCCAACATGCAACATGGCGGTCGGGTGATGTTACATGGCAGCCAGTCAACTCCGGCTCCCCATCCCCTCTATGCACAACCATTCTAAATTTTAATTTTATAAGTTTTTTAAATAACATTTTTAATAATTTCTAAAGTATTTTTTAAATAATTTTTTATAATTTTATTATTTATTTTTTGGGATTTTTAGGGTTTACAAGGTTAAAGGTTACCGGTTATGGTCAGAGGTCAAGGTCACTGATATCAAATATGGCAGACAAGATGGCCACTGAGGACCAGAATGACAGAGACAGAGCATGAACAGCTCCGATCTCAGACGCCGAACGCCGATGTGCCCAACTCTCCGTTTCTATTCTACTCACATAATATTGATTTTCATCCTGAATATTTAAAAGAAATAAGAAAGAAAAAAATTACAATAAAAAACAGCAAACCTATTTTTATTTTGGTTTACTTTATATAATTTACTCCTTCTGTGCCATCATACTTACAGGAATTAATTTTATTTTTGTGTGTAAGGAAATCTGTTTCTGCTTTGAAACTGTTGGTATTATTGGAAGACTGCCTTGTATGTTTTGTCCTACATAGTTAGTCGAGGTAGCAGTTCCAAGGGCTACAGAAATGAATGGTAAGATTCAAGGTATTCATTTTGATTTTCGGTGGAAATGAAATAAAGTTTTCTATCCTGTTTTCACACACATTCTCTCACATCCACGTGTTTTCTCAATTAAGTACACAAACCCAACATAGACTTTGAAAATTTGTCCTCTCCTCACATTTGGCGGTAAATTCAAAAAATTAAATTGTAAAAAAATTACGTATAAACTCTTATCAAGTAAAAAAATTATTTCCCCAAAATGTTTTTCTTTTTAAAATGTATTTCCAACCAAAACATACCTCCGAATTGAGAAATATCGCGATTTTAAGTTGTCACAAATTTTGCCATGTAGAGGGATTGACGGACGACGTATTATTGTGAGTNAACATACCAGCTTTAAGGTCCGTCTAAAATTGCGCTAACCCAACCTGTGACTTAGGACGAGGATGCGCCGATTGGTGCACGTGACCCTCTGACGTCATGACGCTGTCCCCAGCTCCCGTGTCCCAAGTTAAAGCATTCAGAAAACTGAACGTTTGTGCCAAGTTGTGTTCTAAGGCGATATAAAAAGAACAAGACTTCCTGTACTTTCGCGCGCATTCCGGGAATGTTTGCGTCGTAAATGTAAACAATGGATGTGCAAGGTGGGCTTTTCTCTAGACAAACGTGATTAAATGACAATTTGTGTTGTCTGCGTTCGGTATGAACTATTTAATATGAAGTATTAAACTATTAAAGACGTAAAGTTTTTAGAAAATTCTTGAATGTCAGTCGGTCAACCTATTTAAAATAGAACAGTTAGAACCTATCATCATAAAGATAAATAAATATTCAAATCATCCATAACGTAAATATTAAATAATCAATAATTCAGCAATATTTAAACATTTCTGTGTGACAACAAATAATGTGACGAATTTACTGCGATCTAGCGTCAGGTCATGAAAGCTCACTTCGGACAATGCTTTGTAGACCATGTTCGGACGGCGTCAATGTAACGCCACTTGACGCCGAGATACGGATACGTCCACGTCTACAGGTACGGCCGAGTGTGAGGCCTTTAGGAATTCATGAGTAATATCTGCCGTCTACACTTGACGTGGGTTGGCGCAACATAACATACTTCGCGTATTATTTAAGTCAGCTGTCTACAATCGGCGTCACTGTAAACGGTACTCACCAATCAGATAAAAGTACACAAATAAGAAAATATTTTTATTCCTCTTTGTTTCTTTGCGTGTTCAGTCTTGAATAAGATGCGAGCTAATGAGGAAACTGAAATTTTTCATACATAAAAATAAACTCCAAAAAATTTGTGCAAATTGCTCCCCCCCCCCTTTTTTTTTTTCGCCTTTTTGTGTACTCTCTAGTAAACCACGAAAGAAAATATCTCAAATTTTAATAAGTTAACTTTGATTTATGACGCAAGAAAATGTGTGTTGAAAACTCTCTTGAGGTTAAGATGGGCGTCTTTACAATTCCAGTGAATGCTATTTTCTTTCTTACGCTGCATACATATTTCTGATATAATTTCAAAAATGGGGCAGCTCTTAATAGATAAGTCTGTTGTGAATTGTAATAGTTTTGGTTATATAAACATTTTGAAGCTCTTATGTCTGTACTATTACGAAATGTCAGTTTTTACATGTACAAATATTACACAAGGAAAAACTTTATATTCATTTGAACATTATAACACTAAGTGGTGTGTCAAAATTTTATATGTGACTTACTTTTACAGTAAGTATTTTTTAGTTGGTAAATTAATTGATAGTATTGACTCAGTACATTTATTTACTAGTAATATTTTACACCTTAAAATTTTTTATGGTGCTTTTAGTTTGCTAAGCACGCCAATGTATGCACACACTTAGTTAAAAGTGCTCTGTACATAAAAAAAAAAATCTAAAAATATACAGTAACAATCTTGTATGTGCACTCTTAGTTAACTGTGCACTGTACATAAAAAAATTTACTAACAAAGCTGCAGTAAAGTAATAATCTTACCCGAGATCCTTTCTCTGCAAAACACTTTGGTATACAGCAGCCCGAGCCAGTGCAGTTTCCTTTGGGTCGCCCATCAGGTCCCAGGATGGGGAACGTGTTGTAGCTGCTGCTGCCAGAGTTGCCGTAGCTCCACGACGCTCCGTAGCTGCCCTTTTCTCCTCCAGAACTTCCGTAAGCCCCTGAACCACCAGCACCACCATACCCTCCAGCTCCCGCTGCCCCGCCTTGGCTGGAAGAACTGCTGGAATGTTCTGTCCTGGTAGAGACTCCAGAACCTGCTCCACCGGAACTGCCGTACCCACCTGAACCGTAAGTGCCTGAGCTACCGTAGCCGGGTTCTCCCCCACCGGCGTCTCTACCAGAATCGACCCTACCAGAACTGCTGTACGTGCCAGAAGAACCGTAACTTCCCGTTCCCTTGTACCCGCCAGAGCCCCCATANTCGCACCATCCGCGCCAGCCCCGCCGGAACCGTAGCTACTGGAGCCAGAGCCGGAGTACCCCGCCCTGCCGTACGTTCCTGAACTGCCACCAGAGTACTCTGTCCTTCTGCCACCGGAATACGGGCCATTTTTCCTGCTGGGATCGTTATCGGACCCCGCGTTGTCCTGGTCGTAAGCGTCTTCGTCTGGCTCCTCCGTGGTGGTCTGGTCGTACGTGTCTATGTCGCCCCGGTCGCGGTAGATGTCATTGTCCTGCCTGTCGCCGTACGACCCTGGCTGCCCTCTGTCGTAGTCATCCGAGCTGGTCCGGCTGTAGTATCCCACGGAGCCAGAAGAGCCGTTGTGCGGTGGGCGGTATTGCTGAAACACAACACGACACACATTACTCGCCAACTGCACACTTCCCATTTGGCAACATTGCTAACTACATGCTAATAACAAAACAAATATTCAATANCATTACTCGCCAACTGCACACTTCCCATTTGGCAACATTGCTAACTACATGCTAATAACAAAACAAATATTCAATAAATTTTCTAGTAATAACATCTCATTTACTTATATCCTGATGTACAAAGTACTGCGTGCGCTTGAAATTCTTCAGAAATGTTACAGTTTGCATATTGGTTAATGCTGCCTTATAAGTTCCGGTAGAGAACACACCAGGTAGAAGCAAAGGCAACCACTTTTATTTACTAACATAGNCATTACTCGCCAACTGCACACTTCCCATTTGGCAACATTGCTAACTACATGCTAATAACAAAACAAATATTCAATACATTTTCTAGTAAGAACATCTCATTTACTTATATCCTGATGTACAAAGTACTGTGTGCGCTTGAAATTCTTCAGAAATGTTACAGTTTGCATATTGGTGAATGCTGCCTTATAAGTTCCGGTAGAGAACACACCAGGTAGAAGCAAAGGCAACCACTTTTATTTACTAACATAGCAGGACTTATTGGACGTACAACACTTATAAACATTAGCTATTTGCATCGTAAAACTATGGAGAAGTTTCTAGAAGTCTAAAAAATCTATAACACAGAATGGCTAAATACTGCGGGTGAACTTGGTTGAGGAAATACTGAAACTTACACGAGGTGCGACATTAGGTTTGCAAAAATTGCCATGCTAAAAGACAGCGTGTCCCGTATTAGGATACAAGGTATTTGGTTAGAATCTATCTTGAATAACTATCCTTTAACAAGTTATCCCTGGGGGCCCTTTGTGCACAGGGATTAAACGAAAACAACTTAATTTTTAATCTTAATTCGAGCAACCTCGTTATTTAACACTAGATTGGTAGGGTATTCTAGCCACCAATTAAATTCTTATGGATATGGATTCGATTTCAGTGAGAAACTATAACTAAACAACTTTAAAATATGTTGTATGTTTGTCTATGATCTTTATGAAGCATAAGCAGGCTACCAAAGATAAAAGGAACAGTTATGTGGTTAGTTTCAACATATTCTCGTGTTGATAAGCGATGTAGCTAATAAACGTATTAAACATCTGTGATTCTATTTCCAAATCGCAAATCGAAACGAAGAAAGGACGGCACCAAGTCGTAGCCCTCTTGACATGAACATATTATCATGCAGAATTGATTGGCTCCCTTGTTCATGACGAATTCAACAACTCCAATGTGTGAGTGAAGAGATTTGGGTGGCTCTTAACTACGAGGTCTTGAGAGCCCATGTGGGTGATTTAGCTGAGTATAGATCAGCGCCGCAGTGAGAGGGTGGGGGAAATGGGAGATTCCCGAGAAAACCCGTTGACCAGCGGCATCGTCCGGCACGATTCCTGCATGCAAAAATCCGGGAGTGACCCGGCCGGGGATTGAACCCGGTTCATCTTGGTGGAAGGCGAGCTGACTAACTGCTCAGCCACCGCGGCCCCAACACCTTCAACATTGCTGAAAATCTTCCTCCCACGCCTAACAAGTGTGTGACATAGTGACAATGCATAACATCCTCCCTGCGGTAGGTATTACAGTACACCTCATTATTGAAATCAGGTACAAAAAAAATATCGCCTCCATTTAACTTTGACTCACTCTCGCATAGCCTTTATCCGCATTTAGTTCGCGTTTGTCTGTTTGTATCGCTTTTGATGTAAAAACTTGGCAGTTTCCAAACACCATCTTTTTTATAAGGATATTATATAGTTTTATAGACTATTCATGGTATGTGAGCACTTTTGAAAGCCCTCTAATTAGGAATAATAGTTAGTAAATGTATTTTATTTTAGCTTTAGATGTTAACTTCCAAGTACGGTGGAATATATACACTGTGTTTATAACTTACATGGCAATATTTTGACGCGTGACGGGGACATAGGATAGGCATTGCTCTGTATTCACACCCTGGGGGAAAAAACCCTCGGGGCTTTTCCGACGTATAAGGGCANGACATAGGATAGGCATTGCTCTGTATTCACACCCTGGGGGAAAAAACCCTCGGGGCTTTTCCGACGTATAAGGGCATATGGGGAAGAACCAAAGTCGAGAGAAACAGGGAAGTCCCAAGAAATAGCTGATGTGGCCTTCGGCGAAGGAATCAGGGGAACCCCCGCCGAGAATTAATGCAGACACAGCTAACAGGAATCCCCGAGATGTCCTGCTGCACCCTCCCTCCGCCCTAGTTGGAGCACACAAGAAGCTGACGAGACNGCTAACAGGAATCCCCGAGATGTCCTGCTGCACCCTCCCTCCGCCCTAGTTGGAGCACACAAGAAGCTGACGAGACACGAATTCCTACACAAAAAACATGCGAGGTACACAGGGGATTTCCCGATTTCTCTCCCGAGAAACTGCTGACAGCTAACTTGAATATAGCGGGAGACGGGTTAAAATCACGAGGCAGCCAAGGAAGGGGATCAGTTGTTCGAGGCCAGTTGTTTGGGATTAGTTGTTTGGAGTCAGTTGTTCGCGGCAGTTGAATCCGCGCCGTCGGGAGAATCATCAGTCAGGCAGACATATCGCACGCACAGAGGTGGCAGTCGGGTGAGGCAGTCGAGGCCGGGTTCGGATCCCGGCAGAGTCAATTATCGCCAGCCGAGACGGGAGTTGTTCGGCGGTACAGCCACGAGACGAGATAAGTGCAGCCGAGACGGGAGGCGAAGGAGACACGGGAGTAAGCAGTCGTGAGATGGGAACAGTGCCGAGAACTTGAGTAAATTCCCGGAAACGAGTGGCAGCCCCATACCGAGAGGCGCCATTGCCCGAGAAGACGTCGTGCGCCGGATGGCGACGAGGCAAGAAGCCAGTCAGTCAGTCAGTAAGTCAATAGTGACGTCACCAAGGAGAGAACCCGGAACAGCCGAAACGTCATGGGTAAATTTCCGAGACAAACCAAGTTGAAGTGCCCAGAACTCATGAGTTCATTTCCGAAAACGTAGTGGCAGTTTCCGAGGTGGGGAAGTCAGAAGCGCGAGCCGGATCGTTGCGGACATCGATACAGACGAGAAGACGCGCTCTCCTATGAGTAACGCCAGTCGAGGTCGCAGAGAAAGCACAAGTCCTGGGAAACCAATCCCGGACTTCCTAGAGAGTCAGTCAAAGCCTCAGGAAGAAGCCAGCTGAGCACAGCACGCCAACGAGAGCCAGTCCAAGGGCCTGACAATGGGCCACCCAACTCATCATACCTCAGCAACCAACGAAGACAACTCACCAAAAGCCGCAGTCACAGATAAGTAGAGAAACGTCTATACACACTGTGTTTATAACTTACATGGCAATATTTATTTAAGAAGGTTGTCAAAGGATAAAAAATTACCAAAAGGAAAAAGTAACCAGGACCTAGAAAATGCTCACTTTACTATGAACAGCCTATATTACATTACATTAATTTTAATTTAATGAGAATACTAAATAATTTGAAAAACAACATTCAACATATTTTAAAGTAAACATTTTTACATTAAATTTTAATTCATATGAATTAAAAAAGAATAATTTATCACGAAATTTAGTTTTAACGTAAACGTCTGTTGAATCAGAGGAGTGGCGTGTAACAATTCCTAGGAACGCGACACTTGGTTCACCTGCGATAAATAACTATTTTGAAGGGGTCGTGGGGCGTGTAGTGGTTAGCCTGCTCGCCTCCCGCCTTGGCGAACCAACTTCTATTCCCGGCGGGATCGCTCCCTGATTTTCGCACTTAGGAATCGTGCCGGACGATGCCGCTGGTCGGCGAGTTTTCTCGGGGATCTCCCGTTTTCCCCGCTCTTTCATTCTGGCGCTATTCCATACTTACCTCAACCACCTCAATGTTAAGAGTCTCCCAGATTTCTCCACTCCACTTCATTCTAACTATTTTGACTTTAAATATTATCTTAAATAATAAATCTCCAATAAAATATTTATTACATTCTAATGACATGGGCAGTTATTTGGAGCTGTGGCCTAACATATTTACTTCGTTCAATTTTAAGATTTGACAAAAAAGTTACAAATAATTCAAAATTTCTTTAGTTCCTTTCATTCGTTTTTGCAAAATAATTTCCTGTCATTGTCATACTTTTTTTTTTGTGAGATTACTATTTTATATTACAACGAAAAATTATGTGTAATGATAAAAATGTAGAAAACAATATTCCAGGCTCTTAAAAGCCCCTGAAGAGATTTGCCGCCAGGGTAACTTTGTAGCGAAGGTCGTTATGGCAGCGTCATATCACGAGTCTGGGTTTGAACCCCGGCTAAGCCTTTGATGTGTGTCTTCCGGCTTTAAAGGAGACGCATTAACAAACCAAACGTAAGAAGATAAATATAACTTTTACTATTTATGTAAGCATATGACAGACAAGCTAGGAAATTCTTCGAAAAAAATCCCGTTAAATAATTTTTATATATAAACCATAAACAGTTTATTAAGTGCAGTGAAGAATTCCTTATCTTACGCTCTAAATTTTTTAATTAAGTGTAGTGGAAGAAAATGATCGAGAGGAAAGTGTCTCAACAAAGACGAGATTTTAAGTTACTGCTAAGTTATAAGTAAAGCTTGTTAAGTGACTTGTTAAGAAAAAAAGTAAAAGATTTTCTGTATAATCACCAAACATTTTTTTTTTAATAGAGTGTATTAAAATAACGCTATTTGTGTATAGGCTGTTAACGTTAAACTGAGCACTTTTGATATACTTGTACGCATATTGTGTATTCTTCTACCATATGCAAATTTAACATCGTCGTTGGCCTGATCACTTTATTCATGCGTGGGTGAAGTGAAACTGTGAAATTATCAGAAAAGTAAATATTTTACAAATTTGCTAATTCTTACCCTTACTTGAATTAAAAGAAAATGTAGCAAAATAAATCATCCCTGTATTAAAAATGTTTATCTAACACTTTTAATTAAACGCTAAGATATGGAACTACTTTCGCTCGGTCGTTACCAACTTAACTGGGCACACGCAAGTCAGTGTGCCCGTAAAAATGTATGTAGGTAGGGGCAGTGACGTTTTTCTAAGGTTGATTTCAAAAGTGCTTAAACAACTGTGGGCAGCCTGCAAACCCCATTCATCGTTACTTCCGACTTTTGTGAGGACCTGCTGAAGCTCTACTACCAGGCTATTCCTCCACCTCGTGCTAACTATTGCTTAACAGAGTATAGAAAATAACACCAAAGGAACAACGCACCGCATTCGTGCGCACTCTTTGCACAAGAACTGTTTCTTGCTAGGCATTTCCAACACACAAATTTTCTCACTGTTTTTATACACATTAATTATAAATGAATTATTATAGTTTACAAATAAAATACGAGTAAAAGTTCAATTTGATAAAAAAAAAAAAGGTGTTTTAGGTTATATGCTATTTACGGTAAAGTGAGCACTTTTTAAGGCCCTGCTGAATTTTTCCTTTCAGCCAATTTGTATATTTCCGCCACTTTTTAATATAAACATTGCCATGTGACCAATAGACATTGCGTATACGTTTCACAACTCTTAAAGTTAACGTCTGAGGCTGCAATTAAATACATTTATTAGTGGTTTTAGAAAGTGCTCACTTTACCGTGAATAGCCTCGAATAGAAGTATAAAACACTTGTGATATGACATGTTCAGGAGACAACCAGGCACGTCGAGATTCAGTGATTTTTTTCAAAGGTTTGAGTAAAATAAAAGCATGAAGAAACGCGAATAGACTTCAGTGTGTTTAGCGTGTATTCATCAGGGATCAAATATTAGGCTACTATTATTTCCTCGGCCATAACAAGGGGCTGTTGAGGGGCGCAGAACAGTCTTGCCAGGCCTTGCTCAGATCAGCAGAGATGGCGCCCCCCTCTGNGATAGAGAACCACGAGTGTCCTTGTATGGAGTCTGCGGATCACGTCAGGGATATGAAGGAAGGATGTCCTGAGGTCCTGCGCGGCGGGATGTTTAAACCAGTTAATTTTACACCCGAGGACTATATTCGGCTTTGGGTAGCACGTGGCCGCGGGCACAGAACCTCCTCTGCTTCCGTTCGCCCGTGCAGGAAGCCAGAGGCGTCGGTGTGCCATGGCGCGAATCACGTGTCTGCATCATGGACTGAAGATGGCGTATACTGCTTTTTCGTCTTCTGCTCATGTACAAGTCACGTGGTCAACCCCTGATAAACGTATTTGTTTATATATTTGTTTTCAAAAGACGAGCAATTTTTTTATACTAATATAATGCAACATCCTGTGACTTAGAGAAACAGTTTAGCTGAAACCAAACTTATGTGCAAATACATTTTTGAAGTTTGTACCAATTTAATATTTTAATTTAAAATGCCTATATTTATGTAATAAAGACATTTTAAATGTTACTGTTTTACATGAACGGTTGTTAATCACGTTATAATCGATATCATCATGTCACGAAACCATAAAATATTCTCAAAATGCATAATAAAAATTATGGATCTTAACACTTTGCACTCTGTGCACATTTAGTGGCATACAAGACTAGCTAGAATTGTGTTACTTATATCCATCTGGTATCTACTTTCCCACTTACACAGTTTCATAGGTTTGTACCACATTTGACACTTAGTGCGCTCAATAGAGTTTATTACTGGCTGGTTGTCAACCAATTGAGTGAGTGAGTGAAGAGATTTAGGGGGCTCTTATCATCGAGGTCTTGACAGCCGATGGCGGTGAAGCGAGGTGAGTATGGAGTAGCGCCGGAGTGAGAGGGCGGAGGAAACGGGAGATCCTCGAGAAAACCCGCCGATCAGTGTTAAGTCATTTTAAAATACTGACAACCATTAACTAAATAATAAAACTACAGACAAGCGAATTTTGTTTTCACTGGCAGATAAATTTTCATTTTAGCCCGAGTTATATTCGAGAATAGCGGTCTGAGTGTTACGGCGGATTCGTGCGGTCGCAGGTCGCGTCGAACAGACGGCACGACGGTACTAACAGCCAATCACAGAGCTCCTCGCCANCGGATTCGTGCGGTCGCAGGTCGCGTCGAACAGACGGCACGACGGTACTAACAGCCAATCACAGAGCTCCTCGCCATTTCTGCGCTATTCTCGTAGTCTTTAATTTGTAGGCGGCATATTAGTTTTGCGTATAAACTAATTTCATCTTATTTTAATTAGGGCAATTATAATATATTAAAATTGGGGTTATAACTTTCCATATCTTTCGGGATTATATAAAACCAATACCTTCATTTGGAACAATTCCATTTCATGCTAAAATTTCGATGTGNTCCATATCTTTCGGGATTATATAAAACCAATACCTTCATTTGGAACAATTCCATTTCATGCTAAAATTTCGATGTGTTGTTACTATTCCTAAACAAGTGACCATAGAACAGCTACGAAAGTTGTAATTTTTATAACTGAAATATGTGTGCATAAAATAAATTATTACATACAACCAGTGTAATTAAAAATAATCTCGTAGTAATTAATTTTTTAACTTAAATATGTGTATTCTATAAAAATGTGTTAAGGCGTTACAAAATATATGCTTTGTTCTTTCATCAGCAACATAAACCGTACTCTTATGACAAATCTTGGTGATGTGAAGTGTCAGTAGTTCGGAGGGACGGAAGTGGGGGGGGGGGCAGTTGCCCCCTCCCACTTCCGCGTTGTTCATTTTAGTTTAGTTTTTGAAAAGTATTCAATATTTAAAATTATCATATAAACTTTCCGTACACATGTTTAGTTAAAGAAGAACCAAGTAGAGAGACGACACTGTCGTGTATCGCGTCCAGCTCTCATTTCCAGCTACAAATTGCGAACACGTCACAGTTAAGACCCTGCTACAATTACCCTGTCCACTGTCCTCGGTCTTCGCTCCTGCCTGGCGTCGAGAGCATTGATTGACCCGCGTGATCGCGTGACGTCATGAGCCATGTCCCCTGTCCGCGAGCATTTCATGGGAAAAGAAGAAGAAAATTACCGGCAAAATCCGCGCGCAGTTTGTACTAGTAAAGAGAAACATTTGTAAATATCGACATCGAGGTGAACGTGGAGTGTGCCTTTGCCGAGCGGGGCGAGTTGTATACATGCGCTGTGCAGTTACGCCCTGAGTTATTCAATAAGAGATAGGAATTCCAAAAATACTATAGTTGAGGGAAAATTTATTTTAATGAAGGAATTTCATTATGGATATACAGCGCAATGCGAATGTAAAGAAAATGTGTTCTTATAACCGATAATCGCATTTAATTCAGCGCCTCAAAATTATACCAGCCAAACGCTCGTGAATCAAAACAAACAAATATAAAACAAAATGGTGCGAAGCATTGACTGCTACCTGGTAGCAGTTTTCGAAAGCTACTTGTTGGGGCATCTGCTGTGTCAGCAAATTGTGCGTGAGTCTGGTAACGTCAGTGGAGACCAAGGGCATCCGCGGACAGGCAGAGGCGTTGTACAGCCGACATAACAACATTCATCAAAGGACATCAATACGATGAAAAGCTATGGATTCAAGTATTGGTTACCCTGTTGACACTATCTAGGGAACCAATTTTCGCCAAGTAAGCGTTGTCTTGGTGACGATTTCGTTTTTAAGCTTTTTCCNGTTGACACTATCTAGGGAACCAATTTTCGCCAAGTAAGCGTTGTCTTGGTGACGATTTCGTTTTTAAGCTTTTTCCCTACTTTTCATCCAGTTGGAATTGGTATACTTACATTATTTTGGGGGGTTACTTCCAATTATTTGTACAACATGACTGAAGACTATCGACTCCTCATTTTCTCAAACTCCTTTGTATGTTCAACATTCTTCTAACAAACCAATTCGAAAATCAACGTTCTNGTTGACACTATCTAGGGAACCAATTTTCGCCAAGTAAGCGTTGTCTTGGTGACGATTTCGTTTTTAAGCTTTTTCCTCTACTTTTCATCCAGTTGAAATTGGTATACATTATTTTGGAGTGTTACTTCCAATTCTTTCTACAAAATGACTGAAGACTGTCGACTCCTCATTTTCTCAAACTCCTTTGTATGTTCAACATTCTTCTAACAAACCAATTCGAAAATCAACGTTCTCGTCATGGTAAACATAACAGCAACTTCAAGTGGAACAGGGCAGCAACTGTGGAACGATCGAGTGACGTCACGCAATTGTAGTTGTGTCATTTTCCATGTGTATTAAAAGTGAAATTATTTTTATAAACACCTCGTAGTAATAAACTGAGCGGAGGTATTGGCATTTTGGTTGTTCCTAAGTTTGATAAATTTTTAACATGAATAAATTTGCACTATACTTTTGGTGTTGGCAACACGACCGTGACCTGAGGAAATGATCTCGAAGAGGTGTATATTGTGTCGCCTCTATGTCAGGAACTGTGAGAAAGGGATGGCGCTGGCGACGGTGTGTAAGGGAGTGGCTAAACACGAAGATGCGGGGGATGCGATAACTGTGGAGGTGAAGAGTGCGAAGCCATGTTGCGTTGCCGATAATCCCAGTAGCCCGGTGTTGGCAGGGTGGTCTCCACGTCACCCTGTTCATCCCTTATCGCACAACCACCTGACTCGCCTCTCTTACACAGCGCCCTTGTATCCCTTCTATCGCAGCGTACACGCGCGTCCTTACGTACAGGATTGATCCAAAAAAATAATAAAAACCTACACACTAAACAGTAAGAGATTTTCCCAGCGCATTGGCTCGGACCTAGTCCAGTGCAATGGAGTTGCCTCTTCTGACTGAAGCGGGATTATTGTGGAAGTTTTAAGAGCCCTGCCTGCCTGGCGCTTGAACTGCACTGCAGAGTTTTGAAATCCTGGTTTTTTGACGGAATTATTAAACGTACCCCCAGTATGTTTACCTACGAAAAGACATCGTACCCCAGACGAGGACGGAATGGTACTTTAAAATTACTGCGCATGCCGTAAATATCCACCACTGGTTAGATACACGTTTTTAAAAGGAGAAGGGTAGACAGGCTTCTTTATTTCTAAAATCATGGCGGTCAACGGAATGCCTCGTGGCCGTCTTGATATAACTGCAGACCGAAAAGGTGTCTATGGACGAGGGTGGAATGTAAATGGCCGGAGTATTGAGGTTAACTCGAGCAAACAAGCTCCAGAGAGAAAAAAATACTCGTTAAAATGCTTCGAAGAGGAGAAATATATGCATCTATTATACATTTCTGCAGCGGGTATGGGGGGAGGCACGACCACCCCTCTCCCCAAAAAAAGACATCACGTTGACAATTTGCATAAAACTGTCCTGTGAGTGAATGTTTTGAAGCTGAAATAAGATAATATTACAATGGCAGCCCTTATGTACTAAGGAATTTGAAATGGAAACAGTATTTACTTTCAAAATAGCGGCCTCGGCATACTTTGTGTAACACGCTACCTTTCTGGAACAACTAGACCTGTTTGAAACTAACTTGTTATGCAAACATTACTTATTTTACGCACTACGTACACTTTATGTAGTCTATTCGCGGTTTCTTCGCACTTTTGGAATCTAATAACGTGTGACTTATTTAGTTGTTTGCTAAATATGTCACATATCACAAGCGTTTTTTTTTAATACTTCTGTTAAACATAAAAGTATCTTATTTTTGGTTAACTTGAAATTTTACTTGCATTTTATTTACAAATTATAATGTTTCATTTATTACCAATACAAATAAAATAGTAAGAAAAAAATGCCTAGAAATAAAAAGTTCTCATGCAAAATATCATTAAACTGAGTGCGCACGAATGCGGTGCGTTGTTCTTTTGGTGTAATTTTGTAGACTTTAGTTAAGCCTTGTTTGCATGAGGCGGAGGAATATCCTGAAAGTACAACTTTAGCAGGACTTCAGAAAAGTTGGAAGTAACCGAGAATTTACTTTAACCTCTTTAGACGGCAACGATTAAAGTTAATTTACATCTCAGTCGAGTTCTACATATTCCATGCGAGAAGCGTTAGTGCGGAAAATTAAAGAAAATTAAATATAAAATCAGTTATTTCCGAAACTGCTGGGTGTGAAGTCCCCCCCGGGCGGTATTTCCTGTGTCTTTCCCGCGGAACGAAGTGAAACACAACCCACAGCCTTCACATCCACATGNCCCCCCCGGGCGGTATTTCCTGTGTCTTTCCCGCGGAACGAAGTGAAACACAACCCACAGCCTTCACATCCACATGCTGTGTATGCGTGGGCGATTCACAACAGACGCGGTCCATTTACACGGCTCGACCTCGGTCTACGCCGCCATGGCTTGGATAAGCTCGCCGTCCGGGGCTCTCCACAAAAAAATACACGAGATAATGGAGGAGCAGGCGGCAGTGTTGCCAGGCGTCACAAATATCCCCCAGACATCAACAAGTTCCCACGTGTGCTCTCTACGTTCCGAGGCCTCCTCTCTGCCGTCGCGAATGAAAGTAAAAAAAAAAAATGGCTGGTAGCAGCGGGGAGTTTATTGCGCCGGCTTCCTTCAGCGAACATAACGGCCGCTTGTTCTTCTTCAGTGTAGCGGCACTGGCAAGCACGTGGAGACGCCTCACGCACTACAGCGCATCTCTCGTCGTGAGATGTAGTGCAGGCGAACACCTACCGAGTTCAAGTCGGCCAGCTTATGACTGAGGTCAAATATAAGGATGAACTGGAGCAGCGCCGGAATGCAAGGCTGGGGGAATCGAGGGAACCTCGAGAAAACCCGCCGACCAGCGGCATCGTCCGCCACGATTCCCACATGCGAAAACCCGAGAGAGACGTCGCCGGGAATCGAACCCTGTTTGCCTAGGTGGGAGGCGAGTAATCTGGCCGCTACAACACCGTGGCCCCCCGTCTATTCCGTGGAAAGGGTTGGAAGAATTCGATGAATTGTTAACTCACAACCAACACGTGGTTGCCCCTCAATTAATTAATAATCCTTGGAAGTGACACAGTAAAACCGCTATAGAAACCCAGTAGTGGGAGCGGACCCACTACAAAAACTGCGAGTTTCCCGATGAAACATCAGGATGAACTTGATTAAGGTACAGCCAGTAGACAACTGGTTTAAGTGGTCGCGTTGGGGGACGCCCTCCCGGCACATTTTCAGAAAAACACAGTGATGACAACCCGGCAAAGCTTAAGGATAACGAAACTGGAGAAATAAATAGGGAAATAAAGCACCGAAACTAATGCGGAAGTAGCAATTGAAGAAGGGGAACGAACCTGGTTAAAGACGACTCGGCGCGAAAACGGTACTTGAGACATAAGGACATTGGTGGGGGGAGGCGGATTGAGTAAGGCAGTACAGGCCCTCCTCTCCACTTACTGAGCCAACACTGATGAAAGGAGTTGTAATGTAATGCATAAATATACTACTTGTAGTAGTTAGTGCCACTATAGAAGGCGTAGTATATAGAACTATAATCCACTCGGTGTGTGGGGAACTATGGTGGATGCAGGTCAGCCGCGCCATTTCCATACCCCAGGCACCAAGGGCAACCACTAAAGGGTGTAAATAGATAGAAATGACAGCCCACTGACTGTTGAAATGTATGTAATAAATAAATAAAGGAAAAATAATGTGGTCCGACAACAGGAGGCCATACGCCAAGCTAAAAATATAATGAAAATCAGTAAAAGCAAAGGATAACTTATACCCGTGCATTTCCTAGAAAGGGTATAGTTGTAGGGGTGGAAAGTCACACATGCGTGGTTTAATCTATGGCTGGCCATGCAAAATCATTTTGAATTGTATTGGAGAGGGCTTATTAACGTCCCCCGGTGTTATGCCTGAAGGCTTATCAGGGGACGGCTTATAAACTAACCTTACTTAAACTAACACCCGCACCCCAGACCGGCGGCGCATCAACCGACTGCGCCAGGGAAGGTTAGCTCATGTAGAAAACAACAAGGTCTGTGGCGTGGGGCGTGAGTACATGAGGAGATCGCGCTCGGAGTTGTATCTTGTTATGGTCGGTGCTGTACGGTCGGCCCTTGGGGGGCAATGCCAACCCTCATGGGCCCTTGTCTTGTCTTTCTTCCACTGCCGTGATTAATGACCCTGTTTGCGTCCCTCTGTGGTACCGACGCAGGTCACCAAATAACGCACCTTGCCTTATCATCTGTGAATGCCGCTACGTTCTGCTAGCTCATTACCATTCATTTACTGCTGCCAGGTCCATAACTCCTCCCCCTCCGGGGGTGTGGGATGGGGGTTGTAATCCTCCTTTTGCTCATTTACAAGCTTTTTAATTGCTATTAAAACATCAACTTGCTGTAAACTATAATGCATTTTATTGTATTGTGAAACGATTTTCTCCTCGTATTTTTAGTGTCCGCGGTGGTGTAGAGGTCAGACTATTTGCCTCCAAGGCGAACCGGGTTCGATTCCCGGCGGGGGCACTCCCGGATTTTCGCACGTGGGAATCGTGCCAAACGATATCGTTGGTCGGCGGGTTTTCTCGGGGAACTCCCCCCCCCCCCGNGTACGGTCGGCCCTTGGGGGGCAATGCCAACCCTCATGGGCCCTTGTCTTGTCTTTCTTCCACTGCCGTGATTAATGACCCTGTTTGCGTCGCTCTGTGGTACCGACGCAGGTCACCAAATAACGCACCTTGCCTTATCATCTGTGAATGCCGCTACGTTCTGCTAGCTCATTACCATTCATTTACTGCTGCCAGGTCCATAACCCCTCCCCCTCCGGGGGTGTGGGATGGGGGTTGTAATCCTCCTTTTGCTCATTTACAAGCTTTTTAATTGCTATTAAAACATCAACTTGCTGTAAACTATAATGCATTTTATTGTATTGTGAAACGATTTTCTCCTCGTATTTTTAGTGTCCGCGGTGGTGTAGAGGTCAGACTATTTGCCTCCAAGGCGAACCGGGTTCGATTCCCGGCGGGGGCACTCCCGGATTTTCGCACGTGGGAATCGTGCCAAACGATATCGTTGGTCGGCGGGTTTTCTCGGGGAACTCCCCCCCCCCCCGNATTCCGGCGCTGCTCTCTACTCACCTCACTTCGCCCTCATCGGCTGTTAAGACCTCGTTAAGAGGCGCCAAAATCTTTTCAATCTCTTCAATCATTCTTTGAGAGTTCGTCTCCCGTGAGGCGTACATGTCAAATCTATATTTGTACGTCGTCCCACCGTAGTTAGCGTGGGGAGTTTGGCACACGGGGTTGTGGGGTTCGAGTCCCGAGTGAGCCATGGAAGTTGTCCCCGGATTGAACTTAAGTAAGTTAAATAGATACAGTTAAAAATTAAAGAACGAAGGGACTAATCCCATGAAGTTCTGAAAGTGCGCAGGTGTTGCAATTTTGTAATATTTTGATGTGACTGTACTTGTGCCTTGTGTACTTTCTGCAACCAGTAAACACTGTGCTGCGCGTTCAAAGACGTTACCGTCAGCCATTCACAAACGATATATAAGGTAACGTTCACAAATCAGATTTCCCGTCGTGGAAACTCTGAAGACATCAGTGTGCAGTGCTGGTCAATAATATAATTAATGTGCAACATGTCCAAGATTGTGGACAGGGTGATTAAACGGGTTAAGCTTTGTTTGAATGAGGCGGAGGAATATCCTAAAAGAAAAGTTGGAAGTAACTTCGGCGTAAATGGACTATACTTGTCGAGTGCAGGTTTTCCATCTGCGACAACCACTTTTTAGTTGTAGTGTGTGTACAAGGCGCTGTACTGTGTGTAGGAGGATCTTAAGATTTTCCCTCCTCTGTTCTTCCAGCGGGGTTGGTGCGTGAGTTATGGTCTCTGTGGAAGACACGTAATTAAACGCAATGCACTTACAAGGGCGTGCTTTGAATTTTTTTTTACAGCGACGCCAAATTCGTATACGAAGTACAGGCAGTCATGTTTGTTAGGAACTACTAAATTATATTTCTGGGAAGTATACTCTTGTGTTTACTCAAGTGGTGATATAACGGACGCTGTGCAAACTACGTCGAGGGGACCATTAAACACACCCTACTCCTTTTTACGTACATGTATGTTCCAGTTTTACAATTTTGTTTTCCAGAGCAACTGCTGAGGATCAAGTCTAATTTGGAGAAGAAATTTCCGTGTTTACTAATGATGATAATTTTTTTTTTTTCTGAATTTTGTTTGACTTTCCCATAGAGTGGAGTGAAGACTTTTGGGCGGCTTTTAACAACGAGGTATTGAGAGCCTATAATGGTAAAGGGAGGTGAGCATGAAGCAAGGGCGTGGGAAACGGGAGAACCCCGAGAAAACCCGCCGACCAGTGGCATCGTCCGGCACGATTCCCACTTGCGGAAATCCGGAGTGACCCGGCCGGGGATTGAACCCCGTTCGCCTTGGTAGGAAGCGAGCAGTCTAACCACTCAGCCACCGTGGTCCCATGGTGTGGGGGGTAGTTCCTCTTGCCCACGGACGACGAACCCCGGCCAGTCGGTCAGCTGTGCGTGGCCCCTCACGCCCCTGTCGCATTCTTCGGAGAGGTAGAGCGCCACCTTGCCAAGGGCGCCCGACCAGGGTTCGAGTCCTCGCCGGGAATGGAAGCTTGTCGGGCGTGCGCTCCAATCAATGATGGCAAATTGTGACTCGTGCCTTGCCTGTCCATCACTGCAGACACAATGTCGACTGCGGTCCGGGACGTCTCACCTGAGAGGGATGATCTCAGATAGCACGGGGTACTTAACCCGCTCGGTCACGCATTAATTCCAGAGTTCATGTGTTGCAATCACGCTGTACTTGTGTTCGACAATTGTCTTCGAACCAGTCAATAGCGTGATGCAAGCCTGAAAATATTGGAAACCTTTTAATTCCCACATTCATTTATAATTTCTGGTGTTGCAAATTAGAAATTTTTTTTGCTGCGTATTGTTCTTAAGCTGGCGAAGAAATTGTTTTGTTTTCACATCCAATGAGCTATAGGCTTTGTGTTCACTGATCAGTGATATGAACCAATCATTACCTAGTGCAGTAGCATGCTTTATGAATCAGTTATCCCCAGAGAAGATCATTAGGCACTGAGCCTCGTAGAGTACAGCAACGGTCAAATGTAAGCTTCCTGTGCAACATGTTGACGAGTGTCTACAATGCACATGAAAGGGTTGAATATTCATGTCAAAGAGGTGTAGAAAATTACGCAGATCATATTAACCACGAGGAAGACTGGACACTGATGCCTTTCTGTGTACTGCACCGGTCATAAGTATCATTCACTTGTAACATGTCCAGGATCATGGACGCAGTGATTGAACGGGTTAAAAATACAGAGGTGGAAGATGATACCGCTTGTCGGCGGGTTTTCTCGGGATCTCATCTTACCCCCGCTATTGCATTCCGGTGCTGCTCCATCCTCACCTCATCGGCTCCCAAGACCTCGATGTTAAGAGCCGCCCAAGTATTTCCAATCCACTCACTTATTGAGTGCATCGCTGCTTAATCACTTCATCCACATCACGTTGAAATTCTCGTCTGCTAAGCGCAGCACAAAATACCTCTCGCCCACTGAATGGTGAAGTACGTTTTGAGCGCAGTGTACGCAGACAGGCATCATAAAGCTATGGAGGCAGGCGAGCAATCAGGGCATCTGCTCGTTGAAATAATTCATTAACCCGGCCGGTAATAACAAGCCCTGTGTTTACACTGGCGGTGTCTTCCGAAACAAAGTTTCAGACAGCTTCGTAATTTGCCTTTCACTTCCTCTCCGGGCCACGGGGGTAGGTTTCTGAACACGTTGATTGAAATACACCCGCCTGACGAAGAGTCTTGAAGCCTCTGGCTGGCCATTACCCGTCAAGAGTTGCAGCCCTCGTATCTGAGCTGCTTGTTGAGTTATGACTGTCCGCCCCCTTCTCTACCTCTCTCTCTCTCTCTCTCTCTCTCTCTCTGAAATCACGTGCCTGCAATATATCTCCTTAATCTATCACGTGCAGTGATCGTAAGCTGTTTGTTTTCTCTTCCTACTTTCGCTGGCCCTAGTAAAGTATACCTTACTAATAGCTGTTTCCAAATAGTCCCCGGCCAGATATATTAGCTCGGAAGCAGCCATCAGCATTGCTGAGCATCGGAATTATCGTGTAAGGGATGCAAATGTACCCTTCAACGCGTCAATTACCAAAGGGGTGCGAAACACTCAACCGCCAACGAGTCTATAAATATTCACCCTTCACAACCCGGGCGGAATTTATTATTCATCTGCGTATGCGTTTTGGCTTATTATAAGTAGCACAAATTCAGTAATATTTGGCAAAAAAATGTAAATAATGTTTCTTTCTTACATCAGACATGTTTATTCGTAAAGGGTTATGAGAATACATTTTCTCATGTTATTAAATTGACTAACAATCCGGCACAGGGTACTTAAGAGTACAGAGGTTGAACAGCCCCTTACACCACAAACTTCAGCCGCACACGCCAGGAAAATGGCGTAACTGGCCTGCAACATGCCGAGACGCCGTTCTCCAATCAGCCAACGTACAGCTCTGCTTGTTGCAAGAGCGAGCTAAATATTGCTGAAGGTGTTCTGCTGAAGAAACAATCTGCTGTGTAGGAGGAACTGAGTGTTGTGCTGTGGGAACTGTGTGTAGTTGTACATACAGTCACATATATCGGCTGTTCGTGGTCAAGTGAGCACTTCTGAGGCCCTAGTTAGTTTTTCCTGTCAGCCATATTTAATGTTAGGCAAAAACGGCTGGGAAATATTTGAGATGTTCAAATAACCGTCAACAGTGATACATTTATATTCTTGTTGCAAACAACTAGTTTCCTTGTAACTCTAAAACTTAAATATCGTATACTTACAACACATTATTTCAGAAAACATACCACATTTTTTTACGTAACTCAAATGTTTTTAACAAATGTTAAGTCTAAAACACTTGCTTGTTAAAATTCAACATTGTGTTTGTACATTATGCGAAGTTTTGGTACAATTTACTGTAATTTATTCGCAGCGTTTCAGAAATACAAAGAATTCCTTCTGCAAATACAAAAAAATTGTACAGTGTACGGCGATGAAGCAGTGGACAGATAGGCCGTATTCAAGTTGCGGAAGGGGGGGGGGGGCTTTCTAATGAAGGCGGAAGCGATGTGCAGGATCAATCAAGAAATGACAACTCATGCGAAAGTCCGGGTGACACGTGGCTTGTGTTGGTTGGAGGCGAGTGTCTGACCACTACACCGCCGCGGCCCGGCAAATTACAATTCACAAAACCAAGTTTTCTTTTATTCACATCTTCCATGAATCTTTCTGATTTGAATGCACTGTCGATAGAGGCATCGTGTGTATTAAAATGCTAATGTAAAGATCATTGTGAACTAACGCCGCAGTTGTAAACCTTCCAATGCAATGGGCGTTCATGTCNTTAAAATGCTAATGTAAAGATCATTGTGAACTAACGCCGCAGTTGTAAACCTTCCAATGCAATGGGCGTTCATGTCTTACAACGCCAGAGATATGTGCACATGCGGTATATGCAATATGAATTGGCTGAAGATCATTGTATTATTAAAACCCTCGTGGCCTGTGTATTTGTGAGCTGTATTGCGTGTTGAGGTCGTTGCAGCGCAGCGTGATCTCTCTGGAAACAATGCGGCCGGACGTGAGTCAGTGTCGCCATTAAGGGCGAACACGACTATCGTGACCCGCCGACATACTGTAGGTTCGGAGACTAGCTCGCGAGATCCTCGTTGCGAGATTACACAGTCCGCCTCAGCGGCTTCAGGCACCGGCTGCCTCCAAAACACGACCACTCCGCCCACCAAAGTTATGTACAAACACTGTACTTACGGTATATTCACACTTTTTGAATCTAACCTTTGAAATATGGACGTTTCCTAAATACCTCACGTATCACAACCGTTTTATACTTCTGTTAACATAAACGTATCTTACTTTTAGTTCAATTGAGCTATTAATTCTTTTAATCTATGAACCGCAATATTTCATTTATAATTAATATGACTAAACACATGGATAAAATAGGCATGTTGGTAATGCCTCGTAAGAAATAGTTTTCGTGAAAAATATTATCAATCCGAGTGCGCACGAATTCGGTTCATTGTCCCTTTAGAGTGATTTTCTAGATTAGGTTAAGTTATGTTAAGACCATTTCTACTACAGGTTCGGCACAAAACGTGATTTCTCATGGGAGAGTTTCGTATTGGAAAATTTCCACCGCCAGGTGCGCAGTGTTCTAAAGACGTCACTTTTGACTAAAATTTCAAGCTACGTGAATAATTAGACAGAAAGATTTTGTTTAGTTACGTAGTTATTTTATATTAGACTTAATTGCCATTATTTTGATTTTATCGTAGAAAATAGGGAAAATCCTGTACACATGCGACACTAGCGCTTACCTAGTGGTGAAAAATTTTAGTTGCCAAATTAAAAGCATTGAGCTTCCTAACCTGTGGTAGAAGTAACCTTAGCTAGGTCTNAGGTGCGCAGTGTTCTAAAGACGTCACTTTTGACTAAAATTTCAAGCTACGTGAATAATTAGACAGAAAGATTTTGCTTAGTTATGTAGTTATTTTATATTAGACTTAATTGCCATTATTTTGATTTTATCGTAGAAAATAGGAAAAATCCTGTACACATGCGACACTAGCGCTTACCTAGGGGTGAAAAATTTTAGTTGCCAAATTAAAAGCATTGAGCTTCCTAACCTGTGGTAGAAGTAACCTTAGCTAGGTCTNTGGTGAAAAATTTTAGTTGCCAAATTAAAAGCATTGAGCTTCCTAACCTGTGGTAGAAGTAACCTTAGCTAGGTCTGCACGAGGAGCAAGAATAGCCTGAAAGTAGAACTTCAGCAGGGCTTCATACAAGTTGTAAGTAACAGTGGATGGACTATAGGCTCTGCCTACCAAGTCTGCAGTCACAGAATTAAACACATTGAGGTCTGTACCCGAGTTCGGTTCCCATTCTTGTCATCGCGATTTTGACTTTTACGTAGTTTTCTGAAATATCTGCAGGTAACTACCTAGTACTTAACCCTTCCTGATAGCCCGGGGTACTTGTTCCATATTTAGTCGCAGAGGGAACATGGAAGTAGAGTGATCGTGCAACACCGTTGTGTAGTTACCACCGTATACCAACATTGAACTGCTTTTATTCGTACACAGCTGTCAAAGTCACGAAACTCTCGCCAAGTTTACGACACTGTTTNTACCAACATTGAACTGCTTTTATTCGTACACAGCTGTCAAAGTCACGAAACTCTCGCCAAGTTTACGACACTGTTTACTTTAATAAGTTCTCTGGCACGCTGTTTTACTACTTCCGACTAATTTGTAACGCAAATACTAGGCCTATAAGTAGNACTTTAATAAGTTCTCTGGCACGCTGTTTTACTACTTCCGACTAATTTGTAACGCAAATACTAGGCCTATAAGTAGGACCGCATGTTTTTTCGCGAACAGATTTCAGGACTACTTCTACTCCAAAACGCTAGAGCTCAGATCCACTTTCGTGATTGGATGATTTTAATTGTGACGCATTGCAGGTGTCTACCCGCGAATCAAAGACGTACAGTATCGGAGTTACCTAGTTCTGATTGGCCAGTTATCTAAAAAAAANCAGGTGTCTACCCGCGAATCAAAGACGTACAGTATCGGAGTTACCTAGTTCTGATTGGCCAGTTATCTAAAAAAAATGCCTTTCCCACAGACACGCGGCCAATAAGCAAAGGAAAACTGCTGGTATGCCCGTAAGATATTGACATGTCCGGAAATCTTTTCGTGAAATTCGTGCATCCTTACCTATGAATTAAACTAAATATCACTTTCAGTAAAATCGCGGGTTTGAGGTTTACAAGCTGCCATCTTGAAATGGACAGAGTCTAGGCACATAATAGGTAAGTATACAGTAGCAAAATAGCATGGTTGTTCCTTTGATGTGAGTGAGGTCGTCGCACATTGACCGCGCCAATTTGTGCGAACAAGCCATGGTGCTGAATGGCTATTGCACGTTATGGTTGGGCTGCCATCTGTTATGTTAGGCAGGACTCACAATAGTCCGCTGCATCCGTCAGTCGTTCGTCCGTCCGGTGGTCACGTGATCTTTAACCGATCGCAGAGCAACTTTTTTCCTATCCGTTCATCCGTCAAATATTCACCAAACTTTAACTTTCGACGGATGGATGGATGAGCCACTGCCTTCTGACGACATTCCTTGAAAGTGAACGTGCAGTTTGAAATAAAATGCAAGGCGGGGGGGTGCGTATTTATCTTTTGCGGTAATTTCAGAAATTTAAAATGTATTTAAAAAAAAAAAAAAGTTGATATTCTTATTACGTGAAAAAATTCTTTTCCCAAAATGTTTCTCCCTTTAAAATGTATCTCCATCCGAAATATATCCCAAACTAAATAAATATCGCGATTTTAAGTTCTCACCTGAAATGTTGCCATACAGAAGTATTGATGTGAATCACTCTCAACTGACAGCTGCGACGGACTTAGTGTCCAGGAGCTAATTGGTGAACGACGTACCACCATATTNATGAATCACTCTCAACTGACAGCTGCGACGGACTTAGTGTCCAGGAGCTAATTGGTGAACGACGTACCACCATATTGCTGGACGGTGGAGGCCATTTTGCTGGCGTGTGTGTCTGGAACTCGCGGCACATGCCACCATTGATTTCACTTGTGGATTCTGAAGTACTCCGTAATATATGTACGCGGCCGTGGTTACCCGTGTATGCGAGTGTGCTACAGCAAAACCAAAGTAAGAAGGAAGGCAGACATAAGACTGTGTAAGTACAGATGGCGTGCAGAATGAGGGCGCTTAGCAGAAGGTGATTTACAACCCGCTAGAAAGCCTGCAGGGCTGCTGGTGTGCTCGTGAAGCCAGCTTCACCCTGGCGTGTTATGCTGTCCCGCGATGTGCAGCTGTACGTGTGGTTGCCTGTAAACCAGGCGCTTGCAGTTCTCACACGTAGGAACTGAAAAATTTCGCGAATTAATTTGAGGACAAGCTAGACTTCAAACACATGTGTACGTATGTTATATCTGCAGCTGTACCACCGTTTAATANAATTAATTTGAGGACAAGCTAGACTTCAAACACATGTGTACGTATGTTATATCTGCAGCTGTACCACCGTTTAATATACACGCCCAGGTGAATTCTGAGCCAATAACATACCTGCAAGGAAACAAGCACCTAACCCCGTGCCACCTGGTCTGGGGTAAAACTGGCTGCACAATGGGGTAGCAACCAATGAACCCAAAGCTGAGGCTATAAAATACGCAGGATANGTCTGGGGTAAAACTGGCTGCACAATGGGGTAGCAACCAATGAACCCAAAGCTGAGGCTATAAAATACGCAGGATAGTAGAATCTAGCAAAGATGTAGTTTAAAACGCAACATTTTCCTTTCCCTACGTTAGTCTGTACTGGTCATAAGTATCATTAATGTTTAACGTGTCCACGATTAGATCAGGTGACTGAACGGGTTAACTATGGTTTTGAACATACCGTAACTCAAACGCCAACTTACAGACGTAGGTCTACGTGTGGTGCATAAACTAACGCTAATTATTTTGATGTATACAGCTTCAAAAAATGCTATAATAATAACCAATATTAGTGCAATGCCACATTACATTTTTCACTGACTTTTTGCGCTAATTTCTGTCGAACTACCATTAACGCTGCAAATGTGTACAATTTATTGTAGTCCAGCGCGTATGCAACAGCAAATATTTCTTCAGACTAAAAGTACGTCTAGAGGCACCTGTTTATCGCAAAAACATTTCACGACTAGCTGTGCTCCAAAACACTTCAGTTGAGATCCACTGTCGTGATTGGCTGATTATAAATGACACGCGACTGAGATGTCTGGCCGCGAAACGCGGACGTTCAGTGCTGTAGTAATTTAATTCTGATTGGCCCATACATTCAGGTAAGAAAATGCCTCCTCACAAAGGCACGCTGTCTATAACAAGAGGACAGTTACAAGTGTTTACGTAGCATATTGAAGTTCAGCCTGATAATTATATCCTTTCACGAAAACAGTTGACCCTAAGTATGTGTAATAGTATTCTTGGTGATGGTTGTTTTTTTTTTGCAAAGTCTTTATGTTGGCGATATTTGACAAGAAGGTGCTAGCTGCGATAAAATGTCTCCCTTCANCAGGTGTCTACCCGCGAATCAAAGACGTACAGTATCGGAGTTACCTAGTTCTGATTGGCCAGTTATCTAAAAAAAAATGCCTTTCCCACAGACACGCGGCCAATAAGCAAAGGAAAACTGCTGGTATGCCCGTAAGATATTGACATGTCCGGAAATCTTTTCGTGAAATTCGTGTATCCTTACCTATGAATTAAACTAAATATCACTTTCAGTAAAATCGCGGGTTTGAGGTTTACAAGCTGCCATCTCGAAATGGACAGAGTCTAGGCACATAATAGGTAAGTATACAGTAGCAAAATAGCATGGTTGTTCCTTTGATGTGAGTGAGGTCGTCGCACATTGACCGCGCCAATTTGTGCGAACAAGCCATGGTGCTGAATGGCTATTGCACGTTATGGTTGGGCTGCCATCTGTTATGTTAGGCAGGACTCACAATAGTCCGCTGCATCCGTCAGTCGTTCGTCCGTCCGGTGGTCACGTGATCTTTAACCGATCGCAGAGCAACTTTTTTCCTATCCGTTCATCCGTCAAATATTCACCAAACTTTAACTTTCGACGGATGGATGGATGAGCCACTGCCTTCTGACGACATTCCTTGAAAGTGAACGTGCAGTTTGAAATAAAATGCAAGGCGGGGGGTGCGTATTTATCTTTTGCGGTAATTTCAGAAATTTAAAATGTATTTAAAAAAAAAAAGTTGGTATTCTTATTACGTGAAAAAATTCTTTTCCCAAAATGTTTCTCCCTTTAAAATGTATCTCCATCCGAAATATATCCCAAACTAAATAAATATCGCGATTTTAAGTTCTCACCTGAAATGTTGCCATACAGAAGTATTGATATGAATCACTCTCAACTGACAGCTGCGACGGACTTAGTGTCCAGGAGCTAATTGGTGAACGACGTACCACCATATTGCTGGACGGTGGAGGCCATTTTGCTGGCGTGTGTGTCTGGAACTCGCGGCACATGCCACCATTGATTTCACTTGTGGATTCTGAAGTACTCCGTAATATATGTACGCGGCCGTGGTTACCCGTGTATGCGAGTGTGCTACAGCAAAACCAAAGTAAGAAGGAAGGCAGACATAAGACTGTGTAAGTACAGATGGCGTGCAGAATGAGGGCGCTTAGCAGAAGGTGATTTACAACCCGCTAGAAAGCCTGCAGGGCTGCTGGTGTGCTCGTGAAGCCAGCTTCACCCTGGCGTGTTATGCTGTCCCGCGATGTGCAGCTGTACGTGTGGTTGCCTGTAAACCAGGCGCTTGCAGTTCTCACACGTAGGAACTGGAAAATTTCGCGAATTAATTTGAGGACAAGCTAGACTTCAAACACATGTGTACGTATGTTATATCTGCAGCTGTACCACCGTTTAATAGACACGCCCAGGTGAATTCTGAGCCAATAACATACCTGCAAGGAAACAAGCACCTAACCCCGTGCCACCTGATCTGGGGTAAAACTGGCTGCACAATGGGGTAGCAACCAATGAACCCAAAGCTGAGGCTATAAAATACGCGCGACAGTGGGATCTAGCAAAGATGTAGTTTAAAACGCAACATTTTCCTTTACCTACGTTAGTCTGGACAGGTCATAAGTATCATTAATGTTTAACGTGTCCACGATTAGATCAGGTGACTGAACGGGTTAACTATGGGTTTGAACATACCGTAACTCAAACGCCAACTTACAGACGTAGGTCTACGTGTGGTGCATAAACTAACGCTAATTATTTTGATGTATACAGCTTCAAAAAATGCTATAATAATAACCAATATTAGTGCAATGCCACATTACATTTTTCACTGACTTTTTGCGCTAATTTCTGTCGAACTACCATTAACGCTGCAAATGTGTACAATTTATTGCAGCCCAGCGCGTGTGCAACAGCAAATATTTCTTCAGACTAAAAGTACGTCTAGAGGCACCTGTTTATCGCAAAAACATTTCACGACTAGCTGTGCTCCAAAACACTTCAGTTGAGATCCACTGTCGTGATTGGCTGATTGTAAATGACACGCGACTGAGATGTCTGGCCGCGAAACGCGGACGTTCAGTGCTGTAGTAATTTAATTCTGATTGACCCATACATTCAGGTAAGAAAATGTCTCCTCACAAAGGCACGCTGTCTATAACAAGAGGACAGTTACAAGTGTGTACGTAGCATATTGAAGTTCAGCCTGATAATTATATCCTTTCACGAAAAACAGTTGACCCTAAGTATGTGTAATAATATTCTAGGTGATTGTTTTTTTTTTTTGCAAAGTCTTTATGTTGGCGATATTTGACAAGAAGGTGCTAGCTGCGATAAAATGTCTCCCTTCAGNTTTTTTTTTTGCAAAGTCTTTATGTTGGCGATATTTGACAAGAAGGTGCTAGCTGCGATAAAATGTCTCCCTTCAGCCTCTTGAAAGCTTTTTAACTTGTATTCCACTTTTTCCAGACTATAAAAAATGTTGCAGTTTTACTAATTTGGGCGTCTAAATACGCTGTGGGCAAGTTTCCTAGTCAAAGTCCATGGCTGTGTTGATTTTTACATTGGCGCAAGAATTCAGTTGATTCTGAACCAACAATATCGTTTGGTTATTCTTTTACCATAAGCGCATCTTCATCTTATTTTCTTAAACAGAGGCTGCGTATCGTAAAAGAATATACTGGAGTCGAATTTGTCAAGCAGTCGAAAAGAACACAAGAGTGAGTGAAGAGTGGCGACATTTTGGCGGCTCTTAACAGCGAGGTCTTCACATCCGATGAGGGCGATAGAGGTGAGTATGAAGCGGCGCCGGAATGAAAGGGCGGGGGAAACGGGAGATCCCCGAGAAAACCCGTTGACCAGCGGCATCGTCCGGTGCGATTCCCACATGCAAAAATCCGGGTTTGACACGGTCGGGGATTGAACCCGGTTTGCCTAGTGGGAGGCGAGCAGGCTAACCTCTCAGTAACCGCGGCCCCCAAGAACACGAGAGAAATATGAAAGTCGTGTGGGGAGTTTCTGAGGAGAATGAAGATCCTCTTCTCGTCATAAAGGGTGAAAAAACGAATGAAATCAGCACACAATGGCGCATCTGTTAATGCAAATTCACGCACGAAAAGGGGGGAAAAAAAAACCTTTTAAAATCAAGTTGGGGAAGCACGAGAAGCGAAATTCGCTGCGGACATTTTACGGGCCGTAAAAGCCCACCAGACGTGACAGGCGTTCTCAAAAACCACGAAAAAAGGAAGAAGATGGGAAGAAAGAGAAGAAGATGAGATGAAAAAGAAAGAACAGAGCAGTAAGAGCGAGCGCCGCATGAAACAAGTGAATAATGAAGGCGCTGTAGCGTCCAGGTGCGCCGCGAGATAGAGGCAAGGACGCGACAGGTAGTAAATCCGCGCGGAACCTGCTACACCCTCGGACAACCTGGGAAGGCAATAAAGTGAAGCGAACCTGAAGATGGAACATATGCCGTTCCTGCCCTGGCCTGTACAGCTTAAATAATCACTTAAACACCGAGTTTAGTCGAACTGTAGATGAAATTACGTGGTGTGCGTGCACACATGCATACAACGCTTATTGATTAAGATTTAGCTAACTTTAAAAAATAATGCGTAGTTGTTTAAGAACAATTTTCTCATTGAAATCTTGAATCTAGTTCCTGTCTTATTTGGCTAAGAAATCTCATTTCCTCTAGACACTACACACGTTTACTCGCTCAGTCATGTAATGCGTAAGAACAGTGAATAGTTACCTTGTAACATCAGAAATATCAAGTAAATTTTAATTGGTGTATTTAATTTTACGAGTACGCAGTTACAATTAACATTATAGTTATTTCGTATAATTAGTTTTTTATATTATTTAGAAGCTCCAAAAAATTAGGTAGTAATAACTAATTTTCATTAAAAAATACACGAAGACGTTAACTAAAGTACAAGGGAACCAATTTAAAAGCAACGAGAATGTAAATAAATTGTATGCAGCAGTCGTAATTGCATAATACCAATATTGTTCAATAAATATTCATAATCCCTAACGTTTTATGTGAATTAAAATTGAGGACAACAAAAATTTGATGTTGCTATAATCATGTCATACTTCAAGGTGTAGTGGAAACCATTTTAAGCATTAATTTTTGTTAGATACGTTTTTTCCTCCTACGTCCCTTAAGGACATCTAAGAGAGTAAAATTATAATATAGATTAAATAATTTTCTCGCTGTGATATAAAATAAAAATCTGAAAAAAAGTATGACAACTAAGGGGAATCACTTATTTTAAACTAATAAAACTAATAACATACAGTAATTGAAAATTTACATATTTTTGTACAACCCCCAATATTGAACGAAATTAATACATTATGCTGTTGCTCAGAATAATTTTTCATGCTCTTAGAACGTCATGAAGAAGGTTTCTTGAAAATCTATTACCTAAGCGTTTGCCTGTATTTCAATTTTACATTTTGAGGTGAAATTTAGAATCAAAGTTAAAGAATTCTCGCTGAAAACTCAAAAGTAAGACTTCAAAGAAACTTCAACATGCCACTTATGTGACTTAAATAAACCCTTTGGCTGAAAAGTAAACATTTTGAAAATAATATTATTTGAAATTTGTACAAATTAAAATTTTAAGTTGGAATTTCACATGTACGTTTAAAAACCTCACAAATCTTATTTTACAAAAAAATATTTTGTGTTTTTGTTTACTTATCAAAATCACGCCACGGAACCATTTAACGTCCTAAATATCTCGGGGAAAAAAAATTGGCTGAACAACCTTAATTTATGATTTCTAAATTTTCAAATAAGAAAAATTTTAATGCGTGTTGTACTTAAGCTGGCAAAGGACTTGTTTCGTTATCACAACCAATAAACTGTACACTTGTGTTTTGTGATCAGTGATATGGGCCAGTTAAAATGTGGTTTACGAATCATTAGAGCCAGTGATTTTTCGCGAAAAAAATCTGAGCACATGGTAGACTTCAATACTTTAAGCACAAGCAGAAAATTTTATTTTGCCATAGGCCACCCTCTGCACGAAAAGCCCGTTTCCGTTTTTAACCGGGCCAATTAGAATTCAACAACTATGGCAGTGAACCAAAGTGATTCGCGTTCTAAGATAAGGGTGTTATTGTAGCCAATCGAGAAAGGTCAACAACCACGCAGTGTTTTGAAATATAACTTGTCTCGAAATTTCACTCCCCCTACGAGTCGGTTACCCCGAGCGAAGATTGTTAGACACTGAGCCTCGGAGAGTACAGTTCCGGCAAGATATAACCTTCCTGTGCAACATTTTGACGATTGTCTTCAATGGGAACCTCAGTCACGAATGAAGGCTCCCGCCTACCTGGCGCTTGAAATGCGCTGCAGTGTGTTTGAAATACAGGTTTTCCTTCGAACTTATTAAGCGTGCGTCCAATGTGCTGATCTACGAAAAAGACACACACTTCAGACGAGGGCTGCTGAGGCATTTCAAGACGCCACGCACATTACAAACATCATTTCACGGTACTCCAGAATGGCTAAAAACGCCCTCTCAATGCGTTTGAACCATACAAAACTACACAATGGTCCTGCATTGAACCTTCCTACAGACATTCCACCAATAAAATAATAGAGTTGCCGTTGAAAAACCCATAGGGACTCGCAGTGCGACGAGAACACTGCACGCCAGTAAAGGGATTATGGGGACTTTGGCACATCGGGACCTGGGACTAGAGCGTCGGAGCTGTTCGTGCTCTGTCATTCCGGTAGGCCGGCGGCCATCTTGTACCAGGTGACCTTGACCCTGGTGACCTTTGACCTCGAAAACCCCCAGAAATACAAACCATTATTAGAAAAGTATTAAAAATTATTATTACAATTTATTTTTTAAAACTTACATTTCCGGAGGGTCCCCCCCCCCCNAAGTATTAAAAATTATTATTACAATTTATTTAAAAAAACTTACAATTTCGGAGGTCCCCCTCGCCCCCCTACCCTTCACAAATACTCATTCTATCATGTGCGGACATCTTGGTTTTTTCAGTGTCATTTGTTTATACATTGCTGGAAGATGCCATCTTGGGTTTTCGTTTGTCATTAGTTTATACATTGCTGGAGGTCAGCATCTTGGTTTTTATTTTTGATTTGTTTATACATTGCTGGCGGACGCCATCTTGGTTTTGTTTGTCAATTGTTTATACATTGCTGGAGACCGCCATCTTGGTTTTTTATTTGTAATTTGTTTATATATTTCTGGAGGCTGGCATCTTGGTTTTTCATTTGTCATTTATTTATACATTGATGGAGGACGCCATCTTGGTTTTCATAGGTTTTCAACAATTAGGTGGCGCTAGTGTATTAATTTACCCACCAGGCGAGTTGTCGATTTAGCCACTAGCTGGCAGCCATATTTGTTTATATTTTAAAAGTATAGGTTGCGGTTTCAGCGCCCTCCATGTTGGATTCTATTTTCATAACATAGATGGCGTTGATGTCACGATTCAGCCACCAGGCGAGCTGCCGGCACTTATATTTATAGGCGTTGGAAAATATGTAATTTTTCATTCCCTTTTAAAAAAATGTTTTTCCAATCAGCTGTGTACCTGCATGCATTATTTTTTTAACCGATATTTTTTTTGTATTAAAAAATTTAATCAAGAGCTATCAAAAATCCTGACTGGCAAGTTCAGATATTTAATTCCATCAGGTCGCAGGATATTATCAAGCGTGCACGTAATAGGCTTATATTTTCCCGCGAAATTACAAATTTGTTGAAACTTGGAATATCGGTTTGGGCCAGCTAGTCTTTGGAGGAATGTAACCGTATAAAATGCGGTACTAGAACTTAGTTTTTTTAAATATATATATATATATATACCACCAACTAATTTGCAAAGCTGTTACCTGAGTACCCGTGACGCTACTGTAACACTTTGTTTGCATTCACCAAACGTGTTCGAAGACACGACAAGTGCCATGAAACTGGCGGGCGGACTCGGCGCNACGAAGGCAGTGAGACCCGGGTCCACGTCTTCACGCCGCGTCATCTCCCGCCACGAAACTCGGCACACCCCCGGCCGGCTCCGGATTATGTCGACGGCGGCGCGAGAGTTCAGGGAACCGGTCGCGGCAAACCGGTTTTGCGCCCGCGCTGTTTTTTCGGGCGGAGCAGCTCTAAATTCGCCCATTTAGATCAGCCGGCGAGAATGGAGTTCTGCAGCAGGTAGGCCCCAGGTTACGGCAGCTGATTGATGTCCGCTGTCCTCTTTACAAGGCCTGTCTACAATCGGCCGTTCCTGTGTCCGAAACTCGGCGTCAAGTGACGTCGCATTGACGCAGTCCGAGCATGTTATACAAATGCCTTGTCCGAAGTGAGCTTTCAGAATATGAAACTATATCGCAGTAAATTCGGCAAATTATTTGTTGTTACGTAGTAATTTATAAACATTGCTGAATTATTTATTATTTAATGATAACGAGATGGGTGATTTTAATATATATTTATAATATATGCCTTAACTGTTTTATTTGAAATAAATTCACCAGCAGACATGCATTTTCTTTTTTAAACTTTACGTTTTAAAGGTTTTCGCCTTTATATTAAATAGTTTAAACAAAACGAACCATTTTAATTTATTTATTTATTATTTATTAGCATTTCATCATGTTTGTTTTGAGAAAACCAACCTTGCACGTCCATTGTTTATATTTACAACGCAAACATTCCCGGAATGCACGCAAAAGTATTGGATGCCTTCTTCTTTTTCTATTAACTTAGGACACAACTTGGGACAAACGTTCAGTTTTCTGAATGCTTTAACTTGGGACACGGGAGCTGGGGACAGCGTCATGACGTCAGAGGGTCACGTGCACCAATCGGCGCATCCTCGTCCTAAGACACAGGTTGGGATAGCGCAATTGTAGACAGGCCTTTAGTCATGCAACGGGAAGGCGTATTTAACCCACGCTACAGGTCCTGCTGTGCTCAGTGCCGTAACTAACTGTGGTGGTGCAGGGCATGCATTGCGTCTCGCTAAATTTGGTCCGCCAGATTGAGAAGCGTAGGGATCTGCAAAATTCGCATTATTACCTGGCATCAGGCTAAACTTTACATTACTATCTATATATATATATTCAAGCCGGCATCGTTCCTACATTGGCTGCTGCTTAGATGTGAAGTTACGCCCTTTCTGGCTGAACTGCACGTGATTGGGGTACACAATCAAGAATCGTTCGTTTTTTGGAGGAGAGTTACCTAACGCGTAACAAATAAGTTTGGTCCAATAAAAATTTTGATCGCGCCAAAATTAAATATGTAAGAGAAGTAAAAATATTTTAAGAGGGGTGTCAAAAGGTTTGCACCCCCGCCCCCTCCTACCCAAGAAGTGGGGCGTCTAAGTTGCAGACGTTGTTCAGCAATGGTACAACGACTTCATAGAACATGAGAGGACAGTGCCGCAAGCCTCTTCTTAGTCCGGAGGCCTCTGTAGTGTAGTGGTCAGACAGCTCTCCTCCCTCCAGGGCGAACCGGGTTCGATCCCCGACGGGGTCGCCCCCCTTCATTCCAGCGCTGCTCCATACTCACCTCAATGACTCTCATCAGCTCTCAAGACCTCGCTGTCAAGAGCTGCCCGCCCAAATCTCTTCCCTCCACTNTTCCAGCGCTGCTCCATACTCACCTCAATGACTCTCATCAGCTCTCAAGACCTCGCTGTCAAGAGCTGCCCGCCCAAATCTCTTCCCTCCACTCTACTTAATCAAGTACTTGAACTCGTGTAAGTGGTCTGGTACGTCAACAGGGACTGTGTCCAGGGCACACAACTTCCTGGGGAGGGGGAGAAGGGTGGAGCTACATTTATAGAAGACTTAAATTTTAGTCTATAAAAGCCTAAAACAATCCAGCTATCGCTGACATATAATTATCAATGACTAATTGGAAGAGGGCCCGACTGTCTCTACTGCACGTACCACTACGAAGTTTGAACGGCGATAAGAATTCCCAACTTACTTTGATAAATAAAACACGTATGTTTCCCCAGCCCAGTTGAGTCTCCTCGTGTCATTCCAGTGAACTAGCACCACAAACGCGGAGAAAACCTGCAATGGCTTAGTTTCTTCTATAATGCTCTTTATATTCCAATCGCACTATTTGCTGATTGAATGTTGTGAGATTTGAGCGGCTCTTGACTACGAGGTCTTGGAGAGTCGATTAGAGTGAAATGAGGTGACAATGGAGCAGCGCCGGAATGAAGGGGCGGGGGAAACGGGAGAGCCACGAGGAAACCCGCCTACCAGCGGCATCGTCCGAGGGCTACCCTGCCGGGGATCGAACCCGGTTTGCCATGGTGGGAGGCGAGCAGGCTAACCACGCAGCCACCGCGGCCCCGTTTTGTCGATTGAAGTTGAGAGTGCTAGGAAACGAGTGTCCTTTCTCTACCGGAGTAATATCTGACACAGTACGTGAAGTGGAGGGCGCGGCGACTGCAAGTGCGCAACCATGATGCACCACGAGGAGGTAATGGCGGGCTTGTTGCTCGCGCGAGGCTCCACAACAATGACAGCATCCTTCTCCTCCGCCTCTACACACCCTCCAGGACTGAACAATGGCGGTGCTGCGAGTACCGCCGTCGAGCAACGATGCATTATTCATGGCGAGTCCTGCGCTGCGACGGCTCAACGCGCCGGAAACGATGCGCGCGTACCGCTCAGTAAGCGATAATCGACGACGACCCCGCCTTAAGCTCCGTCCCTCCCGGACGGAAGGGAAATATCGATGTATCTAAATAACGATATATCGATATAAATTGTCGATATATTTCAACGATATTTTATCGAAGATCAATATCTTTTTTCCAGATAGCGGAAGTAAATATTTTTGAAATGCTATTTAATAAGCCGTGTTTTGAATACAAATATTTAATATAAAAATTACTATGTTTACTTTGGCAACATGCACCAAAAACAGGCCCTACATCTTTCTGCAGTGCCTCGTGTACTCAATATATGTAATATTCCAAGCAATTTTACATTTGTCAAGTCCTTCAATACATAGAATATCGGATTCCGATGTAACGAAAATATACATTTTTCTTTCTATATATCGTTTTGTAAAACGATACAATTATACNAAATATCGGATTCCGATGTAACGAAAATATACATTTTTCTTTCTATATATCGTTTTGTAAAACGATACAATTATACATAACCAATATAAATACTATTGATATTTTTTTCCCAATATCGACATCTCTAGGTCAGAACTAGGTGACAACGAGAGAGAGAGAGAGAGAGAGAGAGAGAGATAAGGGCGAAGGTGCTTATTAATTACTGAATATTGTTGTTGCCTGTTTGCTTTGTATATTCCTTAGGTTAGAGATCAGACCTAGTTAACATTTTTTTAAGAGCCCCATTGTTCCTGGGTTGACTNCCGAAGTGCTTACCTTGAACACAACTACCATGTTCCCGTACTTGTTTTACTCTTAATTACTGAAGAGCTCACAAAGACCTTTTGTGATGTTAATCAGATGTGTGTAGCAATATAGGCATAACGTGAGTTCATGATGTGAGGTCACTGTATTGTCACCTGAAATCTCGCAGCAAAATAAAGACAACAGTATTTGACTATGTCTGTGTATGCGTGTTCCTGAAATATTGTAATGAGTAGCAAGGAATACTGTCTCCGAACAATAAGTGTCCCTCTAACTTCATTCTAATTGGAAGTCGCCATGGTGGCAAGCTTCAGCCTGGTCGCTGGAGTGAGTGGAGAGATTTGGGCGGCTCTTAACAGCGAGGTCTTGAGAGCCGATGAGGTGATTATGGAGCAGCTTCGGAATTAAAGGGTGGAGTAAACGGGAGATCCCAGAGAAAACCCGCCGACCAGTGGCATCGTCCGGCACGATTCCCACGTGCGAAAATCCGGGAGTGACCCGGCCGGGGATTGTGCCCGGTTCACCTTGGTGGGAGGCGAGCAGGCTAACCGCTCAGCCACCGCGGCCCCTAGGTCACTGGATCTGTGGCTTTGAAAGATTTCTAGCTCTGCCTAATGTTAACGTAGTTCAATACTTTCAGATCTGAAGAATACATTTATAACGAAGCCTAGTTGATTATGCTACAATTTACAGCAGACAACCGTTAACAAGGCTGCATAAGTAGGCAACTTCCTAGACATTGACGTAAAATGTCAAATATCAGTAGTTCGGCACTTTAAAAATAAAAACATTTCTACATGAAAGCAACAGTAAAATGTGAAGCATCCTGGGCTGGCAGGTAATTTCTTAACATGGCACNTAAAAACATTTCTACATGAAAGCAACAGTAAAATGTGAAGCATCCTGGGCTGGCAGGTAATTTCTTAACATGGCACAGAGAAAAAGGCAGCGTAAATATATAATTAAATACAAGGAACGGCTAATCAGTAAATACAAAGCAAAACGATTCGTAGATAAGAATAATAGAAATAAGTAAAACAAAATGTTTAAAATTGCTTAATGCCACCAGACTATTTGTAACATCCGTTTTCAACACACACAGAGCAAGCTTTACAAATCTGTACAATCCATTCGCGGTTACGTCCATGCTTTCTGAAGCCCTGCTCAAGTTCTTCTTCCAGGATATTCCTCCGCCTCATGAAAACAAATATTAACCAAGTCTAGACAATTACCCCAANTGCTCAAGTTCTTCTTCCAGGATATTCCTCCGCCTCATGAAAACAAATATTAACCAAGTCTAGACAATTACCCCAAAGGGACAACGCACCGATTTCGTGCCCACTCAGTTTAATAATATTTTGCACGAGAACTATTTCTTACTAGGCATTNCAAGGGACAACGCACCGATTTCGTGCCCACTCAGTTTAATAATATTTTGCACGAGAACTATTTCTTACTAGGCATTACCAACACACCTATTTTTTTCTCTATTTTTATTCATATTAATTTTGAATGAAATGCTATAATTTACATATAAGATATGAGTAAATGTTAACTTTAACCATAAATAATATAGTTTTGTGTTAATATAAGTATAAAACGCTTGTGACACATGCACTATTTAGGAGACAAACAAAACAAGTCATGCATGGGGTTGTTTATCAAAGTTTTGATTCAAAAATATCTAAGATACTGCGAACAGGCTACCGCTGCAGCTCTTTAGCAGAATATTAACGTGCGTATATTTCTGTTAACCGTTAGCCANGATACTGCGAACAGGCTACCGCTGCAGCTCTTTAGCAGAATATTAACGTGCGTATATTTCTGTTAACCGTTAGCCATTAGCCAGATTATAGAAAACCAATATATTTACAAATGGGCAAGAGGTACTGAAACGACACTGTCGTATGTTTGCCATTGTGAAATAAGTCTAAAAACCTGTACGAACCAGAATTTGAAATGAAATAATTTTTTTTCGCCAAAACACAAGTGGTAATTCTTGTTCATGAGAACGTTACTAATATATAGCCGATATGGGCCCTGTTTTATCATTTTACAAAGTACCGCCTTTCTTTTTGAAGTACCAAAAAAAAACTTTTTTTTTTCCTGTCAGCTAACAGACTGGAACCGAACACGTGAATGTATTGATTTTGTAAGTGGAACACCATTAACTACAGAACCCCCCAGCCAATAACAAGGAGTTGACATCTCAGTAACTGAGTCATATGTAACTCTGTGAAAACAAAGGATGTTCANCCCCCCAGCCAATAACAAGGAGTTGACATCTCAGTAACTGAGTCATATGTAACTCTGTGAAAACAAAGGATGTTCAGAACATTATACATAGTGGTAGGCTAATGTACAAACGAGGGCGGCTCGATTGTAAAAGGGGCTATGAAGTCTGAAAAGCAACCTTTTTTTCCCGGGGTGGATATTAATTTTGTATAAAGGAGAGTGCGTTAATAAATTCACCTGTCCCATAAATCGTTGTCATGATTTTCTCAGCGGAGTGTCGCAGTAGGATAGTGGGTTTTTATCCCACTGTCGGGAGTTGTCGGTGCATCGCAACTTCACTCGGCCCGGTCGCTGGCCATCACTAAGCTAGGCTGTATGCTGTCTGGAACCCGGGCTGACCATCTCTATCTAGCACCCTGCGGCTTTTATATCTTCCCGCCGACCACAGCCGGCCTAATGAAGAAGACGAAAGGGCAGTGCCACAACCTATGTCAAGTCGGACTGACTTTTGGGGAACCGGTTTGGTTTCATCCTCGGAGAAGCAGCAGGTGTTGTTATGGAGAGTTTAACCTCGATAGAGGTCTGTCCGTGTTTCCGCAGGTTATGTTGATTATGTTTCTAATATAATAGCTCACGTAAGTTTCCGTCACGTCTGGCTTGGTACGCATAGCTGCGTAATGCCGGGAGTACATACAATGTCAGTATAGTGTGGAAGTGCGACCATAAGGAAAAACAAAAACGTGTGTTACTTACCGTGAAAGAAAACTTTCCTAAGACAGATGATTTTTAATCCTGGTTAGTGCCAAGTTTTCTTACCTAATAGTTTCGACCGTGTGTAACCGACTTCCACATTCCTGTTTTGGTTTATGAAATCGTCCGAGGACNTTCTTACCTAATAGTTTCGACCGTGTGTAACCGACTTCCACATTCCTGTTTTGGTTTATGAAATCGTCCGAGGACAATGCAAAGTCTGACAAAAAAATGTTCATTTAAAGAACTGAGAGCGTCTTTATAATAACGACGGTGAAAATTGTTATTACTTGGAATTGCGTGTGGTNACAATGCAAAGTCTGACAAAAAAATGTTCATTTAAAGAACTGAGAGCGTCTTTATAATAACGACGGTGAAAATTGTTTTTCCTTAAATTGCGTGTGGCNTCCTGTTTTGGTTTATGAAATCGTCCGAGGACAATGCAAAGTCTGACAAAAAAATGTTCATTTAAAGAACTGAGAGCGTCTTTATAATAACGACGGTGAAAATTGTTATTACTTGGAATTGCGTGTGGTACTGTGTAAGACATCTTTATGTATGTCAGAGTACGGCACGTAGGTTCAGTAAAACACTTCTGAAATGCATATGGCGCAACTTATCTTTCTGCGGGAAAATAATAAAACCCAAAATTTTCTCCTCTTCAACAGCATTTGATTACGTACTTTTTGTCTCGTAGATTTGTTAGCGTGCAATACTCCCAATAAGGAGGCAATTTTTGCTTTACTCTCGTCCGTAAAGACATTGTTTTGGCCTGTATTTAAGAGAAGATATTTGTGAGACATCCAAAAGACAGTAATGAAATTTTGAATTACAGAAAACGATTTATCCTCGTAAGATAGTTAGACTGTAACTGTCTTCATTTTAAGACAGTAAAAAAAGAAAGAAAAATACAGAAGAGGGCTTTNTTTTGAATTACAGAAAACGATTTATCCTCGTAAGATAGTTAGACTGTAACTGTCTTCATTTTAAGACAGTAAAAAAATATTAAAAAAATACAGAAGAGGGCTTCATTGTTAAAACACAGGTTAAACTCTCCATAGCTACACATGTGGCTTCCTGCCGACGTGAGGTCCCATACCGAGCTAAGCTGACGGCTAATGACACGCTCTTGTGAGAAAGTGGGAAGGGGAAGAGAATGTGATGAAGAGAGGGGGAGAACAAAAGAATAACGCGCGGAGAAATGTGATCGGATCAGCCTGCGGAGGTAACGGGGAAGCTTTCGCCTGATTACACCTGACCGAGAATACGTCATTAACACAGAACACGTGAGCACACAGAGGTGAAGTGATGATGTGGACGTGCCCATTCTCTGATTGGCTGCACGAACGGACCTGTTTCTCATTGGCTACTACACGCCGTTCACGGTTAATTGAGGGACTTTTAAAATCATCTTTTGAAAATCGTTACTGTCCCTACCTGCACATATTTAAACGGGCACACTAACTTGAATGCGCCCAGTAAAGTTGGTAATGAAGGAGACAGAAAGTAGTTCCAAGTAGTTCCATGTCTTAACGTTGAATTAAAAGTGTTGGGTTAACATTTGGAAATACTAAAACGCTTTTTGTTTTCTGTAATTTTTTTGCACATGACCGCAAAAACTCGCAAACTTATGAAATATTTACTTTTCTAATAACCCCACAGCTTTACTCGATCGAGGCATGAATGAAATGATCATGTCCTTGGCATTGTTAATTGTATCTATGATGGAGAAATACACGATGTGCATAGAAGTAGAGCTTAAGCAGTGCTTTCAAGAGTGCCCAGTTTACCGTGAACAGTCGTCATATGCTGCAAACGATATCCTATTGGCCGAGTTACATATTTGTTTTTGCTATATAATACCCTTCGTTTACTCTGTAAAGTTACAATTACTTGTTCTGTTAAAATACGGTAGTTGGCGTCCTCCGGACTGAAACACTCCGCGAGCCTACAAGAGGTGAGGTCAGTCGTCCTCATTCGGCGCACGCAGGCCTGTATCGGCAGTAAATGTGCCGTTGGCGCCGTGTCGGCACAAGACAAAAGGACCGCCAGGCCGGACAACGACTACAGACTACCACGGCAGATCTCTGGCTGTGTGAGCGAAGGGCAGACCGCCACAATACGAGACCACGTGCACAATCCTGGCTCTGTGGATACCGCGCATGCGTTTGCTGTGGAGAAGATCCACTGTCCTAGGTTAGATCGCAGAGTCAACAATTGTGTGAACAATTATGGACATACAGGCTGCACTACAAGGTTTTTGTACAGGAGGCGAATCTTTCTGAGTCAGCCAGCTTGTTGAACAGTTTTCCCTTTTTCAAAGGCGAGCGTCCGACGTCATGTGCGGTTTTCAATATGTCAACGCAGTGAGTCAGTGTGTGTGTCACTTCGTGTCTGAGATGCCGTCATTTTTGCCGAGCGAATACGGTTTTTATCCAAGTCGTAAATAAACTTGCGACGCCAGCAAACTGACGGCAAGCGTGTAAACACATCTTGTTTCGCGCATGGCAAAACTGTCTCTAGCTGGGTTTTTTTCCCCTGTCTGGGAAAGACGACGCTGTTTATGGTCCGCAGCGCAGGGGCGAGTCCTGGAGACGAAGGCTGCTGCACGAACACATTCTTCTCACGAGACTGTTCCGAATATCACACCCTCAAACACACACCGTAACATTTTTTTGCGAACTTCCTAAAGTCTGCCACGGAGGGAGGCGGGATAGTAACACACATTAAAAATTCAAACAAAATGTTTTCTCAACAAATGCAAACAAGCAAAATTCCCGGTCACTTCCAGCTTTTCTGAAACCCTGCTGAAGTTCCAATTTCATGATATTCTTCCGCCCCATGCAAAAAAAGTTTAGAAAACTACACCAAAGGGACAACGCGTCGCACTCAGTGTAATAATATTTTTCATGAGAACTGTTTATTACCAGGCTGCACCAACACACCTGTTTTCTCATTGTTTATATTGATTGTAAATGAAATATAATTTATAGATAAAACATAAATAAAAGTTCAAATTAAAATGCTTGTGATACATGACATAATTAGGAAACAACCAAACACGTTATGTAACCGCGAATAGACTATAATTTTGTGTAAAGGCCTTTCACGGTAAACTGAGCACTTTCGGAAACCCTTGCTTACGATACACCCGTATGCACATTGAGTATTCTTCCACCGTATGTTATAATTAGCATTGCTGTAGGTCTGGTCACTTAATTCTATTGTCAGTCGAGTGAACATCCCAAATTGTTAGGAAAGTAAATATTTTATGAATTCTGCTAATTCTTATACTTAGCTACTTATACGTATTAAATAAAACTTAAAACAAAATAAATAATTTCAGTACCCTCAAATGTTTACCTAACATTCAATCTAACGGTAAGACATGGAACTATTTTCCCTCTGTTGTTACCAACTTAAATGAGCTCTTGCCATCAGTGTGCTCGTTGGGACAGTGGCATTTTCCAAAGGTTGATTTCAAAAGTGTTTAAATAACCGCGAACAGCCTATTACGTTGTGTTAACAACAGGATTCAATTTTATACCTGCTTGACAGAACAAAATACATTTCTTGGTGATATGTTAAAAAGGCTATATATTTTATACTATGGGACAGAGAACTATTCGGTAAAGACTGAAATATATATCTGGCAATAAGGGTTTGCTTACAATTATCCTTAACAATCTTTTTGGAAACACCCGTGCTATACAGTTTGTATCTAAACCATTGTAACAAACTTCGGGAGGTGAGTCCTGATATCAAAACAAGCAGACATGTTCCTATGAGCCTATGTCGTACAAGGCGTTGTCATTGAGTCANATCTAAACTAGCTATAAAAACCAATAATGATATAGTATGTATATACCACTGTAACAAACATCGGGAAGTGAGTCCTGAGATCAAAACAAGCAGACATGTTCCTATGAGCCTATGTCGTACAAGGCGTTGTTATTGAGTCGCAGGACGTACATTGGCCACATCACAGGCGACGCTGGAAGTGTCCGCCATGGACAGCAATGCATGCGAGGCGACGCCCCATCACGGACTGGCGAATCCGCTACAAGACACCTGACTCATGTCGAACAGCTGTTCCAAGTCGTCGATGTCGTTAACCGGCGTGGCATACACTGCACTTTACAGTGTGCCCACAGCTAATAGTCCAGTGGGTTGAGGTCAGGAGACCGCGCAGGCCAATGCAACGTGACGCCTGATCCAACGTAATAACACAGTAAGTAGCTGTAGTGATACATGGTAGCACAATGTGAGACGCCTGTAACTCAATAACAATGCTTTGTAGGATGTTAGTTTAAAGGATAATGTTTGCTTGTTTTGATGCCAGGAATAAGCTACCGAAGTTCTTTACAATAGTTTATATAAATACTGTATATGTAGGCCTCTATGTGGACGTGTGTGTGTGTG